>CM053031.1:225089954-225505284 GCA_028564925.1 Lithobates sylvaticus | reverse complement strand
TCCGATCTAACAACAAAAACCTCCTCCTCGACCCCAAGTCCCGGTACAAATCAAGGGGAGAACGAAGATTTGCAGTCCAAGGACCACGGCTATGGAGCGCTCTACCTACGAACATTCGCTTGAAAAAAGACCATCGGGCCTTCAGGAAAAAACTCAAGATCTACCTCTTCTAAAAAGGAATCGACGCAGGTTGGATCAAGCGCCTCGAGGTGATTCAGTTCGCAGTTGCAACGCTATACAAATCGTTCATTTATTCATTCAGTACACAATTAGAGGTTTAAATCAGATGTGAGGAGGCGAAACTGTGCCCAGTGATTTTTGAATCCTTCCATGTTGTTCAGGTAGATCTTCCCCTCTTTAAGGTTGCCTACCCCTGGTCTACAGTGTCAGGAGTCAGCAGCTGGGATGACCAGATACACTATATATTACCAAAAGTATTGGGACACCTGCCTTTACACACACATGAACTTTACTGGCATCCCAGTCTTAGTCTATAGGGTTCAATATTGAGTTGGCCCACCCTTTGCAGCTATAACAACTTCAACTCTTCTGGCAAGGCTATTCATAAGGTTTAGGAGTGTGTCTATGGCAGAGGTCTCCAACTGGCAGCCCTCCAGCTGTTGCAAAACTACAAGTCCCATGAGGCATTGCAAGGCTGACAGTTACAAGCATGACTCCCACAGGGACTTTTGCAACAGCTGGAGAGCCTCCAGTTTGATACCCCTGGTCTATGGGGATGTTCGAACATTCTTCCAGAAGTGATTTTGTGAGGTCAGGCACTAATGTTGCACTAATTCATTCCAAAGGTGGTAAATCGAATTGAGGTCAGGACTCTGTGCTATGTCTTCATGGACCTTGCTTTGTGCACTGGTCCAAATCATGTGGTGAAGGAGCGATTACGGTATGGGGTTGTTTTTTTAGGGGTTGGACTTGGCCCCTTAGTTCCAGTGAAGGGAACTCTTAAGGCATCAGCATATTAAGACATTTTGGACAATTTCATGCTCCAAACTTTGTGGGAACAGTTTGGGGATGGCCCCTTCTTTTTCCAACATGATTGCACACCAGTGCACAAAGCAAGGTTCATAAAGACATGGATGAGCAAGTTTGAGGTGGAGGAACTTGACTGGCCTGCACAGAGTCCTAACCTCAACCTTTGGGATGAATTAGTGCGGAGACCGCGAGCCAGGCCTTCTCGCCCACATCAGTGCGTTTGATATGTGCACTTCTGCCAGACAGCATGGACAGGAGACACTACTTTCTTTGTTAAGTTAAGAAATACTGTGATGTTACCACTTCACCTCCAGACTAGAGATTGGACAATGAAGAAGCAGCAACACCGTGATAAGTCTTCAACTCTGCTCACTCTGTCCTCTCCTCCTGTCTGCAGGTTCTTTGTCAACATATGTGCATGCAGAGTCTGATTAGCTCCTAGTGTTGTTTCTATCTCTCCCAGTCACAGCAATGCTGTGCAAGAGAAGACAGACCTTGATATCCAGATATATTCAGGTATTTATGATAATCGTATAAGGTATTTAACTATACCACTTAATAATAATAAAAATATATAGGTAGCTAAAACCCTACCCTACCTGGCCGGTCTGGTGGTATCACAGGTCCTTCCTCTTCTTTAGCAGCAGTAGAGGGCGGTCATTCCTTCTGGATGGTGCGGTGCTCCCTTGTCTTTTTGTCCAGGAGAACTGTAAACACTGGGCAAGTGTGAAGACCATCAGGGGATGTATTGCATGGGCTCACCAGAAATGGGTAGGATCCTGCTGCATGTCTTTCACCCAGAGCCGATCGGCCCTATAGGCACACTATGCAAGCTGCTTAGGGCCCCGCCGCTGTGGGGGGGCCCCCAAGACCCAGCATCCCCCTGCACCTCTGGCTGGCCGTTTAGAGTGCAGTGAGGAGAGGTGGGAGGAGGTGGAAGGCGGCGATCGGCAGCTCTATAGTGCCTGAGTGGGCGGCGGGATCTCCTTGAGGTTTGTAGTACTCTCAGTGTATACAGTGGAGAGGAGAAGGGAGGGGCCTCTGACCCAGGCAGGTATCAGTTTTACTTTCACTCTGCTTGAACACTGTTGCAAGGGGGCTCTCTGGGGACCCTGATGTAAGAAGGGGCTCTCTGAGGACCCTGATGTAAGGAGGGCTCTCTGGGGAGCCTGGTGTAAAGGGAGGCTCTCTGGGGACCCTGATGTAGGGGGATACCTTCTGGGGACCCTGATGTAAGTAGGGAGGCTCACTGGGGACCCTGATGTAAGGAGGGACTCTCTGAGGACACTGATGTAAGGGGGGCTCTCTGGGGACCCTGATGTAGGGAGGGGCTTTCTGGGGACCCTGATGTAAGGTGAGGCTCTCTGGGGACTCTGATGTAAGGGGAGGCTCTCTGGGAAACCTAATGTAGGGGGAGGCTCTCTGGGGACCCTGATGTAAGGGGGGGGGCTCTCTGGGGACCCCAATGTAGGGGGAGGCTCTCTGGGGACCCTAATGTAGGGGGAGGCTCTCTAGGGACCCTGATGTAAGGGGGGCTCTCTGGGGACCCTAATGTAGGGGGAGGCTCTCTGGGTACCCTGATGTAAGGGGGGATCTCTGGGGACCCTGATGTAGGGGGAGACTCTCTGAGGACACTGATTTAAGGGGGGCTGTCTGGGGACCCTGATGTAAGGGGGCTCTCTGAGGACCCTGATGTAAGGGGAGCTCTCTGAGGACCTCATTCTGTTCTATATTTTTGTACTTATTCTTTGACTGTTTTGTTTAAAGGAGGGAGGATTGTTTTGGGAGCACTGAAGTGTCAGGTGTGACTGTGTGGCAATGGCAAATAGTTTACATAGCTCACAGCATCACGGGTCAAGTAGAGGGCCCCTTAGCAGAATTTTGCTTAGGGCCCCAGGGAGGTCAGGATCGGCACTGCTTTCACCCCAGAAGAGGACTTGCTCTGGATCAGTGAACGGGTGAGTCTGTAGGGTACAATGTCTGAGAAGAGTATTGCTTCCAGAGATGTATTTTGTACTTTCAAATCTGCCAGCCAATTAATTTTTTTACCTTTTTTATGGAACATGGATTCAGGCTTTTTAATTGAGTTTTATATCTGCCTGAAGTTTAGTTTGAGGTTTATCCTTATGTTACATTGTAAAAAATATCTTAGTTTTACATACCAGAGGCTTTATTCACATGTACCATTACATGCAAACAGTGGTGACCTTGGCCATAGATTTGTACAGACTAAAAATTTGACAGCTGCCATTTACAGCCACTGCTATTTGCATGCACTGTTTGTATGAAGCCTGTAGCTCTGCCAGCAAGCTAACTTTGCCCAATAGTCTGAAAGTATCCTAAATCAGTGTGGCAGCAGATCTTGATGCTCCCCCCTCTCTTTTTCTTAACTCCTTCTTTAGGGCCATCTTTAATATTGATTGGACCCTGTGCAAACATTTTCTTGCCCCCCCCCCCCTCCATGTAATTTCGCTCTCCAATGCGGCGGGTGTTTTTTTTAAGCACCTGATTATAATAGGCTTCAAAAAAGGGTGAGCTCGGAGTGCAAAGCATTGCGCTCCGAGCCCACCCAGTTGTGTGTCCATAGAGAATGCATTTTTGCTATTATCATACTAAAGCTCCCCAATTGGCCAAATCATGATTGGCTTCCCGATTGGCCAAAGCAGCAGGTGATCCTATTAGATGCCAAGTGCTTTGGCGGAAGACATACGGTGGAGGAAGCTGGAGGAATGGACACCGGAGCTGCTGCTTCTCGCACTCCAGGAGAGGACACCACAGCCTGCCACACAAGCGGGTAAGTGCCAGGCCATCCGGGGGATGTTGTTTGTTTACCGCCCCCACACAAGTATCTGTATTCTTGTGTAATTAAAGAATCAGTTTACCAAACGTGAAAGTAAAGTATAGAGTGCCTTGAAAAAGTATTCATACCCCCTAACATTTTCCACATTTTGTCATGTTACAACCAAAAACATAAATGTATTTTAATGGGATAAAGTGGAAGGAAAATGATAAATGGTTTCCAAAATTTTTTACAAATAAATATCTGAAAAGTGTGGCATGTATTAGTATTCAGCCCCCTTTACTCTGATACCCCTAACTAAAATCTAGTGGAACAAATTGCATTCAGAAGTCACCTAATTAGTAAATAGAGTCCACCTGTGTGTAATTTAATATCAGTATAAATACAGCTGTTCTGTGAAGCCCTTATAGGTTTGTTAGAGAACCTTAGTGAACAAAAAGCATCATGAAGGCCAAGGAACACACCAGACAGGTGCCCCAGGATGACGTCATCTGTGACTAAACGGCGTAGGGAGGAGCGGAATGCTGATATCACCGATTGAACGCAAAGTCCCGGAAGCAACGGACAGCTATTGAGAGCCGGCCGGCTCAAGCATTTTTTGACATGCTATTTTTATCTATAGCAATTGTAAGTGCAATCTTGTCTTTTAACTAATAAACGTTTTAAGGATCTACACTATGGAAGCATTTTTATACTTACATGGGGACTAACTGACCGTTGGCTTACACTGGGAGATCCAGAGAGGAGGAATCTGGGATACTTGCTGCTAAGCACAGAGACCCGGGGCTGGGGAACAAGCAGGCGGTTTTGATATCTCTAACAGGAGATCTATACAGCTGGTAAACGGCAGTGATTTTAAAGGTGGAGGACCTTTCCTATTTAATCCTGTCACTTCTTCTTTGGTGTCTCGGTCATATGTCACCATGGATGAACTTGTTGAAGAATCATATATTATAATAGAAAAATAAATCAGCGCAATGGTATAACAAATAATGAATGAAATAAAATAAAAGCTGCTGAACACCAAGGGTCAACCTTCAAAATCCCTCTGTAGAAACATAAATGAAAAAAGGTGCAGCGCTAGAACACACTCAAAAATATATAAATAAAAATAAGAAACAAAACGAAAACATATATTAAATAAAATGGTCCACAAAAACAGTCCAATGGTGTCTTTCTAAGGTGATGACGGAGGCATGTGCATGCAGGTGACAACGTGAAAGAAAAAACTCCCACCACAGATGAAATGGCCGCTCACCTCACCAAGTGGACCCTTAGATCATAAAGGGTCACTAAAGCCTTCCCACCAGGGGTTAAATGACAGCGATCCTCTGGAGAAATTCGTCACACTTGGCAGAGATGCAGGATGGGTGTCAGTATGTCCAACTCAGTCCCATATCACCATCAATCATGTGGATGAAAAATTAAAAAACCATAGTGTTCTCTGCTTGTAAACAATTTATTTAAAAGAAGATGGAAATATAAAAACTTACAAAGAGAGCACCTGTATCCCGGTGCTAGGAAGGTACAGCATATAACAAAGTGCACAAAATAGGGCTGCGGGTGATGTCACTTTCGTCCGTATGCATTACGTCCTTATGCAGGACTTCTTCAGCGGAAGAAGTCCTGCATAAGGACGTAATGCATACGGACGAAAGTGACATCACCCGCAGCCCTATTTGTGCACTTTGTTATATGCTGTACCTTCCTAGCACCGGGATACAGGTGCTCTCTTTGTAAGTTTTTATATTTCCATCTTCTTTTAAATAAATTGTTTACAAGCAGAGAACACTATGGTTTTTTTAATTTTTCATCCACATGATTGATGGTGATATGGGACTGAGTTGGACATACTGACACCCATCCTGCATCTCTGCCAAGCGTGACGAATTTCTCCAGAGGATCGCTGTCATTTAACCCCTGGTGGGAAGGCTTTAGTGACCCTTTATGATCTAAGGGTCCACTTGGTGAGGTGAGCGGCCATTTCATCTGTGGTGGGAGTTTTTTCTTTCACGTTGTCACCTGCATGCACATGCCTCCGTCATCACCTTAGAAAGACACCATTGGACTGTTTTTGTGGACCATTTTATTTAATATATGTTTTCGTTTTGTTTCTTATTTTTATTTATATATTTTTGAGTGTGTTTTAGCGCTGCACCTTTTTTCATTTATGAAGAATCATATATAGATTGTTGCTCTGACATTTTGTGCTAAATAACCTTCTTTTTTCAGAGACACTTAAGAGCAAATTGGACACTTATGGGGCTTTTATTATATTAAGGTCAAAGATAACGTTGTGGAGAAGTTTAAAGCAGGGATGGGTTATAAAAAAATATCCCAAGCTTTGAACATCTCACGGAGCACTGTTCACTCCATCATCTTAAAATGGAAAGAGTATGGCACAACTGCAAACCTACCAAGACATGGTCGTCCACCTAAACTGACAGGCCGGTCAAAGAGAGCATTAATCAGAGAAGCCTCCAAGAGGCCCATGGTAACTCTGGAAGAGCTGCAGAGATCCACAGCTCAGTTGAGAGAATCTGTCCACAGGATACCTATTAGTCGTGCGCTCTACAAATCTGGCCTTTATGAAAAGTGGCAAAAAGAAACCCATTGTTGAAAGAAAGCCATACAAAGTCCTGTTTGCAGTTTGCGACAAGCCATGTGGGGGATACAGCAAACATATGGAAGAAGGTGCTCTGGTCAGATGAGACCAAAATTGAACTTTTTTGGCATAAAAGCAAAACACTATGTGTGGGGGAAAACTAACACTGCATATCACCCTGAACACACTATCCCTACCGTGAAACATGGTGGTTGCAGCATCGTGTTGTGGGAAAGCCTTTCTTCAGCAGGGTCAGGGAAGCTGGTCAGAGTTGATGGGAAGATGGATGGAGCCAAATACAGGGCAATCTTAGAAGAAAACCTGTTAGTCTGAGTCTGCAAAAGACTTGAGACTGGGGAGGAGGTTCACCTTCCAGCAGGACAACAACCCTAAACATACAGCCAGAGCTACAATGGATTGGGTTAGAGCAAAGCATATTCATGTTTTAGAATGGCCCAGTCAAAGTCCAGACCTAAATTCAATTGAGAATCTGTAGCAAGACTTGAAAATTGCTGTTCACAGACGCTCTCCATCCAATCTGACAGAGCTTGAGCTATTTTGCAAAGAAGAATGGGCAAAAATGTCACTCTTTAGATGTGCAAAGCTGGTAGAGACATCCCCAATAAGACTTGCAGCTGTAATTGCAGCGAAAGGTGGTTTTACAAAGTATTGACTCAGGGGGGCTGAATACAAATGCACGCCACACTTTTCACATATTTATTTGTAAAAATATTTGAAAACCATTTATCATTTTCCTTCCACTTCACAATTATGTGCCACGTTGTGTTGGGCTATCACATAAAATCCCCAAAAAATACATTTACACTTTTGGTTGTAACATGACAAAATGTATAAAATGTCAAGGGGTATGAATACTTTTTCTAGGCACTGTAGGTAGAGCCTGGAGGCCTGTGTCATCCAGGGGATTTATGTCTTGGATACTAACAGCAGTAATGCCCAGCTACATAATTCTCAACTTTTTTCTTATCCACTTAGAAGTTTGGGGTTTTCCCAAATACCTTTGCTTGTTTCACCTCATCTTCATGCATTCTACAGAGTATAAAAACAACAAATACAGCAGGAAAGGTAGGACCCCATTATTGAAGTCCATAACAGGTATGCAGACCCGGGAACTCCCCAACAAGATCCCTGACAGTTATTTAAATCTTTTAGGTTGTTTTGTTTCCCAGCAATTAAACAATTCTTTGTTCTGTCATGTATGAGATTAAATTTGTTTCATGGAAGCATTTTTATATTCTCTACAGCTTTAAATTTGTTAATATTCTGCTTGAGGCAGAAGTCTGATCTTAAGTAGGATGCCTGCCAGTACATTGAAGGTTAAAGCTGAATTCTAGGTTTGAATATTTTTGAATAGTTACATCCATAGTTACATTGGTCCAGTTTAAACCAATGTACAGTATCTCACAAAAGTGAGTACACCCCTCACATTTTTGTAAATATTTTATTATATCTTTTCATGTGACAACACTGAAGAAATGACACTTTGCTACAATATAAAGTAGGGAGTGTACAGCTTGTATAACAGTGTAAATTTGCTGTCCCCTCAAAATAACTCAACACACAGCCATTAATGTCTAAACTGCTGGCAACAAAAGTGAGTACACCCCTAATGCTGCATACACACGGTCGGAATTTCCAATGGAAACAGTCCGATGGGAGCTTTTCATCGGATTTTCCGACCGTGTGTATGCAATTCCGACACGCAAAATTCCGACGCATGCTCGGAAACAATCCGACGCATGCTCAGAAGCTTTAAACTTCCCTTTTATAGTGCAGTCGAATGTGTTTTATGCAGTGGTGTTATTGACCGTCGGAATTTAGTGTGACTGTGTGTAGGCAAGACAGTTTGAGCGGAATTCTGACGGGAAAACCATCAAGGCTTTTTCCGACTAGAATTCCGACAGTGTGTACGCGGCATAAGTGAAAATGTCCAAATTGGACCCAAAGTGTCAAAACTTTGTGTGGCCACCATTATTTTCCAGCACTGCCTTAACCCTCTTGGGCATGGAGATCACCAGAGCTTCACAGGTTGCCACTGGAGTCCTTTTCCACACCTCCATGATGACATCATGGAGCTGGTGGATGTTAGAGACCTTGGGTTCCTCCACCTTCTGTTTCAGGATGCCCCACAGATGCTCAATAGGGTTTAGGTCTGGAGACACGCTTGGCCAGTCCCTCACCTGTACCCTCAGCCTCTTTAGCAAGGCCGCGGTTGTCTTGGAGGTGTGTTTGGGGTCGTTATCATGTTAGAATACTGCCCTGCGGCCCAGTCTCTGAAGGGAGGGGATCATGCTCTGCTTCAGTATGTCACAGTACATGTTGGCATTTATGGTTCCCTCAAGGAACTGTAGCTCCCCAGTGCCGGCAGCACTCATGCAGCCCCAGACCATGACACCCCCACCACCATGTTTGACTGTAGGCAAGACACACTTGTCTTTGTACTCCTCACCTGGTTGCTGCCACACACGATTGACACCATCTGAACCAAAAAAGTTTATGTTGGTCTCATCAGACCACAGGACTTGGTTCCAGTAATCCATTTCCTTAGTCTGCTTGTCTTCAGCAAACTGTTTGAGGGCTTTCTTGTGCATCATCTTTAGAAGAGGCTTCCTTCTGGGATGACAGCCATGCAGACCAATTTGATGCAATGTGCAGCATATGGTCTGAACACTGACAGGCTGACCCCCCACCCCTTCAACCTCTGCAGCATTTCTGGCGGTACTCTTATGTCTATTTCCCAAAGACAACCTATGACGCTGAGCATGTGCACTCAACTTCTTTGGTCGACCATGGCGAGGCCTGTTCTGAGTGGAACCTGTCCTGTTAAACCGCTATATGGTCTTGGCTACCGTGCTGCAGCTCAGTTTCAGGGTCTTGGCAATCTTCTTAAAGCCTAGGCCAGGGGTAGCCAACCTTTTTGACAAGAATTTGAGAGTGCTGGTTATATAAAAAAAAAGTCAAGTTTACATTCTTAGTCACGATAAGAAAGAACTACTTGAATAACAGTATGAAATTAACCTCGAGCTTTCAAAGGTCAATGGTAACTTACTCTTGTTCCAAAAGAGGTGTGCTGTGAGGTATGTACGGTAAGATTTAAATGAATGTGCCAGCTAAAGACTTCTGTGAAATCACATCCCAGATTCTTGCACCTTCACACCTCAGATCAGCCCCGATTCCTGCACCTTCACACCTCAGATCAGCCCAATTCCTGAACCTTCACACCTCAGATCAGACCCAATTCCTGAACCTTCACACCTCAGATCAGACCCAGTTCTTGCACCTTCACACCTCAGATCAGACCCAGTTCCTGCACCTTAACACCTCAGATCAGCCCCAATTCCTGCACCTTCACATCTCAGATAAGCACCAATTTCTGCACCTTCACACCTCAGATCAGACCCAATTCCTACACCTTCACACCTCAGATAACCCCAGTTCCTGTACCTTCTCTTCTCAGATCAGCCCGCCTGTGTGAATGTAGCCTTAAAACAGGGTTTTGGGGTTACTAATTTAGAACAGGGTTTGGAAATGAGTACTTTAAAACCAGAATTTCTAAAGCAGTAGTTACCAAACCCTTTTTATAAAGTTGTAGGTTACTTTAAAAGTTTTAACTTAGTAGTTAGAAAGCCAGTTACAAAATAGTATTCTCAAAGCCAGTTGCATAGCGGTACTTACAAGGCCAATTACGAAGCAGTACTCACAAAGCCAGTAACAAAGTAGTATGTGCAAAGCCAGTTACAAAGTAGTACACGCAAAGCAAGTTACAAAGTAGTACATACGAAGCCAGTTGCCAGTTACAAACACCCCCGGGTTCGGTTCGCACCAGAACCTTCGAACGGACCTATTCGTTACAATGGACGCGAACGTTCAAAATCAAAAGTGCTAATTATAACAGCCAATATGCATGTTAATGTCATAAAACAGGTTTGGGGACCCGGGTCCTGCCCCAGGGGACATATATCAATGCAAAAAGAACTTTTAAAAACTAACGTTTTTTCGGGAGCAGTCATTTTAATGATGCATAAAGTGAAAAAAAAAGTGAAATATTCCTTTAAATATGGTACCTGGGGGTGTCTAAAGTATGCCTGTGAAGTGGCATGTGTTTCCTGTGTTTAGAACTGTCCCCGCACAAAATGACATTTGTAAAGGAAAAAAAGAAACCATTTAAAACCAAAAAAATAAAACCCTATACCTACAACCCTATATACTCTGAACAGCAGTATACAGGCGGTGCAAACAAGACACGGACTGTAGGTTTGTTCTTAAGTAGAATCTGAACAGGTACATTATGAAGTGTAGCTCCATCCCCAAAAAATCTATTTTTAAGCTTTTTGGAGAACATAGGGAGGGGTTATCACCCCTGTAACATTTGCTGTCTTTGCACATCTGTTCAGAACATTTCACCTCACTTTCCGTCCCAATGACAAATGTTTTTGGAAAAGTGGGGTTTTAATTTAAACAAGGATTGGTGATAAAGCATCAGTAGAGAGGAGATACCTTTTTCCCAAATTAAATCTAACAGGATCGAATTTCCCTTCCTAGGGGTAGATTTCCTTTCACTTCCTGTTTTCTCCTTCCGTTTGCAAGTAGGAGTCGTTTGTAAGTTGGATGTTTGAAAGTAGGGGCCTGCCGTATATACTCTGCAGAAATTTGCCCCATTAGATGTTGGTGTAGCCACAACACTGTAAGCCCTCAGTTACTATTGGTGGGCACAGGAATGGGCCCTGCTGTGAGTTATTAGATCAAGATTTGTAATTGCATGCACCTGTTGAACATGGCAGAAAAATTGGGCCTTTGGTGGTGGTGCTGGACGGTGTTGCCACAAGACTGTAAGCCCTCACAGTTACTCTTGGTGGGCACAGGAATGGGCCCTGCTGTGAGTTATTAGATCAAGATTTGTAATTGCATGCACCTGTTGAACAGGGCAGAAAAATTGGGCCTTTGGTGGTGGTGGTGGACGGTGTTGCCACAAGACTGTAAGCCCTCACAGTTACTCTTGGTGGGCACAGGAATGGGCCCTGCTGTGAGTTATTAGATCAAGATTTGTAATTGCATGCACCTGTTGAACAGGGCAGAAAAATAGGGCCTTTGGTGGTGGTGGTGGACGGTGTTGCCACAAGACAGTAAGCCCTCACAGTTACTCTTGGTGGGCACAGGAATGGGCCCTGCTGTGAGTTATTAGATCAAGATTTGTAATTGCATGCACCTGTTGAACAGGGCAGAAAAATTGGGCCTTTGGTGGTGGTGGTGGACGGTGTTGCCACAAGACTGTAAGCCCTCACAGTTACTCTTGGTGGGCCCAGGAATGGGCCCTGCTGTGAATTATTAGATCAAGATTTGTAATTGCATGCACCTGTTGAACAGGGCAGAAAAATTGGGCCTTTGGTGGAGGTGGTGGTGGACGGTGTTGCCACAGGACTGTAAGCCCTCACAGTTACTCTTGTTGGGGGCAGGAATGGGCCCTGCTGTGAGTTATTAGATCAAGATTTGTAATTGCATGCACCTGTTGAACAGGGTAGAAAAATTGGGCCTTTGGTGGTGGTGGTGGTGGTGGTGGACGGTGTTGCCACAGGACTGTAAGCCCTCACAGTTACTCTTGGTGGGCACAGGAATGGACCCTGCTGTGAGTTATTAGATCAAGATTTGTAATTGCATGCACCTGTTGAACAGGGCAGAAAAATTGGGCCTTTGGTGGTGGTGGTGGTGGTGGTGGTGGACGGTGTTGCCACAAGACTGTAAGCCCTCACAGTTACTCTTGGTGGGCGCAGGAATGGGCCCTGCTGTGAGTTATTAGATCAAGATTTGTAATTGCATGCACCTGTTGAACAGGGTAGAAAAATTGGGCCTTTGGTGGTGGTGGTGGTGGTGGTGGACGGTGTTGCCACAAGACTGTAAGCCCTCACAGTTACTCTTGGTGGGCGCAGGAATGGGCCCTGCTGTGAACTATTAGATCAAGATTTGTAATTACACGCCCCTGTTAAACAGGGACTGAAAAATTGGGCCTTAGGCACTGGTGCTGGTGCCACAACACTGCAACCCATCACAGATACTGTACTCTGAGCACAGCAATGAGACCTGTTGCAAAGCATTGCATAAAAAATTGTAATTACACGCCCCTGTTATACAAGATTTGTAATTGCATGCACCTGCTGAACAGGGCTGAAAAATTGTGCCTTAGGCATTGGTGCTGGTGCCACAACACTGCAACCCCTCACAGATACTGTACTTGGAGCACAGCAGTCAAACCTGTTGCTGGAACCGATCATACCTTGGGGCTACGGACTAAAAAATTGTCTGAACGCATCGGTCAGACGTCCACCTTCCCCACCGCACCTTCTGCTACTTACCGAAGCCTCAGCAATTCGACGTCCAGGACCAGGAGTTTGTAACCTCCCAGTTTCTGGGAACGCGTTGCACAGACCTTTCTGCAAGGCCTCCCTGAGATGTCTCATCCTCTGCTCCCTCTGCAACGGCAAGATAAGGTCCGCAACCTTACCCTTGTACCGTGGATCAAGGAGAGTGGCCAGCCAGTAATGGTCCCTCTCCTTGATCCGAAGAATACGAGGATCCTTCCGCAGGCTTTTCAGGATCAGGGAGGCCATGCAACATAGGTTAGCTGAGGCATTCGGTCCGGAGTCTTCTGGGTCACTGAGGACGACATGATCGCCAGCCACCTCCTCACAGCCACGTACAAGTCCACTGGTTTGTTGGGACTGTACATCATCCCTAAAAGACTGCTGCTGCTGATGCTGAGTGCCAGGCTCCACCTCCATGCTCACACAATCCTCCTCCTCCTCCTCCTCATCCTCTTCCTGTGTGATGGGTGGGACAGAAGGAACACTGTCTGGATAAAGGGGGCCTTGAGATGCAAGGAAGTCCTCCTCTTCCTGCCTCTGTTCTGCCTCAAGTGCCCTGTCCATTATCCCACGCAGCGTATGCTCCAACAGGTAGACAAGAGGTACAGTGTCACTGATGCATGCACTGTCACTGCTCACCATCCTCGTGGCCTCCTCAAATGGTGACAGGACAGTGCATGCATCCCTGATCATGCTCCACTGCCATGGGGAAAAAAAGCCAAGCTCCCCTGACCCTGTCCTGGTGCCGTAGTCGCAAAGGTACTCATCGATGGCCCTCTGCTGCGTGTACAGTCGCTGCAGCATGGCCAACGTTGAGTTTCACCTGGTGGGCATGTCACATATTAGGCGGTTCTTGGGCAGGTTCAACTCCTTTTGCAGCTCAGCCAGCCGAGCACTGCCATTATACGATCGGCGGAAATGCACACAGACTTTCCTGGCCTGCCTCAGGACATCCTGTAAGCCTGGGTACCTGCCCAAGAACCGCTGCACCACCAGGTTGAGGACGTGAGCCATACAGGGCACATGGGTGAGCTGCCCCTGTCGCAGGGCGGAGAGGAGGTTGGTGCCATTGTCAGAAACCACCATTCCTGGCTTAAGCTGGCGTGGCGTCAACCACCTCTCGGCCTGCCCCTGCAGAGCTGCCAGAACCTTTGCCCCAGTGTGGCTCCTGTCCCCCAAACACACCAGCACAAGCACGGCATGGCATCTTTTTGCCTGCGTACTCGCGTAGCCCCTTGTACGCCTACGGAGCACCGCTGGTTCCGAGGATAGAGCACTCGAAGAGGCCATGGAGGAAGAAGAAGAGGAGGGGGTGGAGGAGAGAGGTGTGTCACAACCAGTAGTAGCATTTTGGAGGCGTGGTGGCGGAACAACCTCCAACACGTCCTGCATCCCTCCCAGCTGCCAAAAGAGTGACCCAATGGGCCGTGAAAGACAGATAATGTCCCTGTCCATGCCTGCTGGACCATGAGTCAGCGGTAATATGCACCTTACCGCTGACCGCCCTGTCCAGCGAGGCATGGACATTGCCTTTCACATGCCGGTAGAGAGGCGGAATCGCCTTCCGTGAGAAAAAGTGGCGTTTGGGAACCTGCCACTGAGGAACCGCACATTGAACAAACTCACGGAAGGGGGCCGAGTCTACCAACTGAAAAGGCAGCAGTTGAAGTGCTAGCAATTTAGCCAAGCTAGCATTCAACCGCTGGGCATGTGGATGGCTGGGAGTAAACTTCTTTTGACGGTCCAGCAGCTGGGGCAGGGAAATATTCCTGCTACAATCGGACGTCGGTGTACTGCAAGTACTTGGTTGTGACACACCTAATTCTACACCTTCAGTCCTCTCAGAGCAGCCTTCAGAGAGGACTGACTATATAGTGGGGTTGGAGATCCCAGCTGATGAGGAGCAAGGAGAGGTCCGCTTTGTTCTTTGGTGTGGGTCTTTAATGTGCGCTTGCCAATGAGCTGCATGGCAGGTCGACATATGTCTGGTCATGCTTGTGGTGCCCAAGCGGCTGATGTTTTGGCCACGCGAGATACGCTTGAGACAAATATTGCAAATAGCAGTAGTGCGATCTGATGTACTCGTCTCAAAAAAGGCCCACACCAAAGAACTTTTGTGATAACGTGCAGAGGCAGCGCCCTGCACAGGCGGAGCTCTGCGGTGTGATTCAGTTGGTGTGCTGGCCTCTAGCTGGCCTCCGGAGGGCATCCTGCCTCGTTGGACATGTTCCGCCGCCTCCTCCTCCTCCTCTCTCCCTTCAGGCACCCACGTGGAGTCAGTGACCTCATCATCCCCTCCCTCTTCACACCTAGAGCAAACCTGGCAGTAAGCTGCAGCTGGTGGAACACGACTGCCAGATTGCTGTCCTTCAGCATCCCCTCTCTCTGCGTGCACACTACTGCCTTCCTCAAGCTGGGTATCATCATCCGAGCCTTCAAATCGTTGGGCATCCTCCTGGAGCATGTACCCAACACTGTGCTCAAACAGTTCGGGGGACTCCTCAGGAGGACATGGTGGGTCTAGGGAAGGGGTGCCTGATGATGCCATTGAGTACGCGTTGGCAGCTGCTCTGCCAGTAACCTGAGCCTGGGTGAGAGAGGATGAGGAGGATGAGGAGGGCTTGGTCATCCATTCTACCAAGCCTTCGGCATGATGCGGCTCAACATGTCCAGCTGCCGAAAACAAGGACAAGCTTGTCCCATGGCCACGTGCTGATGACGATGCACGACCACGACCAGCACTGTTGTCTCTAGAAACAGAGCCTGCTTGCCCTGTGTTCTTGCCTCAGGACTGTCTGCCTCTCCTTGGTGGTCTTCCAGGCATTGTAGTGTATATTGTGCTGGAGTCACACAGCACACACACTAACTCCTACAGATGGATGCCTTAGATGAAAGCAACAGGGCCCTATGGCAGATAGAGGCTGCCTTAGATGACAAGAACTGGGCTGACACACACACTATCTCCTATGTGTGCTGACACACACACCCACACTATAGCTCCTATGTGTGCTGACACAAACACACTATAGCTCCTATGTGTGCTGACAACACACTATAGCTCCTATGTGTGCTGACAACACACTATAGCTCCTATGTGTGCTGACAACACACTATAGCTCCTATGTGTGCTGACAAAAAAATATAGCTCCTATGTGTGCTCAAAACACACTATAGCTCCTATGTGTGCTGACAACACACTATAGCTCCTATGTGTGCTGACAAAAAAATATAGCTGCTATGTGTGCTCACAACACACTATAGCTCCTATGTGTGCTGACACAAACACATTATAGCTCCTATGTGTGCTGACAACACACTATAGCTCCTATGTGTGCTGACAACACACTATAGCTCCTATGTGTGCTGACAAAAAAATATAGCTCCTATGTGTGCTGACAACACACTATAGCTCCTATGTGTGCTGACAACACACTATAGCTCCTATGTGTGCTGACAACACACTATAGCTCCTATGTGTGCTGACAAAAAAATATAGCTCCTATGTGTGCTGACAACACACTATAGCTCCTATGTGTGCTGACAACACACTATAGCTCCTATGTGTGCTGACAACACACTATAGCTCCTATGTGTGCTGACAAAAAAATATAGCTCCTATGTGTGCTCACAACACACTATAGCTCCTATGTGTGCTGACACAAACACACTATAGCTCCTATGTGTGCTGACAACACACTATAGCTCCTATGTGTGCTGACAAAAAAATATAGCTCCTATGTGTGCTCACAACACACTATAGCTCCTATGTGTGCTGACACAAACACACTATAGCTCCTATGTGTGCTCACAGCACACTATAGCTCCTATGTGTGCTGACACAAACACACTATAGCTCCTATGTGTGCTGACAACACACTAAAGCTCCTATGTGTGCTCACAACACACTATAGCTCCTATGTGTGCTGACACAAACACACTACAGCTCCTATGTGTGCTGACAACACACTATAGCTCCTATGTGTGCTGACAAAAAAATATAGCTCCTATGTGTGCTGACAACACACTATAGCTCCTATGTGTGCTGACACAAACACACTATAGCTCCTATGTGTGCTGACAACAAACTATAGCTCCTATGTGTGCTGACAAAAAAATATAGCTCCTATGTGTGCTGACAACACACTATAGCTCCTATGTGTGCTGACAACACACTATAGCTCCTATGTGTGCTGACAACACACTATAGCTCCTATGTGTGCTGACTAAAAAATATAGCTCCTATGTGTGCTCACAACACACTATAGCTCCTATGTGTGCTGACACAAACACACTATAGCTCCTATGTGTGCTGACACAAACACACTATAGCTCCTATGTGAATGAATGAATGAATAACTTGTATAGCGCTACAATGCGAACTGAATCGCCTCAAGGCGCTGTATTGGCGATCGGTTTCTAGAAGAGGTAGGTCTTGAGTTTCTTCCTGAAGGCCAGATGGTTTTCTTCCATGCGAATGTCGGTTGGTAGAGCATTCCATAGCCGTGGTCCCTGGACAGCGAATCTCCGTTCCCCCTTTGATTTGTAGCGGGATTTAGGAATGAGGAGAAGATTTTGATTAGCCGATCGAAGACTGCGATTCGGTGTGTACTGTTTTATTTTCTCGCAAAGGTATTGCGGAGCGTTTCCATGTGTGCATTTGTGGGTGAGGCTGACACACACACCCACACTATAGCTCCTATGTGTGCTGACACAAACACACTATAGCTCCTATGTGTGCTGACAACACACTATAGCTCCTATGTGTGCTGACAACACACTATAGCTCCTATGTGTGCTGACAACACACTATAGCTCCTATGTGTGCTGACAAAAAAATATAGCTCCTATGTGTGCTCAAAACACACTATAGCTCCTATGTGTGCTGACAACACACTATAGCTCCTATGTGTGCTGACAAAAAAATATAGCTGCTATGTGTGCTCACAACACACTATAGCTCCTATGTGTGCTGACACAAACACATTATAGCTCCTATGTGTGCTGACAACACACTATAGCTCCTATGTGTGCTGACAACACACTATAGCTCCTATGTGTGCTGACAAAAAAATATAGCTCCTATGTGTGCTGACAACACACTATAGCTCCTATGTGTGCTGACAACACACTATAGCTCCTATGTGTGCTGACAACACACTATAGCTCCTATGTGTGCTGACAAAAAAATATAGCTCCTATGTGTGCTGACAACACACTATAGCTCCTATGTGTGCTGACAACACACTATAGCTCCTATGTGTGCTGACAACACACTATAGCTCCTATGTGTGCTGACAAAAAATATAGCTCCTATGTGTGCTCACAACACACTATAGCTCCTATGTGTGCTGACACAAACACACTATAGCTCCTATGTGTGCTGACAACACACTATAGCTCCTATGTGTGCTGACAAAAAAATATAGCTCCTATGTGTGCTCACAACACACTATAGCTCCTATGTGTGCTGACACAAACACACTATAGCTCCTATGTGTGCTCACAGCATACTATAGCTCCTATGTGTGCTGACACAAACACACTATAGCTCCTATGTGTGCTGACAACACACTAAAGCTCCTATGTGTGCTCACAACACACTATAGCTCCTATGTGTGCTGACACAAACACACTACAGCTCCTATGTGTGCTGACAACACACTATAGCTCCTATGTGTGCTGACAAAAAAATATAGCTCCTATGTGTGCTGGCAACACACTATAGCTCCTATGTGTGCTGACACAAACACACTATAGCTCCTATGTGTGCTGACAACAAACTATAGCTCCTATGTGTGCTGACAAAAAAATATAGCTCCTATGTGTGCTGACAACACACTATAGCTCCTATGTGTGCTGACAACACACTATAGCTCCTATGTGTGCTGACAACACACTATAGCTCCTATGTGTGCTGACTAAAAAATATAGCTCCTATGTGTGCTCACAACACACTATAGCTCCTATGTGTGCTGACACAAACACACTATAGCTCCTATGTGTGCTGACACAAACACACTATAGCTCCTATGTGAATGAATGAATGAATAACTTGTATAGCGCTACAATGCGAACTGAATCGCCTCAAGGCGCTGTATTGGCGATCGGTTTCTAGAAGAGGTAGGTCTTGAGTTTCTTCCTGAAGGCCAGATGGTTTTCTTCCATGCGAATGTCGGTTGGTAGAGCGTTCCATAGCCGTGGTCCCTGGACAGCGAATCTCCGTTCCCCCTTTGATTTGTAGCGGGATTTAGGAATGAGGAGAAGATTTTGATTAGCCGATCGAAGACTGCGATTCGGTGTGTACTGTTTTATTTTCTTGCAAAGGTATTGCGGAGCGTTTCCATGTGTGCATTTGTGGGTGAGGCAGAGGGTCTTGAATGCGACCCGATTCCTTACGGTTAGCCAATGTAGGCTCCTCAGGGAAGGGGAGATGGATTCCCAGGGTTTTTTCCCTGTTATCAGTCTTGCCGCCGTGTTTTGGATAAGTTGTAAGCGCGCAAGTTGATATTGGGGTAATCCTATGTAAAGGGAGTTAGCGTAGTCCAGTCGAGAATTGATGACTGTTCCAACTACCACTGCTTTGTCCTCCTTTGGAATGAAGGGGATGAGTCTGCGTAGCAGGCGGAGCAGATGGTGAGATCCACTGACTACTGCTCCTATTTGCGCATCCATTGACATTTCTGAGTCAAAAATGACTCCGAGACTCTTGGCCTTGGTCCTAGTGGTGATGGTCCGTCCAAAGATGGTGGAGGGTGTCCAAGGGATCTTGGTTCGGGGGTTATGATTTGCATGTAGAATAAGAAGTTCTGTTTTTGATTCATTAAGTTTGAGAGAGCTAGTAGTCATCCAGTCGTCTATCATCGTGAGGCATTTTCCTAATTGCTGATGATGGTCTTTTTGTCCGGTGATACGAAAATATAATTGAGTGTCGTCGGCGTACGAGTGGAAGCAGAGGTCTGATCTTCTAATGATGTTGAGGAGTGGGCGGATGTAGATGTTGAAGAGCACTGGCGACAAGGGTGATCCTTGAGGGACTCCACAGGAGATTGCCCGGGTTTCAGAGGTGAAAGCTCCTAGTTTCACTGTCTGAGAGCGATTTCCTAAGAAGGATCCGAACCATTGTAGATCTGAGCCAGTGACTCCTGCTACTTCTGTGAGGCGGATGAGTAGAGTATTGTGGTCCACAGTATCAAAGGCTGCACTGAGGTCCAACAGTATCAGGAGACATGATTCTCCGTCATCCGCTGCTTCGAGGGCATCATCCCAAATTTTCAGGAGTGCGGTTTCTGTCCCATGGCCTGGGCGGAATCCTGATTGTAACAGATCCAGGAGTGTGTGTGTGTCCAGGTGGCGTTGTATCTGTTGTACTACCGCTTTCTCCATAATCTTGGAAATGTTGTTCAAGCTTGTTATCGGTCTGCGATGGTTAGGGTCCTGGGGGTCGAGGTTGGGTTTCTTTAGCAGGGGTTTGATAATGCCTTGTTTGAGGGCGCCTGGAACAATCCCTTCTTTGAACGATTGATTTATGAGGTGCGTTATGGTGGGAGCCAGGATGTCGGAGCATTCTTTCAGGAGTTTTGTGGGGATGATGTCAATAGAGGATGTGCTGTCTCTGAGATTTTTGATGATGTTTTTAGTGGTATCCGTGGTGATTGGGATCAAACACACTATAGCTCCTATGTGTGCTGACAACACACTATAGCTCCTATGTGTGCTGGCAAAAAAATATAGCTCCTATATGTGCTGACAACACACACACTAGCTCCTATGTGTGCTGACACAAACACAATATAGCTCCTATAAATCCCTGCCTGCCTGCCTGGGATGGGACAGAAGGTTGGGACAGAAGGTTGGGACAGAAAGTTAGGGTGCAATGCTGTTCTAACAGTACTGCAATGGGTGCTACTGCAATGCTGTACTAACAGCACGCACACACCAGACTAATCCCCAGCAGCAGATAATGTCACACTCAGCAGTGCAATCAGCAGCAATGATCAGTATTGAATGAATCAGCAATGGTTTAGCAATGAAGAAATCAATCAGCAGACTGCCTATTCACTCTTCTCAAAGCCGGAACACATGTGCCCTGGGCCGTCGGCGTGGCGGCCTTTTATAGAGTGGGGCGTGTACTAAAGCCCCTGAGCTTTAATTGGCTACAGGCGTCCTGCCTGTAGCCAATTATTGCTCTCCTCCTCTGCCGGCGCTGTGATTGGCCAAGCATGCGGGGTCACAGTGCATGCTTGGCCAATCATCAGCCAGCAATGCACTGCGCCGGCCGCAATGCATTGCGGGCCGCTCGCATCACACGAATGTGATGCGAACGGCCCAAATAGTTCTGGGCTCGCCGAGCGGGCGAACGCCCCGTGCTCGATTCGAACGTGGGTTCGAATCGAACACCGGGCCCATCCCTAGTTACAAGGCAGTGTGTACAAAGCCAGTTACAAAGCAGCGCGTACAAAGCCAGTTATGAAACAGTACTTACAAACAAGGCAGCCATCAGAAATTGTGGGGCCCCTTATGCAGCTTAAGACCTGTCCCCCCCCTCCCAGTCTCATCTCTCCCACCCCATGTCCTTCTCCTCCATTCTATGTCCTCTTCCTCCTCCAGTCCCATTTCCTCCTCTCCTCCATCCCATGTCCTCCTCCTCCAGTCCGATCTCCTCTATCCCATGTCCTCCTCCAGTCCCATCTCCCCCATCCCATGTCCTCCATACCATGTCTTCCTCCTCCAGTCCCATGTCCTACATATCGTGTCCTCCTCTAGTTCCCCCCCAATCCCATGTCCTCCTCCTTCCCCATGTCCTTCTTCAGCTCCTCATTCAGTCCCATCCCCACTATTCCATATTCTTCATAGGGGGTGGGGAGAGACAGAAAGAGAGAGAGGGGTGACAGAGGGAGGGGGTGAGAGAGAGGGGGATGAAAAGAGGGGGGTGAGAGAGGGGGAGATAGAGAGGGTGGGTGAGAGAGAGAGGGGGTGAGAGAGAGAAGGGGGTTAGAGAAAGAGGGGGGAGAGAGAGAGAGAGGGGGTGAGTGGGTGAGTGAGAGAGAGAGAGAGGGGGTTGAGAGAGAGCGGTGAGAGAGAGAAAAGGGGACGAGAGAGGGGGGCGAAAGAGAGGGGTGGTGAGAGAGAGAGGGTGAGAGAGATGGGGGAGAAAGAGAGGGTTGAGAGAGATGGGGAGAGAACGAGAGGGATGAAAGAGAGAGAGAGGGTGAGAGAGAAAGGTGGAGAGAGAGAGGGGATGAGAGAGAGACCTCCTAGCCCTGTCTGCAGTCACTCCTGTGCCCACCTGTCCCAGTGCCTGTAGGTGTGTAGGTGACTGTGTGATGCCTGGTACCTTCCATGCCAGTGGTAGGACATTAATGCTGACCAGCAGCGAGCAGGACTCCTTCTTCTTCTGGGTGATGATGAGGGTGCTCTGCTCCTTCCAGCAGACCCCTGGATGCCTGTGCCTCCCGCCAGTCCTCGTCCTCCGAGCCACCATCATTGTTGATGCCAGGAGCAGAGAGGAGGTTGGTTGGAGGAGTCTAGGCTCTGGGAGTAGGGATGAGCCGAACACCCCCGCGGTTCGGTTCGCACCAGAACCTTTGAACGGACCGAAAGTTCGCGCGAATTTTCGAACCCTATTCGTTACAATGGACGCGAACGTTCGAAATCAAAATTGCTAATTACAACGGCCAATATGCATGTTAATGTCATAAAACAGGTTTGGGGACCCGGGTCCTGCCCCAGGGGACATATATCAATGCAAAAAGAACTTTTAAAAACTAACGTTTTTTCGGGAGCAGTCATTTTAATGATGCATAAAGTGAAAAAAAAAAGTGAAATTTTCCTTTAAATATGGTACCTGGGGGGTGTCTAAAGTATGCCTGTTAAGTGGCATGTGTTTCCCGTTTTTAGAACTGTCCCTGCACAAAATGACATTTGTAAATGAAAAAAAGAAGCCATTTAAAACCACTTGCGGCTTTAATGTCATGTCTTTTCCTGGCCATATGGCTGAAAATCCTTGCGAAAAATGGCATGGCTACCCCCATCAACCCCCCCCCCCCACCCCAGCCCCTTTGGGTCTTGTATGGATATTAAGGGGGACCCCGCACCCAAAATAAAACCCTATACCTACAACCCTATATACTCTGAACAGCAGTATACAGGCGGTGCAAACAAGACACGGACTGTAGGTTTGTTCTTAAGTAGAATCTGAACAGGTACATTATGAAGTGTAGCTCCATCCCCAAAAAATCTATTTTTAAGCTTTTTGGAGAACATAGGGAGGGGTTATCACCCCTGTAACATTTGCTGTCTTTGCACATCTGTTCAGAACATTTCACCTCACTTTCCGTCCCAATGACAAATGTTTTTGGAAAAGTGGGGTTTTAATTGAAACAAGGATTGGTGATAAAGCATCAGTAGAGAGGAGATACCTTTTTCCCAAATTAAATCTAACAGGATAGAATTTCCCTTCCTAGGGGTAGATTTCCTCTCACTTCCTGTTTTCTCTTTCCGTTTGCAAGTAGGAGTCGTTTGTAAGTTGGATGTTTGAAAGTAGGGGCCTGCCGTATATACTCTGCAGAAATTTGCCCCATTAGATGTTGGTGTAGCCACAAGACTGTAAGCCCTCACAGTTACTCTTGGTGGGCACAGGAATGGGCCCTGCTGTGAGTTATTAGATCAAGATTTGTAATTGCATGCACCTGTTGAACAGGGCAGAAAAATTGGGCCTTTGGTGGTGGTGGTGGTGGACGGTGTTGCCACAAGACTGTAAGCCTTCACAGTTAATCTTGGTGGGCGCAGGAATGGGCCCTGCTGTGAGTTATTAGATCAAGATTTGTAATTGCATGCACCTGTTGAACAGGGCAGAAAAATTGGGCCTTTGGTGGTGGTGGTGGTGGTGGTGGGACGGTGTTGCCACAAGACTGTAAGCCCTCACAGTTACTCTTGGTGGGCACAGGAATGGGCCCTGCTGTGAGTTATTAGATCAAGATTTGTAATTGCATGCACCTGTTGAACAGGGCATAAAAATTGGGCCTTTGGTGGTGGTGGTGGTGGTGGTGGACGGTGTTGCCACAAGACTGTAAGCCCTCACAGTTACTCTTGGTGGGCGCAGGAATGGGCCCTGCTGTGAGTTATTAGATCAAGATTTGTAATTGCATGCACCTGTTGAACAGGGCAGAAAAATTGGGCCTTTGGTGGTGGTGGTGGTGGTGGATGGTGTTGCCACAGGACTGTAAGCCCTCACAGTTACTCATGGTGGGCACAGGAATGGACCCTGCTGTGAGTTATTAGATCAAGATTTGTAATTGCATGCACCTGTTGAACAGGGCAGAAAAATTGGCCTTTGGTGGTGGTGGTGGACGGTGTTGCCACAGGACTGTAAGCCCTTACAGTTACTCTTGGTGGGCGCAGGAATGGGCCCTGCTGTGAGTTATTAGATCAAGATTTGTAATTGCATGCACCTGCTGAACAGGGCTGAAAAATTGTGCCTTAGGCACTGGTGATGGTGCCACAACACTGCAACCCCTCACAGATACTGTACTTGGAGAACAGCAGTCAGACGTGTTGCGAAGCATTCCCTTAAAAATTGTAATTACACGCCCCTGTTAAACAGGGGCTGAAAAATTGTGCCTTAGGCACTGGTGCTGGTGCCACAACACTGCAACCCCTCACAGATACTGTACTTGGAGCACAGCAGTCAGACGTGTTGCGAAGCATTGCTTAAAAAATTGTAATTACACGCCCCTGTTAAACAGAGGCTGAAAAATTGTGCCTTAGGCATTGGTGCTGGTGCCACAACACTGCAACCCCTCACAGATACTGTACTCTGAGCACAGCAATGAGACCTGTTGCAAAGCATTGACTAAAAATTGTAATTACACGCCCCAAAAGGGGCTGAAAAATTGTGCCTTAGGCACTGGTGCTGGTGCCACAACACTGCAACCCCTCACAGATACTGTACTTGGAGCACAGCAGTCACACCTGTTGCAAAGTATTTTTTTTTTAATTGTAATTACACGCCCCTGTTATACAGGGGCTGAAAAATTGTGCCTTAGGCACTGGTGTGGTGGCACCCAGAAACAAAAATGTTCTTCCAAGCTAACAAGGAATGGATCATTGAGGAGGAGGAAGAGGATAGTCAGTGAACATAACAGGACAGTCACTCAGCATCAGCATAGGCAGTCTTGAAGGAATGTGACATTATAAATTATTCAGTTATATCCGCTTCAGGTGCCTGGTAGCTGGTGGTGATCCAAGACTGATTAATTTTTATGAAGGTCAGTCGATCAACCCAGTCGGTGGACAGGCGCACCCTGTGATCGGTGACAAATCCTCCAACAGCACTGAATGTGCGTTCGGAAAGAACGCTGGATGCAGGACAGGCCAGTAGCTCAATTGCATACTGTGCAAGCTCTGGCCAGTGATCCATCCTCAAGACCCAGTAAGCCAGAGGATTTTCAGTGGGAAAGGTGTCCAAGTCTGACCTTGCCCCTAGGTATTCCTGCACCATGTATATCAGACGCTGGCGATGGTTGCTGGAACCGATCATACCTTGGGGCTGCGGACTAAAAAATTGTCTGAACGCATCGGTCAGACGTCCACCTTTCCCACCGCTCCTTCTGCTACTGACCAAAGCCTCAGCAACTCGTCGTCCAGGACCAGGAGTTTGTAACCTCCCAGTTTCTGGGAACGCGTTGCACAGACCTTTCTGCAAGGCCTCTCTGAGATGTCTCATCCTCTGCTACCTCTGCGACGGCAAGATAAGGAGGTACCCTTGTACTGTGGATCAAGGAGAGTGGCCAGCCAGTAATGGTCCCTCTCCTTGATCCGAAGAATACGAGGATCCTTCCGCAGGCTTTGCAGGATCAGGGAGGCCATGCAACGTAGGTTAGCTGAGGCATTCGGTCCGGAGTCTTCTGGGTCACTGAGGACGACATGATCGCCAGCCACCTCCTCCCAGCCACGTACAAGTCCACTGGTTTGTTGGGACTGTACATCATCCCTAAAAGACTGCTGCTGCTGATGCTGATGCTGAGTGCCAGGCTCCACCTCTATGCTCACACAATCCTCCTCTTCCTCCTCCTCCTCATCCTCTTCCTGTGAGATGGGTGGGACAGAAGGAACACTGTCTGGATAAAGGGGGCCTTGAGAGGCAAGGAAGTCCTCCTCTTCCTGCCTCTGTTCTGCCTCAAGTGCCCTGTCCATTATCCCACGCAGCGTATGCTCCAACAGGTGGACAAGAGGTACAGTGTCACTGATGCATGCACTGTCACTGCTCACCATCCTCGTGGCCTCCTCAAATGGTGAGAGGACAGTGCATGCATCCCTGATCATGCTCCACTGGCGTGGGGAAAAAAAGCCAAGCTCCCCTGACCCTGTCCTGGTGCTGTAGTCGCAAAGGTACTCATTGATGGCCCTCTGCTGCGTGTGCAGTCGCTGCAGCATGGCCAACGTTGAGTTCCACCTGGTGGGCATGTCACATATTAGGCGGTTCTTGGGCAGGTTTAGCTCCTTTTGCAGCTCAGTCAGCCGAGCACTGGCATTATAAGATCGGCGGAAATGCACACAGACTTTCCTGGCCTGCCTCAGGACATCCTGTAAGCCTGGGTACCTGCCCAAGAACCGCTGCACCACCAGGTTGAGGACGTGAGCCATACAGGGCACATGGGTGAGCTGCCCCTGTCGCAGGGCGGAGAGGAGGTTGGTGCCATTGTCAGAAACCACCATTCCTGGCTGGCTTAAGCTGGCGTGGCGTCAACCACCTCTCGGCCTGCCCCTGCAGAGCTGCCAGAACCTCTGCCCCCAGTGTGGCTCCTGTCCCCCAAACACACCAGCGCAAGCACGGCATGGCATCTTTTTGCCTGCGTACTCGCGTAGCCCCTTGTACGCCTACGGAGCACCGCTGGTTCCGAGGACAGAGCACTCGAAGAGGACATGGAGGAAGAAGAAGAGGAGGGGGTGGAGGAGAGAGGTGTGTCACAACAGTAGTAGCATTTTGGAGGCGTGGTGGCGGAACAACCTCCAACACTACTGCACCTTGTCCTGCATCCCTCCCAGCTGCCAATAGAGTGACCCAATGGGCCGTGAATGAAAGATAACGTCCCTGTCCATGCCTGCTGGACCATGAGTCAGCGGTAATATGCACCTTACCGCTGACCGCCCTGTCCAGCGAGGCATGGACATTGCCTTCCACATGCCGGTAGAGAGACGGAATCGCCTTCCGTGAGAAAAAGTGGCGTTTGGGAACCTGCCACTGAGGAACCGCACATTGAACAAACTCACGCAAGGGGGCCGAGTCTACCAACTGAAAAGGCAGCAGTTGAAGTGCTAGCAATTTAGCCAAGCTAGCATTCAACCGCTGGGCATGTGGATGGCTGGGAGTATACTTCTTTCGACGGTCCAGCAGCTGGGGCAGGGAAATTTGCCTGCTACAATCGGACGTCGGTGTACTGCAAGTACAAGTACCTTTCACAGAGGACTGAAGATATAGTGGGGATGGAGATCCCAGCTGATGAGGAGCAAGGAGAGGTCCGCTTTGTTCTTTGGTGTGGGTCTTTTATGTGTGCTTGCCAACGAGCTGCATGGCAGGTCGACATATGTCTGCTCATGCTTGTGGTGCTCAAGCGGCTGATGTTTTGGCCACGCGAGATATGCTTGAGACAAATATTGCAAATAGCAGTGGTGCGATCTGATGCACTCGTCTCAAAAAAGGCCCACACCAAAGAACTTTTGTGATAAGGTGCAGAGGCAGCGCCCTGCACAGGCGGAGCTCTGCGGTGTGATACAGTTGGTGTGCTGGCCTCTAGCTGGCCTCCAGGGGGCATCCTGCCTCGTTGGACATGTGACGCCGCATCCTCCTCCTCCTCCTCCTCCTCTCTCCCTTCAGGCACCCACATGGAGTCAGTGACCTCATCATCCCCTCCCTCTTCACCACTAGAGCAAACCTGGCAGTAAGCTGCAGCTGGTGAAACAGTACTGCCAGATTGCTGTCCTTCAGCATCCCCTCTCTCTGCGCGCACACTACTGCCTTCCTCAAGCTGGGTATCATCATCCGAGCCTTCGAATTGTTGGGCATCCTCCTGGAGCATGTACCCAACACTGTGCTCAAACAGTTCGGGGCACTCCTCAGGAGGACATGGTGGGTCTAGGGAAGGGGTGGCTGATGATGCCATTGAGTACGCTTGGCAGCTGCTCTGCCAGTCATCTGAGCCTGGGTGAGAGAGGATGAGGAGGATGAGGAGGGCTTGGTCATCCATTCTACCAAGCCTTCGGCATGATGCGGCTCAACATGTCCAGCTGCCGAAAACAAAGACAAGCGTGTCCCATGGCCACGTGCTGATGACGATGCATGACCACGTCCACGACCAGCACTGTTGTCTCTAGAAACAGAGCTTGCTTGCCCTGTGTTCTTGCCTCGGGACGGTCTGCCGCTCCTTGGCGGTCTTCCAGCCATTGTAGTACTATAGGTCCTATGTGTGCTGACAAGAAAATATAGGACCTATGTGTGCTGCCACAACACACACTATAAGTCCTATGTGTGCTGAGTGACACACACACACACTATAGGTACTATATGTGTGCTGCTGACAAGAAAAATAGGTCCTATGTGTGCTGCCACAAACACAATATGGCTCCTATAAATCCCTGCCTGGGATGGGACAGAAGGTTGGGACAGAAGTTGGGGTGCAATGCTGTTCTAACAGCACTGCGGTTGGTGCTACTGCTATGCTGTACTAACAGCACGCACACACCAGACTAATCCCCAGCAGCAGCTAATATCACACTCACTGTGCAATCAGCAGCAATGAATGATCAGTATTCAGTAATGATGAATGACTCAGGTAGCAATGGTTTAGCAAAGAAATAGCAATCAAGCAAAGAAGCAAATCAGCAGACTGCTCTCCCTAAAGCCGGAACACATGTGACCGGGGCCGACGGCGTGGCGGCCTTTTAAATGGTGGGGCGTGTACTAAAGCCCCTGAGCTTTAATTGGCTACAGGCGTCCTGCCTGTAGCCAATTATTGCTCTCCTAGTTTCCGGCGCTGTGATTGGCCAAGCATGCGGGGTCACAGTGCATGCTTGGCCAATCATCAGCCAGCAATGCACTGCGCCGGCCGCAATGCATTGCGGGCCGCTCGCATCACACGAATGTGATGCGAACGGCCCCAAATAGTTCTGGGCTCGCCGAGCGAGCGAACGCCCGGTGCTCGATTCGAACGTGGGTTCGAATCGAGCACCGGGCCCATCCCTATGTGTGTCCATCCCTTCTGGTAAGAAGTACCTTATTAAGCGTCTACTGTATAGTCTGCTGGGATCACATTCTTGTGTGCACAGTACTACTACAATATCATATTGTACCTATGTCCGTGTCTGGATAGAGAAATCGCCACTCATTTGCTTCATCACTGTTTATCCTGAACAGAGAGACTTTACTATTAGTTTTATCACTATTTATTTTACTTTAGCATTTTTGCACACCATATTTCGCACCTTCAATATATATTTTATACATATATATTTTCTTTGTATTTATGCCTAATTTTAAGTGTTTTAGCGCTACACATATTATATCCATGGCCATAAGATGGCTCAGGATGAAAGACTACTGCTGCCACAGAGGGGTGCATAATTACTATATCAATAGGAGAGCTGACTAGCCCTGGACTCTGGAGTGTCCAACTGCTTCACTGCACAGATCGAGATGTGCAGAACCATCATGTGCGGGAAGGGAAGTGTGTGGGAAGAAAGGTGGCTGTGAACCAGCCGCTCTGCTTTCCCTGTATGCAGTCGCTGGCCGGCTTTCATGTGTGGGAGATGAGTCTGACGAGATTGCTCTTGAGTGCCATCCCAAGTGCGGCTGTATGCCACCTCTAGTAACAGTGCCAGGGGTTGCCGACCCCTGGCCTAGGCCATCTTTATGTAGAGCAACAATTCTTTTTTTTTTTCAGATCCTCAGAGAGTTCTTTGCCATGAGGTGCAATTTTGAACTTCCAGTGACCAGTATGAGAGAGTGAGAGCAATAACATCAAATTTAACACACCTGCTGACCATTCACACCTGAGACCTTTTAACACTAACGAGTCACATGACACCGGGGAGGGAAATTGTCTAACTGGGCCCAATTTGGACATTTTTCACTTAGGGGTGTACTCACTTTCGTTGCCAGCGGTTTAGACTATAATGGCTGTGTGTTAAGTTATTTTGAGGGCACAGTAAATTTACACTGTTATACAAGCTGTACACCCACTACATTGTAGAAAAGTGTAATTTCTTCAGTGTTGTAACATGAAAAGATATAATAAAAATATTTACAAAAATGTGAGGGGTGTACTCACTTTTGTGAGATACTGTACTGTAGATATATCCATATCTGAAAATGGAAAGAGTATGGCACAACTGTAAACCTACAAAGACATGGCCGTCCACCTAAACTGATAGGCCAGCATTAATCAGAGAAGCAGCCAAAAGATCCATGGAAACTCTGGAGGAGCTGCAGCGATCCACAGCTCAGGTGGGAGAATCTGTTCACAGGACAACTATTAGTCATGCATTCCTTAAACCTGGCCTTTGTGGAAGAGTGGCAAAAAGAAAGCCATCATTAAAAGACAGCCATAAGAAGTCCCATTTGTAGTTTGCGAAAAGCCATATGGGGCACACAGCAAACATGTGGAAGATGGTGCTCTGTTCAGATGATACCAAAATTAAACTTTTTGGCCTAAAAGCAAAACGCTATGTGTAGCAGAAAACTAACATTAAACATCACCCTGAACACACCATCCCCACCGTGAAACATTTTGGTGGCAGGATCATGTTGTGTGCTTTTCTTCATCAGGGACAGGGAAGCTACTCAGAGTTGATGGGAAGATGCATGGAGCCAAATACAGGCAATCCTAGAAGAAAGGCTCGGCATGTGACTTCACTGAACAAATGTATAGGCTGCCTTTGCTGATCTCTCCGATAAATACTTACTGATACAACGGTATCAATGTTGCAGCACTTACCTGGAACAAGTATTCAAATCTGGATTTTTTACTTTGCTCTGGCCTATTCTACGGTATGGTGGTTCCAGGGCAACAATCAAATTGTGCTGAAGCCAAAGCCAGCCAGATTCCGTCTCTCACAGTTGAAGAGGACATATGATAGAAAATACAGATCTCTACATGCTTATATACCCTACCAATACCCCACTATTCAGAACATTGTGAGACGAGGATTGGAGACCTGTGGGACTGGGAAAATCGCAGATGCGTGCTTTTCATGTTATAGCAGAGCCTATTTACCTCTGCTTTCTGGTAAGCAGTTAGTGTGTGAGGGTGTCGGGCACTGTGTTCACCACTGCATATGGTATAAGTCACCAAGGTGTTTTTTTCCCTTCCAATTTACACCCGGATGTCAGGATCACCTTCTCTTTACTACTGCTTCAACTTGAAGATTGCCAAGATTGTTTTTTGGACATTTTAGGCTATTTAAGTATTTATTTTGTTCACGTTGTTATTTTGGGGACCGGTCACTCTGTGGACAGGGGTGGCTCAGGTGTGGCTAAGGTTCTCTTTATTGGGGCCATTTCATGTGTGGGGTATATCGGGCCTCATTATTACCACTAATTGCCATTTTTATATTTGTTTTTGTTTATTTGCTTAATCTGTTTTATTGACGCAGCTCCCTCTTTTATCCTATGTATTTTCGTGTGTGTATCCCACATTGGCCAGCAGCCTGCCCCCATTATCCAATATCTGTTGCGCGTTTTTTTCCTTTATATAATCCTAGAAGAAAACCTGTTAGAGACTGCAAAAGACATGAGACTGGGGCGGAGGGTTACCTTCCAGCAGGACAACGACCCTAAACTTACAGCCAGAGCTACAATTGAATGGATCAGATAAAAGCATATTCATGTGTTCAGTCAATGGCTCAGTCAAAGTCCAGACCTAAATCCAACTGAGAATCTAGTGGGACCAATTGCCTTCAGAAGTCACCTAATTAGTAAAAAGTCCACCTGTGTGTAATTTAATCTCAGTATAAATACAGCTGTTCTGTGAAGCCCTCAGAGGTTTCTTAGAGAACCTTAGTGAACAAACAGCATCATGAAGGCCAAGGAACACACCAGACAGGTCAGGGATAAAGTTGTAGAGAAGTTTAAAGCAGGGTTAGGTTATAAAACAAATATCCCAAGCTTTGAACATCTCACAGAGCACTGTTCAATCCATCATCTGAAAATGGCACAACTGCAAACATGTGGAAGAAGGTGCTCTGGTCAGATGAGACCAAAATTGAACTTTTTGACCTAAAAGCAAAATGCTATGTGTGAAAAAAGGGTCCAGAGATAGGAATAGTCAGCGTGGAACATATTCCAGAGGGTAATATTAGGGGCATTAGTGGTAGGGTAACCAAAGCACATAAACCCAAGGTAAGTATAGTAGCAAGTCCTAGTTGCAATCTCGGAACACCCAAGAGGATAGTATGTGACTGGTCAAAATATAGTAATGCATTAAAGTGTTTGTTCACCAATGCCAGAAGTCTGCCAAGCAAAATATGTGAGTTGGAAGCTCTGGTGCATCAGGAGAGCTATGATGTAATCGGTATTGCTGAAACCTGGCTGCAGTCCTCACATGACTGGGCTATAAATATTCCTGGCTTTGCACTCTTTCGGAAAGACAGAGTTAAAAGGAAAGGTGGAGGGGTCTGTCTGTATGTGAGAAGTGATCTCAAAGCGAGTGTGAAAGAGGACCTGGGGGATGGAGAGTGTGATGAGTCTGAAGCATTATGGGTGGAACTGCATGCAGATGTGCGTAGTTCAAAGTTAATCATTGGAGTTTGTTATAGACCACCCAATGTTAATGAGGAGGTGGAGACTCAGCTCCTTGCACAGATGGAAAGGGCTGCAAGGGCTGGGACAGTGATAATAATGGGGGATTTTAACTACCCAGAAATTGACTGGAATAATGGCACTGCTGGGACAGTTAAAGGACAAAAATTTATAAACCTATTACAGGACACTTTTATGGTCCAGTTTATTGAGGCCCCAACCAGGAATGATGCTCTGCTGGATCTGGTAATCTCAAACCATGCAGAGCATATTACTAATGTTCAGATAAAGGAACATCTGGGTAGCAGTGACCATAACATGATTTCATTTGATGTTAGCTGTAAGCAAAAATCACATACAGGAAAGATAAAAACACTTAATTTCAGGAGAGAAAATTTTCCAAGGATGAGGGCTGCTCTCCAGAACTTAGACTGGGAGAGAATATTGGCATCAATGGGCACAGAACAGAAATGGGGATTCTTCAAAAAGACTGTTTGTGAACTCACTGCAAAGTATATTCCCATGGGCAATACATTTAAAAGGCTAAAAGTAAAACCTATGTGGCTCACGGCCAAAGTTAAAAAAGCTATAAACTATGAGAAAAGAGCTTTTAAAAAATATAAAAATGAAGGATCACTAGTGTCATTTAAATGTTACAAAGAATATAACAGAATATGTAAAAAAGAAATCAAGGATGCAAAAATTCAAAACGAAAGACAGATTGCAAAAGATAGTAGGACAAACCCCAAAAAATTCTTCAAATATATTAATAGTAAAAAAAGGTCAAGTCTGAGCATGTAGGCCCTTTACAAAATAATCTAGAGTGGGTGACTGGGGACAAAGAGAAGGCTAATTTATTAAATACTTTCTTCAGCTCTGTGTATACAAAGGAGCATGGGGGAGCTCATGTCCATAATGGGGGTGGTAGTGACACAGCCCCAAATCCACAATGGCTCAAAAGTGATATGGTCCAGAAATATTTAGACAGAATAAAGGTGGATAAAGCACCTGGACCTGATGTCATCCACCCACGGATCCTAAAAGAATTGAGCTCTGTCATTTCAAAGCCATTGTATCTAATTTTTAGGGACTCATTAATGACAGGAATAGTACCACTGGATTGGCGCAGGGCCAATGTGGTGCCTATATTTAAAAAGGGAACAAAGTCTTTACCAAGTAACTATAGACCTGTTAGTTTAACTTCTATAGTTGGGAAGATACTGGAGAGATTAATAAAAGACCACATAGACGAGTTCTTGCAGGAAAAAAATATTTTAAGCAACAGACAGCATGGATTCATGAAAGACAGAAGTTGTCAGACAAACCTCATTTCTTTTTATGAGGTGGTAAGTAAAACCTTGGACAGAGGGTGGCGGTGGACGTGGTATACTTGGATTTTGCAAAAGCGTTCGATACAGTTCCCCACACACGGCTCATGTGTAAGGTAAAGTCTACAGGTTTGGAAATATCGGTTTGTAAATGGATAGAAAACTGGCTAAAAGACAGAATTCAGAGAGTAGTGGTTAATGATTCTTACTCTGAATGGTCTAAGGTTATCAGTGGTGTACCCCAAGGTTCAGTGCTGGGACCCTTACTTTTTAATATCTTTATGAATGATATTGGGTCTGGGATCAAAAGTAACATTTCTGTCTTTGCAGATGACACCAAGCTATGCAGTGGAATAACGTCCTTACAGGAGGTCTCCAATTTACAAGCCGACCTCAATGCTCTGTCTAATTGGGCGACTATGTGGCAGATGAGGTTTAATGTTGATAAATGTAAAGTTATGCACTTGGGGGCTAAGAATATGCATGCATCATACATGCTAGGGGGAGTACAATGGGGGGAATCCGTAGTGGAGAAGGATCTGGGGGTTTTGGTAGATCATAAGCTCAATAATAGCATGCAATGCCAAGCTGCGGTTTCCAAAGCGAGCAAAGTCCTTTCTTGTATTAAGAGAGGTATGGACTCCAGAGAGAGAGATATCATTTGCCCCTGTTCAAATCATTAGTAAGACCTCATCTGGAATATGCAGTTCAGTTTTGGGCACCAGTTCTCAAAAAGGATATTGGGGAACTGGAGAAAGTGCAGAGAAGGGCAACCAAACTGATAAGAGGCATGGAGGAGCTCAGCTATGAGGAAAGATTAGAGGAACTGAATTTATTCACCCTTGATAAGAGGAGATTAAGGGGGGATATGATCAACATGTATAAATATATAAGGGGTCCATATAGTGAACTTGGTGTTGAGTTATTAACTTTACAGTCAACAAAGAGGACAAGGGGGCACTCTTTACGTCTAGAGGAAAAGAGATTTCATCTCCAAATACGGAAAGGTTTCTTCACAGTAAGAGCTGTGAAAATGTGGAATAGACTCCCTGCAGAGGTGGTTCTGGCCAGCTCAGTAGATTGCTTTAAGAAAGGCCTGGATACTTTCCTAAATGTACATAATATAACTGGGTACTAACATTTATAGGTAAAGTTGATCCGGGGAAAATCCGATTGCCTCTCGGGGGATCAGGAAGGAATTTTTTCCCCTGCTTTAGCAAATTGGAGCATGCTCTGCTGGGGTTTTTTTTTTGCCTTCCTCTGGATCAACTGTGGGTATAGAATGGGGTATATGGGATTGTATGATATATATATTATATATATATATATTTTTTTTTTTTTCTGTGGTTGAACTGGATGGACGTGTGTCTTTTTTCAACCTAACTATGTAACTATGTAAAATGGCACCATCACATGATAGGTCATTTAGCCACAGCTCAAGGAACCCTTAGCCACCTCTGGAGGAACCCTGGTTGAGAATGGCTGGTTTAGATCAACGCATATTTATGTTTTCGAATGGCCCAGTCAAAGTCCAGACTTAAATCCAATTGAGTATCTGAGGCAAGACTTGAAAATTGCTGTTCACAGACGCTCTCCATCCAATCTGACAGAGTTTGGGCTATTTTGCAATAAAGAATGGGCAAAAATGTCACTCTCTAGATGTGCAAAGCTGGTAGAGACATCCCCAAATAGACTTGCAGCTGTAATTGCAGCGAAAGGTGGTTCTACAAAGTATTGACAAATGCCCGACACACGTTTCACATATTTATTTGTAAAAAATATTGAAAACCATTTATCATTTTCCTTCCACTTAACAATTATATGCCACTTTGTGTTGGTCTATCACATAAAATACATTTACGTCTTTGGTTTTAGCATGACAAAATGTGGAAAATTACTATTATTATTCCCATTGCAGTTAATGCTTATAAGCACTGTTTATTGCTGACTTTGCTGATTCATGAGTTAATTCCAGTCTAGCGATACAGAACTCTATGTTAAAGCGGGACTGTACCTGAAATTTTTTTTTTAAAAGCCAGCAGCTACAAATACTGCAGCTGCTGACTTTTAATAAATGGACACTTACCTGTCACAGGTTCCAGCGATGTCGGCAGCAGAGGCTGATCAATCGCTCGGCTCGCTGCTGTGCCGGAGCCATTCTCGGTCGCCTTTGCGGCTTCACTTAGGTTCCCTACTGCGCATGAGCGAGTCGTGCGGCGCAATGAGAATTGTCAGCGCTGTCTGCCGGGACACGTGTGTGTCCCGGCAGACAGCGCGCCGGGACAGGAAGTGGCGTAAACTCCCATGGGAGTTTATGCCCGGAAGTGGGTGCAGATACCTGTCTTAGACAGATATCTGCACCCCCTCCCCCCTGAAAGGTGCCAAATGTGACACCGGAGGGGGGGAGGGTTCTGAAAAGCGGAAGTTCCACTTTAGGGTGGAATCCCTCTTTAAGTTACTTTGCCATGGTGCTTATACTGTCTAGTGGATTGTGTCTGAACCTACTTTCTGTGTACCTTCATTTATGCTCAAACCACCATTCATTCTAACCTGTACCAACACAAGACTAAATATTTACCACTAAAATGGTCTTATGTCTATTTCCTGGTGCTAATTCACAGCGGAGTTAAAGGTATCTATACTTCTGTGCTTGCAGTGACTTTCATTCTACTGGGTGTGTCAGAGGGGCTGAGGTTGTTCTTGGAGTCAAGGTGCAAATCAGAAAACCCAAATTACCAAGTGGTTCCTTTTCAGGGTAGCCCTACATATGCACGTTTCATACTGTGTTGATCCCCATGGAAGCTGGAAATCACTTTAGTAGGTACCGCTACTACAATGATCACCGATAGTTTTTGGGTATCATGCAGAGCGTTTTCCTTGCTGAATAGTGAACACAGGCAGTTGTTTGCTTTGCACGTGTGCCATTTAAAGTGTAGGTGAAAATGCATTAATATGTAAAGTGTTCTGTGAATGTTGCATGTTCGGAGTGAGCAACTTTCTCTATTCACTAAAGCTTGCCATAGATGGATAGAATTTCTAATGGCAGTTAGAACATTTGAATGTTGTTCAAAAGATTTTGTCTGCTTTTAAGATTTGATTTTGGAATGAATGGACTTTACCAAACTAAAACCACATACACTGTTATGCCCCGTACACACGAGCGGAAATTCCGCCAGCAAAAGTCCGATGAGAGATTTTGGACCGAAAATGCGACCGTGTGTATGCTCCATCAAACTTTTGCTGGCAGAATTCCAGCCAGCAAAAGATTGTCTGTACCAATTTTGACGCGCAAAATTCCTACGCATGCTCGGAAGCATTGAATTTAATTTTCTGTGTAATTTTGTTGTAGTGTTGTACGTCATCGCGTTATTGACGGTCGAAAGTTCAGCAAACTTTTGTGTGACCATGTGTATGCAAGCCAAGCTTGAGCGGAATTCCGTCAGAAAAACCATCCAAGATTATCCTGACTGAAATTCCACTCGTGTGTACGCGGCATTAGAAATTCAAGAAAAGTTTTCCATCCTGCTCCTTCAAATTTTCTTGTCACTGCCTTCAAAAATTAACATTTAGTTTGACCCCACTAATGATTAGAAAAATGAACAAACTTTCTTAGAACATTAATTTCATTCCAACTTCTACCCATCTATGGTCAGCTTAAGTAGCAGGACAGACGCTCAGCACAGGATCCAGAAGCTAGCAGCCATTACTGTAGCAGTGGTGTCTACTACATTGATTTTCCAGCTTCTACATTAGGGTGACCAGACATCCCCGGTTTCCGGGGACAGTCCCTGGATTGAGGACACTGTCCCCGAACCAAGTCTGTCCCCGGTTTTGTCCCCGGATTGGATTTGAACAGGGGCTGGGGCAATTTCAAAGACAGTCAGTGCAGAATAAAAAAAAAAAATAGATAAATCTCTGCCGCTCCTACTAGCTTGGGGGTGTATTTTTTTCATTATCTGTGCCCCTTTCTGATGATCATGTGCTGGTTGGAGCAGAGAGAATATTTCTTCAGTTTTGGGTGCATGCCCGTTCCGCTCCTGCTTGCATGTTCTTCTGCCTTGGCTCAAGTCCCGGCCAGCCACCTGCCCATCTCCTTGCCTTCCCTGGCGGAGTGATCTTCCTCCGCTCCCCACCCAGTAGTAGCCAGGGCCTGGAGAGAAAGACTTGACAGGCTGTGAGTAGGGTGGCAGCGACAGGCAGAGTCACTAATTGCCGCCATTACTAGTAAAAAATGATGCCCCCAAATTTCATTTAAAAAATCTGGTCACCTTATTCTACATGGAGGTTCAGCTTCTACAGGGAAGCCCTCGATGGACCAATATAATTATGCACAAATATCCACGCCTGGAATTCAGCTTCAAATTAATATTTTTAAACTGAATTTTATTTATCAACGTTGTATTGTAGGCATGCTATATTTTTATGCAGGTACTGCTGGTGCTAACAAAATGCTTCTACAAAAGTCAGCTGATATGAAACAAAAAAAAAAATAAACATTATAAAAGTACAAAACATAATAGTAAATGCCTTTAACCGATAATAATTAAATAAAACTAAAGCAATTCTGTGCTTTGGCTGTTCTATTAAATAAAATTGAATCTGAATTCAAGTTTAAAAATAAACTTCACTCATTTTCTTCCTTTTGGTCTATTAAATATACAGTGTTCTGTTATATCTATTGATCATTTCATAAATTGAGAGCTTTCCTGTGTCTTCTGTACACTTCCTGTGTTATCTCAAGGAATAGTCCCAATTCATTTCCTGCAGCTACAAAATAACTTGCATTTAACAGCATCTTCTGCACCTTGTTTTCTCTGTTTGTGGCTATAGTCAGGCAGCACTTAGGAGGGCAAGGAAGCAGCATGATGCAATGTTCCTTGCTCAGTATGCATTCTTGCAATGTTGAGGAGTGGATCAAAGATTGACCCCTAATGGACCGTTTTCTTTTCAATATTTTTATTCAGCAAACTTTTAACAAGTACAAAATCAGCATTTGCCACTTTAACAGATAGTAATTTCTCATTATCAAACCGGAGATGATTCGGTTACAGCACAGAAGAGCATATTTTGATATTAAACTTGATGTATCGGGGGGCGTGGCCTAGCGGCGGATGTAACAGGCAGCAGGAGAGCGCTGCTCCGTCAGACATCCGAGTGAATCTCCTGTATACAGCCTCAGACTCCGCAGCACAGACGACACAACAGGCCCCAGACCACTGCCAGAGGACCTGGGCACAAGTTCCAGCTGTTGATAGACCCTACGGCCATGTCCAAAAGAAATTCAGCGGCCCGGCCGACTCCGGACCACGTGGCCCAAGATGGCGGCGCCCAGCAGCGCGAACAACTTGAGACCTACAAGGCCGCGGCCTTGAAACTAATCAGCAAAATGACGCCCAAGGATGCCCCACACTCATCAATGTGCCATCCGGAACCTCCAGATCCCCACAGCGATGCGGATGACACCATACCGCTGGACGATCCGGCGACGCCATGTCTCCCATGGGACTGCGTGAATAGTCCACCAGGCCTCACAAGCCAACCCACAGCTAACTCCCCTACACAGGCCGACTCAGAACCCACATTGAGAGATATCATGTCTGCAGTCCTCTCCTGTAACCAGTCCCTACATACCCTCACCTCAGAAGTAAAGGGGGTGAAAGCAGAGCTTACCTTTGTAAGACAGGACATGCAGAAATTTAGGGACCGCACTACAGCGGTTGAGGACAGGCTGGGGACCCTGGAAGATGAGTGGGACCCAGTGAGAAGAGATGTGCACTATAACTCCATGGCAGTTGACAAACAGGCAGCCCGTATCGACAACATGGAAAATAGGATGAGAAGGAACAATGTCAGAGCAATAGGCATTCCTGAAAAGATGGAGGACAAGAACCCAGTGCAATTTATAGAGCAATGGCTTCTGCAAACATATGGGAAAGAAGCATTCTCCTCTCTGTTCTGTGTCGAAAGAGCCCACAGAGTCCCCATGAGACCCCTGCCTCGGGGAACCCTCCTCGCACTTTCCTATTTAAAATGTTAAACTATAAAGACAGAGACGCCATACTGTCGAAAGCAAGAAATTTGGGTGACGCACTGAGAATGGACAACTCCAAGGTGTCCTTCTTTCCTGATTTCTCAGCAGCAGTTCAGAAGCAAAGGGCACAGTTTAATGAAGTCAAGAAAAGACTGAGGGCACTTAATATCCAGTACTCCCATGTTATACCCCTCAAGACAGAGTGGTTGCTAGAGATCAGATCCATTTCTTTGAAAAACCTCAATTGGTGTCACAGTGGCTGGACAGAGAGGAACGCTCCCTCAGAGAGGACGCTGCCCGACGATAGCATACCAGAGGCACTGATGTAGCAGAAGGGTCACCTGACCCTGTTCAAAAGACAAGTTTTGGGAATGAGCCTGTTGCTCTATACCCCTGCTGGGACACACAAAGTTTTTTCTTGGCTGACATCCCCTAGACAAGACGGAAGCAAGAGGTCAAATTACAGCGATTGTGTTTTTGTACCTTGTCTCAGTGATGGGAGACCCTGTTTATGGTCCCCAAGCACAGAGGAATAGTGAGCCACGTCCCCCACGGTTCACACTGCCCCGGAGACTGCAGGGCAGCAAGCATTTTCCACCTACAACCTTTATAACACTGGCCATATTGGCCCCTTGTTTGTTCTTGGTTTCTTGTTTTTCTCTCACAGGTCATACATCTACCAGACCCCTCGAGGGGAACAGACTCTCATGTGCAATTAACACGGCGGATATGGATAATCTACCACTGACGCAAGTACAATCACTAACTTGGACTCTTTTTGTTCTTTTTAGCTCAGCACAACGCCCGCCCCCCTTTTTTTCTTTTCTACTTTTGATAAGACCAGTCTGTTTGGTTACCCAGGTCTATCTTTGTCCGGTCTCCCCACAGTAACTACTGGACCCTTACAGGGGGGCGGTACCGGTGGCCATTTTTTCTGGCCAGCCCAAAAACCCCCGAGAAAGGACAAAGGGCCTCTGGTCAATTCTGTACATAACTGTCGATTATGGGTAAAACACATGTGATACTTAGCTGGAACGTAAGGGGTTTGGGAAACAGAGTGAAGCGAATGGCTGTAACCAACGTGGCCAAGAGACTGAGGTCCTCAATTATCTGCTTACAAGAAACACATATGAATCCGGACCGAGAGCTACAGTTTTCAGCCCGTATGTTCGGCCAGCAGTTTCACTCTGTGTATTCCACATTTTCCCGAGGGGTAAGCATTTTGATCCCCCAGGGTGTATTATTTGTATGCTCCAAATCCATGCTAGATGACAAAGGGAGATATATTTTTTTGAGAGGTAACCTGGAGGGGTTGGAATGTATCTTGGCTAATATATACATACCCCCACCGTTTTCTTCTTAAAGCCCCATACACACGGTCGGACTTTTTCATGGATTCTGTCCGATCGGACAATGTTGTTGAAAAATCAGACCGTGTGTATGCACCATCGGACAGTGTACGTCGGTTTGTCCGACGGACAAAGTCTTATCTCCTGCTGGAAAGATTTGCCGTCAACACGGTCCGATCACACCAAATCCGATCGTGTGTACGGTTGTCCGACGGACAAAGTGCTACGCATGCTCAGAAGAAATTCTGTGACGGAAGCGCTCGGTCAGGTAAAACTACCTTTCCTAATCGACACAGCACATTCGTCACGCTGCAATGTTAAAATGTCTTTAATGCAGCGCATTCTCTTTTTCTTTACAATGCAACAAGAATGACATGTTTTAGCTGCTCCTATTCACCCGCACTTCTCACAAACTTAGTTCTTTATTACTTTTCAGCATTTATACACTACATGTTTATTTTTACTCAGATCGTAAAAGAATCTTTGTTATATTTTTACCATGATTTGTCTTTTTTTTTTATTTTTTTGGGAATACATATTTGAAGGAGAATTTTTTTTTTTTTTTTGGGAGGGGGGTTGTGTGTCTCAACTTAGCAAAACCACATTATTAACATTTGTATTTCTTGCTTAAATTTACTAGGAGTTTGTTGGTGCCCCTTGTTAATTCTAATTTAGGATTAGTGAAATGTACCTGCCTACTCCAAGAAAAACTGTCATTGTAGAAAAGTAAAACACAATAGTCAATGATTATTTCAAATCAAAAAAACCTTTATTTAGGTCTCAGCAACAAACCAAAGAGGAACGCAGCCATGGTGAAACTTGGGGAATTTGCAAAGCCTTGGCCCCCCACGGCAACCATCATTTTTCAAGCGTAGAAAATTGGGGGCCTGAGGAGTACGTATATTAAGGGGAGTGCAATCTGGTCCTGAAGTCGAAAGCATCCGGAACTGCAGCAGATGCCATCTAGGTCCCCAGGCTCTGGTACTACAAGAGGCTCCATCTTCTCTCAGACCAGACTGATTCCAGGTCGTCACTCTCAGGTCTTCCTTCCACGCTTCCTTGCACGCTGTGGCTGTCGTGCTGGTGGGGTGGCAGAAGGAGGAGGAGGAGGAGGAGGAGGAGGAGGCGGAGCATGGTAAGTATGGCAAACATGTGTGACTGGGGTCATTTCCCCAGCCCTACCCTTATTTAGGACATGGAGGATGAGCCCCTCACACATGTTGCGTTGCCTCACCTCCATACCCATCATCTTCGTGACAACCACCGAGCCAAAGGTCTCCTCGTCGACGGGTGTGGCATGTAGGGAGTCTGAAGCCTCTCTGATCATGCGGAGCGCTGACTCTGCCGCATAACCCCCCCTTCTCGCCCCTTCTGTACGGAAGGCGGAGGAGAGGGATTTGGGAGTCAGTCAGGCTCCGAGGCCTAGCCCCCTCTTGGCTGCCACTACCCACCTGGTGGCTGCCACTAACCCCTGCCTCCTCCTGACTGCCACCTTCCACAGCCACCTCCTGGCTGAGGTCTTCCTGTGTATGAAAAAGGGACATAGTTTCAGTTATTTGTTCATCAAACACACACAATTTTCATCTAGTGACTGTTGCAAAATGTTTACAAATAGAAAACCATACAATTCTCAGCCCTGCAGTTTAGATTGTGGCCCCAACTGTCTCCAACACTACTGTCAGTTGATATGTCAAACACGTTAGGAACTAAGCAATTGGGGATCCTGAATTAAGTGATCATCATTCATTATTCACATAAATGGTAACAAAACTACTATACCTGGAACAAGCTGGGCTCCTCCACCTCTTCCAGACTGGAAGGCCCAGGTTGCTCCTCGGAAGCCTCATCAGGGGTGGCCTGCGCGCAAGGAAGCGTGGAAGGAGGAGTCGAGAGTGGCTCCGTGACATCAGCCTGGTCTTTGAGAAAATGGAGACTCTGATAGTACCAGAGCTTGGGCACATAGACCTCATCTGCTGCAGTTGCAGTTTCTTCCGACTTCCGGACCTTCTTGCGCTCCCTGATATACGCACTCCTCAGGCTGCCAATTTTCTTTCTTATAGCATCAACAGTTGCCGTGGGGAACCTTGGCTTGACAAATTCCACAAGTTCCTCCAGGGCTGCGTGCCTCTTTGGTTTGTTGCTATAATGGGGGTGTTTACCCTGCCATAAAATGGGAAATTCCCTGTATTTGGCAATGAAGAGGGGGAGAAAACTCATGTCGTTGAATCCCTTCATAATCTCTGCAAGACACAACACCACACAAAACACTATAAATTATGTCAGGCTAAACTCTCCTAATCTTCTCCATAAAGAGGCCTCAAGTTCGAATCAGTCTAGGCTAGTTATGTACCAACGTCCAATTGTACCTTCGTTTGTAGCGATCGTCTCGTGCGTGAGTTTTCTCTCCCCTCGTCTCCCAGATCGTGGCTACGACACAGGCGTGTGACGTTTTATATACAGTGCGCATGCGTCAAACTCCGCCCGCCCCTGACGATCTTTCTCGTCTATTCCCCACCCCTTCTCTTTACGGCGCAGTGGGGAGAGCACATGGCGGGGACACAGCAGGTGCGCCACAAATATCCCACCAACAAGGAGGACGAGGAAAGTCCGGAGGCAGAAACGTCCCGATCCCGGAGCCTGAAATTCAAGGCCTCCAATATGTCATTTGGAGAAATGTTGGAGATGGTGGACATATTAAAGAGGAGCGACTATGATGGGAAGTATGGGCCTTACCTCAACCCCAATGTCCGCAAGGCCAAGATCATGTCTAAAGTTGTGAGGAGGCTGTACAATAATTTTGGGGTACAACGATCCAAGGAGCAACTGAGGAAACGCTGGTCAGACCTGAAACTGAGGGAGGCCGATCAGTACAGAAAGATCAAGCGAATTCTTCAAAAAAGTAAGTAGTTGTGTTTTGTGTTTTTATTTCTTGCTTGCATACTGCTCCATGTGGTTTGATTTTTACAAAGTTGTACATTCCAAAATGGCCACTTTCATGTTCGTCTGTGCATTCGATCGTACTCAGCCTCGATCTTTCTGCCACTGTCATGGTCGTGTGTGTGTCCATTCGATCGTACGCAACGATCGGCCACTTATAATACGATGTTTGGTGTTTTTTTGTGTGGAAAGGAAGTTTGTTCTCACTCGAAATGTCATCAAGAATGTAAAGCCAATTTATTCAATGTAAAGGAGAGGTCACCCAGTAGCTGGTTACCCATCTGGACTCTAGAGCACTAGTGCTGGGACACCCAAACCACCTTTTTATTAGGCTTTTCCACACATGTGCTCCAGTGGATACTAGAGGGGGGTCTCCATCACACAAACTTCTACCAAAAAGCTAGTCAGTTTAGCACCTTTACAAAGTGACTACATTCATGTAGTTGGCATTTGTAACTGGCCAAACAAAAATTGTGTCCGTCACTTTCAAGCAATGTTTGTCATTTCCTATTTCTGCCCTCAATAGATTGTGTTGCTAAATCTTCCTTTTGTACATTCTCATAGGGGAGCGAAAACTTGGCCCGTCTGAGGAAACCCCAAAACCAACACCTCCCAAAAAAGGTGAAACAGCAGAAGCAGAGGAGGAGGAGGAGGAAGGAGAGATCATCGAACTTGGAGAAATTGTCACCACAACAGGTGAGTGTGGGAGAACACAGCTACTGGTAAGCTAATCAATGTATGCCTGCCTCATTTCCAACACCCGATTTTTTTTTGTTTGTGGTTTTTAGGTGACGTGGATGTTGTGGAAGAAAAATCGCACTTTACCACAGAGAGTGCCCACGTACTCATCGGGGAGATAATGGTCTGCAATAGAGATCTCGATTACATAAAGCAAAACATCAATGATGTTCAACAAAAATTGAAGAACATCATTGATGTTTTAGGAAAAATATGAAAACGCACCAAGTAATTAACACACATTTGTGCCAGCTTATGAACACATTTGCAACTTAAGAACTGTGTGAAATTTGGAACATGCACACATTGTGTCCACATGTGCTAGCTCCCATCATGGTGGATGAATGCCATCGTTTTTTTGGGGGTGCAACCACTTTACGAACTACGAAAGTGGTTGTGGTGAAGGGGTTGCACCCCCAAAAAACGTCCATTCATCCCCATGATGGAAAATGGCACTTTTGAAGCTTCTAGGCATGTGTTTTTACCATCTAATGACCATTTTCAGACCCAAATTGTGTGCATGTTCTAAATTTCCACTTTCCAGGGGTGACCCCCCCATGTGATGAAGGCAAGATCAAACACACTTTGAACATATAGTCATGTCTGATCTTGTCTTCACTTTACAAAGTTGAACTTTCCAAGTTCATAGGTTCTGTTTTGCTCCATGCCTGGTTTTACCAATTGCGTAATGTTTCTAAACAATGCTGTAAATAACCAAGATGTTGTCAGTTTGGGCGTGAAGATTGTAAACGCACTTGTGAATGTTTTCCAAGTAAACTTTTTTATTTTTCTAAATGTGTGGCTTCCTTATTTCAAAAACACAATGCATTATGTATGTCAAATGGAAAGGATATGGGGGCCAATTGGTGTTATTTACTAAAGGCAAGTCCACTTTGCACTGCAAGTTTCTTTTCCAGGGCACTTTTTCACTGCACTTGTAGAGCATAGTGGATTTGACTTATGTAAATGACACCCACAGTGCTTTGTACGAAAACACGGAGCACAGCATTTTTGAGAATACACACATGTCTGACCTGGTGATGAAAAGGAGTATTTTGGGTGTCAGTTAGGCAGTACAAACCTTATCTAGACCAAAGATTAGGTATCAAACACACAACATGAGACTAATCTTTTTGGGAAGAAGAGACTGTTACCTCCTTTTGCCCAGAAAGTGCATTCCCACTGTCGAAGGCAAAGTGAAAAAATTTCAAGGTAAAATAAGCAAAAAAGAATACTGAAATCACAAGAAATCATAGGTTGGTTGAAATATCAGATTTATTAAAAAATGCCTCTCACACATCGTCAGGCAGAGCAATGGCCCCCCTACCCACAAAGTACTCCATATATTGCTCGCGGACCGCGCGGGCATTTAGAGGGGGCAAGCCTGGACGTGCCACTTGAAGGGCTGTGAGGTCAGCATTTGGAGGGCCCTCCACATCTGGGCCAACGGGCACCACATAGTTCCTGTTATGTCTTTTGAGGAAGTTGTGCAATATGCAACAGGCAAGAACTATGTGGTTCAGTTTGTATTCCGCCAAGTTAATTGCCGTCAAGAACAGGCGGAAGCGGCTGGCCAGGATGCCAAAAGTGTTCTCCACCACTCTTCTGGCTCTGGACAGCCTGTAGTTGAAGACCCTCTGTTCTGGGGTGAGGGTCCTCATCGGGAACGGCCTCATCACATGGGGAGTCAACGCAAACGCTTCATCTGCGACAAAGACGAAGGGGAGTCCTTCAGCATTCTCCTCTGGAGGTGGCAAGCACAGACTGCCACTTTGGAGACGCCAGTAGAACTCCGTGTGCGTAATGGCACCACCATCCGAGATCCGGCCGTTCATCCCCACGTCCACATACATAAATTCATATGTTGCCGACACCACCGCCAACATCACTACACTATTAAACCCTTTATAATTATAATAGTGGGACCCCGAGTTGGGCGGTGGGACGATGCGGACGTGTTTCCCATCAATTGCCCCTCCGCAGTTAGGAAAGTCCCAACGGCTGGCAAAGTGGGAGGCCACAGTCTGCCATTCCTGTGGCGTTGAAGGGAACTGTGGAGTGAAACAAGAAAAAAAAATTTGTCACTTTGCACATAAACATTGCAAGCAGATTAGACAATCAACATCTTGGAACAAGAGCATTGTATAAAATTGGAGGCTGGAAAGTATTTGCACAGAAAAGTAGAGGCTCCCCTTCACAGATTACTCACCCCCCATCAATCCCCCCACTTCTGATGGGCCTTTGACAATAACTAGGGTTTTGGGGGGGGGGGGGGGTTGTTGACAGGTAACCCTCTGCACTTCATTTATTGGCAAATGGCTCAATAATGTGTGCTAGTTTGGCCAGACCCTCTGTACTTAACACTATTGGCAGCCCCCAGGAAAGCTAAACTAACATTACAACCACCCCCCCCCCCCCCCCCCCCCCAAAAAAAAGGAAAGCACATTGTGACATTATGAAATTACCAAGCAAGCTAATAGGAGGGAAAGAACACAAAAAAATAGGAAATGGAAAGTATGGAGGCAGCCCCTTGCACTACATGCTTTGCAGAATTCATCCCTAAAGATGCCCACTAAAAAGAGGTAGGTATATAGTGTGTATTGACCTTGGGAAAGCCAGCAGATAGAGGATTGGTACCATCTGACAGAGCAGTTGGGGGAGGGGGTTCCTAATGAGTTTGCCCCCCCCCCCCCCCCCCCCACAAACAATAAAAAAAAAGGGGCTCTACATGAAGTAAACCACACAGCAAACATTTGTGCATATTTTAGGGGGTGTTTGGGGGCAAAAAATCCTATGCAGCAGACAAAATACATTGCTTAGGTGACTAGGCCATAGGTGTCTATTGGGGCAGAAGAGCATGCTGGTGAGGTAAGTGAAGGGAAAAATGCATGAAGGAGAAAAGGGGCACAGCATATTAGAGCATATTGCAATCATGGTAATTAGGGAAGGAGGTCAAAAATAGAAGACATTAGCAAAAAGAACATACATAGAAGGGAATAGTAAAGGATAAATGTTACCTTAATATAGTCCTCCTGCAGGACCTCGATGATGGCAGAACAGGTCTCTGGAATAATGAGTCCCAGGGCCTGGGGAGAGATACCTGAAGAGAACTTCAAATCCTGAAGACTTCTCCCTGTCGCCAAGTACCTCAACGTGGCAACAAGCCTCTGCTCCGGAGTAATGGCTTGTCTCATGCAGGTATCCTGCCGGCTGATAAAGGGGGTCAGCAAAGCCAAAAGACGGTGAAAATCGGGGTCCGTCATCCTGAGAAAGTTCCTGAAATCATCAGGATTATTCTCCTGGATCTCACGAAGCAAAGGCATGTGCGAGAATTGGTCACGCTGAAGCAACCAATTCTTGGTCCACATACTCCTCGTCACTCTGTTCATGGACGGGTCTTGGCTCAAAGCTAGAAGCCCGACACCAATTCCGCGTACAGCACGAACTCGGCGACGAGTACGCACGGGAAACATCGCTCACAAGGTCACAAAAGGTCGGCTGGTCAGAACGGACAAACAGAAAGCACCGATAAACAGCAAGGCCTGAAAGAACGAAATGAATACCAGAAACGAGCAGACAATAAGCAGTGCAAATCAAAGCGTCCTATATCAAGATATAGGCCGCAATGACCAACAAATGCGAACTGACTACACGCACTAATAAACAGATACGCACGACAAGCACAAACTGAAGAGCAGTAACGATCTGAGTCAGAAAACTGAGAAGCGCGAATCTTAAGTCACCAAACTTCGACTAACTCGCGATAAACACGGGATCAGCAGGAGAAGGAGCCCAACGGGTGCCTGACGTGGTGCTGAACTTCCCTTTTCTAATCTCGTGGACGACGACTTACGTCACGACGTTCTTGCAGACCGGATATTCCGACAACGTAGTCCGACCGTGTGTACGCAACACCAACATCGGACAAAGTACGACGGACAGAATCCGACCGACCTGGTCCGCGGATTGTCCGACCGTGTGTATGAAAGGGGGAGGGCCACCGATGAGCTCACGAGTCCCCTTCCGGAATGCGCCCAGTCCCTGCAAGTAGTCTCGTCATTTAAGTACCTAGGGGTGATGATATCCCCTAGCCCTACAGACTATTTGGCCCTGAACCTTCACCCCATTATCTCCAAAATTAAAGCAAAGTGTGGAGCCTGATGTAAGCTACCTATCTCACTCATAGGCAGAGCTAACTTAATCAAAATGGTGTGGGCTCCCCAATTATTATATATCTTACACAACTCCCCACAATGGATTCCACTGATATGGTTTACCAGGATAGATAAAATCTTCAGAACACTGCTATGGAAGAATGGAGTGCCTAGGATCAAGCTTTCCACACTCCAGAGGGGAAAGGACCAAGGGGGGCTGGCAGTCCCCAATATGTGATTGTATTTTCAGGCCTCACAGCTACAGCACCTCAGTGGGTGGGGAGAATTAGACACTGCAGATCCCACTCGCAATATAATACTGGAAGTGGCTGATAATTTATCTGCTGCTTCAAGTCTAGAGGCAAATATGTCACAGCTCCCTAACAACGCGCCAACAGTGATATTGTTGAATAAGCTTTGGAGTTCACTCAAACAATCCCTAAAAATGCACGGCTACACAATCTACACCCCAATATGGAATAATCCCCTCTATCCTGAACTTCGCGTGCTGCAGGGCTTCCAGTCCTGGAGAGCAAGGGGTATTGTCATGTTGTCACAACTGTACTCTCAGAATGTACTCAAATCCTTTAGGGAACTGCAGGACGAATTCCAGCTCCCTAATCAGGATTTCTACAAATATCTACAGCTAAGACACGCACTACAGACACAGGCACGCACCTGCAGATTGACGCTGGTTGTGCACCCCATAGTAACGTATATCCTTACCTCACAAACAAAGAAAGGCATGATCTCCCAGATCTATGCCTCTCTGTTAGAAAAAACGCAAGACATGACAGGACTCCCTTGTAGACACAGGTGGGAACAGGATGTAGGAGAGATATGAGGGGATGATTGGGAATTATGTTTACAGTCCTTACCAAATGTGTCGGTCTCTCCATCAGAGAGGCTATCCCAGCTCTTTATCCTTCATAGGTCTTACCGCACCGCGGTGTTGTTGCACAGGTGGGGTAGGAGAGATTCTCCTCTGTGCCCCAGGTGTGCAGTGGCCAATGGTGATCTGATACTGTCATGGACTTACCAGACGCTTTCGGGCTCTCCGTGTGCACGTTAGCGCGCACGTGCACGTTGGCGTGCGCGGCGGCGCGCGCGTGCACGTGCGCATGCGCGAGGGCGCAATTGGCGCCAAAACGGGCTTTAAAAGCGCAGCGGTGACACTCAGCCAGTGCTGTGTTGTCTCAGCTACCCTGCTTGTCAGCTACCTGAAACCTGATCTGAACCTGTGATTTCCCGTTATCGACCCGGCTCTGTTTTGGACTACCCTGCCTTCTCCTATCCGACCCGGCCTGCCTGACCTTGTCTACATCTACTTCTGGTTACCGACTCCTGCCTGCCCACCGACTCTGCCATTGCCTGCTCCTCTCATCTGACTGATCTGCTGTTGCCAACCGGACTGTTTGACCTTGCCTTACCGATTTCCGTTTGCCTGATCCACCTGCTGCCTGGTTCTGTTGTATCCAGCTTCACCATCCACAGCTGCAGACTTACACCCTGCCACCTGTATACGGATACTTCTGGAGGACCTCCTTGTTAAACTCAACACCTTCCTCTACAAACGATCCAGGCACTCCTACCCCACTGTGCTCACGTGACCACTGTCCCCACTCCAGTGGACCGTGAACCAGCGCTGTATGAGAGGTCTTCTCCTACAAGTCAGGCTCTACGTCCAGGTACATAACAGTACAACACAGCCATGACTGAGCCTGCAGGAGAGACCTCCTCCATGACGGAGTTTTGCTCACACCTGTCAGCCCTCACCCAGGCCGTAAAATTCTTACAGGACAGTTACATCAGACTGGAAGGTCAAGTTCAGAACCTCATCAACCCTGTAAACGTGGCTCCTCCTTCCATTGCCGCCCCTGCTCAGGCTGCTTCCTCTCCTTCTGTTGTTATGCTTCCACCTGAGCCAAGGGTCCCCATACCTGAGAGGTTTTCGGGGGATCGAACTAAGTTCCGGGCCTTCCGCAGCGCTTGTCAACTTTATTTCGCCCTGCAACCCCGGACTTTCTCACTCGAAGCCACTAAAGTGGGGTTTGTGGTCTCCCTGCTATTAGGAGAACCACAAATCTGGGCACACCGACTTCTCGAAGAGAACTCTATTTTGATTCAGTCATTAGCGGCCTTCTTTGAAGCTATGTCCCAGCTTTATGAAGACCCTGAGCGGGTAGCCACAGCAGAAGCTACCTTGACTACGCTCCAGCAGGGTCGCCGGGCGGCCGAGGATTACATCTCAGACTTTAGACGTTGGAGTGCAGACACTCAATGGAATGATGCAGCTCTTCGGCATCAGTTCCGCATGGGCCTATCAGAAGGACTAAAATATGAACTGGCCCGGGTAGGCATACCTGATACTCTTGAGGCTTTAATCACCCTAACAATCCAGATTGATCGCCACCTTCGGGAACGTCGCACTGAATGGTCCTTTCAACATAACCGCCCTACTTGGATGACTGCTAAAGCTCCAATTCCTGCTGCCCGCTACCTACCTCCACCCAACTTTCAACTGACCAGCTCTGTACCTGACACCTCCGAGCCAATGCAGTTGGGACTGATCCGACCCACCTTAACCCCAGAAGAGCGCACGCGTCGCCATCAACTGAACCTCTGCCTGTACTGTGGGGCAACAGGACATTACGTGCGCAACTGCCCGGTCAAGATGCGTAAGTGCTCTTCCTCTGTTCCTGCCAGTCTTTCAGCATTATCTGCTAACACAACCCACATTGCTCTCCCTCTCTCATTACAGCTCCAAGGAAGGACAATTCCAGTTAAGGCAATTATTGATTCCGGAGCATGCAGCTGCTTCATTGACTCTGCCTTCGTCAGCCAACACAACATCCCCTTACGGAATAAGACCCACCGACTTTCAGTCTTCTTGGCCGATGGCTCCCGCATCAGCTCTGGGCAGGTGACCCAAGAGACTTTTCCCTTACCTGTCACCACTTCCTCCCAGCATAAGGAGCTCCTGATCCTTGATGCCATCTCTTCCCCGTTGTTTCCAATCATTCTGGGCATTCCCTGGCTTCAGGCCCATAATCCCTCCATCAATTGGACTACCAGAGAGATCAGGTTCTTGTCCCCCTACTGCCAAGAACACTGTCAACACGAATCTACTCAATCACCTGTCCCCTTATTTTGCATGGACATTGATCAGAACCTACGCCAATCAGTACCCGAACCGTATCATGGGTTCCTCGATGTATTCAGCAAAAAGGGAGCAGACTCTCTTCCACCCCATCGATCATACGATTGTCCAATTGAACTTCTACTCGGGGCCGAGATTCCCTTTGGGCGCATTTTCCCCTTATCAGAAAAAGAACAGGAACCATTAAAGGTCTACATTAATAAAAATCTGGAAAAGGGGTTCATCCGCCCATCTACCTCCCCAGCTGGTGCTGGAATATTTTTTGTGACCAAGAAGGATCAGACCCTCCGCCCGTGTGTGGACTATCGGGAATTGAATAAAATCACGGTCAAGAACCGCTATCCGCTGCCCCTAATACCCAAATTATTCCAGAAACTAAGGTCTGCTACTATTTTCACAAAACTCGACCTTAGAGGGGCCTACAATCTGGTCCGCATCCGGGCCGGGCATGAGTGGAAGACGGCGTTCCGAACACGGTTCGGGCATTATGAATATCTAGTCATGCCCTTCGGTCTATGTAATGCACCTGCCACTTTCCAACATCTTATTAACGATGTATTCAGAGACTTCTTAGATGTTTTTGTAATTGTTTATTTGGATGATATCTTGTTTTTTTCTGAATTACTCAGCCAGCACCGGGAACACGTCTGCAGAGTCCTTGACCGTCTTCGCCTGCATGGACTGTACGCAAAGGCAGAGAAATGCCGCGTACACACGAAGGGACAATCCCGCGGGATTATCCGCTGGACCGAAGTCCAGCGGATAATCCCCTCGTGTGTGGGCGCCGGCGTACTTTTTTTGGCCAAAGTACGGCGGACTAAAGTTTCAGGTTTTGTTCTCAAATTATCCGCTGGACTTGGCAGTCCAGCGGATAATCCGGTCGTGTGTAGTATGGTCCGGCGTACCAAAAAGGACGCATGCTCAGTAGCTATTATGTCACGGACTCGCTCGGTCTGGTAAAACTAGCCTTCGTTTTGAAGCTCGCACAATCGTCACGCTGTTGTTTTTTTTTTTTTTTTTTTTTGTTTCTGACAGCGGGATTTGTATGTTATCGTACTTGAAGAATGATTTTGCCTTGCTGCTTGTATATTCACGCAGAGTACTCCCGAACGTTTTTTCTTCAGCATTCTTTAGTGAAGTTATATATTTGTCTATATATATATATATATATATATATATATATATATATATATATATATATATATATATATATATATATATATATATATATATATATATATATATATATATATATATATATATATATATAGATATAGATATCCAAATCACCAAATGAAAAATATATCTATATTTCTCAATAAGGCCAAAAAAATATATATCGATATCTACATAGATATATATATAGATAAATATATATAGATATATAGATCTATACGTGTCTAAAAATAAAAAAAATATATATATATATATATATATATATATATATATATATATATATATATATATACATATATCTCTATATAGATATTTTTTAGGATTTGTTGGTTATCAAAAGGATTAGTTATTACACATGATACAATTGTGGAGTCAGCAGAGCTTGCCCTTAATTCAGATCTTAAACCTCACCTTTCCAGCGACAGCACTTGCAGTTCCCTTGAAGTTGCACTTTACACTTGTATTGTCAAATGAATGTTTAGACATGTACCTGCCTACTCCTAAAGAAACTATGTTTTTGAATATCAAGCACGTATATCATTATTTGATGAAAATAAAATGACCATTTATTCTGGTTAAAACAAACAAGGCAAAACAAAATAGGAAGGCAACACTGGAGCCACTTGTAGATTTTGTGAAGACTTTTTGCCCCAACGGCAGACACCAAGTTTGTGAAGCCAAAAATGAAGCTTGGGCACATTTCATACAATATAGGGAGCACAAGAAGATTGACCAGGAATCAGACAGACCAGGAACAGCAGCAGATGACATCTATGTCCCCAAGCTGTGGCACTACAACAGCCTGTGTCTTATGGGAGACCAGATTGAAGCCAGGCAATCACTTCCGACTCTTCGCACCACGCTTCCCTGCACTCTTCCCTGCAGTCTTCCCTGCACGCTTCCTTGGAGGCTGACTTGTGGTAGGAGGAGGAGTAGGAGGAGGAGGAGGAGGAGGAGGAGAAGGAAGACGAGGAGGAGGAGGAGGAGAGAAGTTGGTGTCGGGCCTTCATGGGTCAGGCGGGTGGATTCTCGTAATTCACCCCTCAAACCCCCCCTAATTGCGTCAGAAATTAGGCCCTCACACAGGTGCCGTTGGCCCCTCTCCATTTCCAGCAACCTGCTGGACACGTAGCTGGCATAGCCCTCTTCTGGAAGGGGGGGTTTGTCGAGAATCGCACTCGCCTTCCGAATCAGTTCCAGTGATTCCTCCTCCACAATGGTCATCCTCCTGGGCCTTCTTGGGGGTAAGGGCAGGGGTCGAGGTAGACTTCTTAATTGGGTCTGGCTGTCACTCTGGCTCGTGCTGGGCCCAGCCACCTCCTGGCTCTCGCTGGGCATGTCCTCCTCCTCCTCCATACCACTTGTCCCGGCATCATCCTGGGTCAGCTCATCCTGTGTGCAAATAAAAACAAAAATCAAACACCTGTTTTGTGGTTTCTGGCCTACTCAATCATCCAATTGTAAACTTAGGAACGAGCATCTAAATTTTCCAAAAGATCCAAAAGGCTATCATTTGGACCCCTGCATTTTACAAGCAGATCACCAATGTTGTCTAACGCTTTTTTTGCCACTACTGGATGTATGTATACACTATATATGTATCGATATGTTGCACCAACACTTTTTAGAAGTGTGCATAATTTTTGTCAGTTGTTTTCACAATTCTGAGTTCAGGGTGTTAATTGTTTCACATTTTAACGTTGACAGCATTAATATTCACACAATCACAATTTAGGCTACTAAATATATACCTGGCTCCAGCTGGGCGCATCAGCCTGCTCCAAGGTGGAGGGGTCTTCTCCTTCCGTGGAAGCCTCAGCTGGGGTGGAGGGAAGAGTGGAGGGAAGAGTGGAGGGAAGGGTGGAGGGAAGAGTCGACAGTGATTCCCTGGGTTCCATCTGGTCACCTATAAAAGTCAGTTGGTTGTAGTACCACAGCTTGGGTACATAAACATTCTCTGCTGCTGCTCCTGATCTGACTGATTCCTCAATCTTCTTGCGCTCCCGCTTGTACATGTGCCTTAAACTTGCAATTCTGGCTTCCACAAACTTGGTGTTTGCGTTGGGGACTTTAGTCTTCACAAAAGCCACAAGTGGCCCCAGTGTTGCCTTCCGGACATCCCTATTGCCATACAAAGGGTTCTTGAGCTGCCACAGGTTGGTATTTTTTCTGTACAGGGCAATGAATTCCGACATGAACTCCTGGTCCTTGAATGGATTCAACTGGGGTGCAGCCATGTTTGTTTCTGTTTTGTTAGTAATGGCAATACAAAAGACCAAAAACACAAATGTTACTTAAAAGGCACAACCAGTTTTTCTTAACAAACATTACACAACACACCCACACACAGGCAGCAACACATCCACACAGGCAGCAACCCCTACACACAGGCAGCAACCCCTACACACAGGCAGCAACACATCCACACAGGCAGCAACCCCTACACACAGGCAGCAACCCCTACACACAGGCAGCAACACATCCACACAGGCAGCAACCCCTACACACAGGCAGCAAGCCCTACACACAGGCAGCAACCCCTACACACAGGCAGCAAGCCCTACACACAGGCAGCAACCCCTACACACAGGCAGCAACCCCTACACACAGGCAGCAACCCCTACACACAGGCAGCCCCTACACACAGGCAGCAAGCCCTACACACAGGCAGCAACCCCTACACACAGGCAGCACCCCTACACACAGGCAGCAACACATCCACACAGGCAGCAACCCCTACACACAGGCAGCAACCCCTACACACAGGCAGCAACCCATCCACACAGGCAGCAACCCCTACACACAGGCAGCAAACCCTACACACAGGCAGCAACACATACACACAGGCAGCAACCCCTACACACAGGCAGCAAGCCCTACACACAGGCAGCAACCCCTACACACAGGCAGCAACCCTACACACAGGCAGCAACCCCTACACACAGGCAGCAACCACTACACACAGGCAGCAACCCCTACACACAGGCAGCAACACATCCACACAGGCAGCAACCCCTACACACAGGCAGCAAGCCCTACACACAGGCAGCAACCCCTACACACAGGCAGCAAGCCCTACACACAGGCAGCAACCCCTACACACAGGCAGCAACCCCTACACACAGGCAGCAACCCCTACACACAGGCAGCAACACATCCACACAGGCAGCAACCCCTACACACAGGCAGCAACCCCTACACACAGGCAGCAACACACACATATCCTTAAAAAATGCTGGCCCAAAACACAAAAAAAAACACAGTAATGCATCCTAGAAAACACTTACCTTCGTACAGAGCGCTCGCTACTTCCGTTCGGGAACACGTGGGCCCCTCAAACAGCCTTATATACACTGCGCACGCGTCGAAGTCCGCCTGCGTCCTCCGCGTCGCCCGCCCATGACGTTCCTCATGACGAGTATTCCCCGCCCCGCTTCCCCTCGTTGCATTGTTGGTGAATTAATTGATGAATATGGCGGACACATTCTCAGCCAGTAGCGCGGAGGAAAGCCAAGAAGCCAACACATCTGCATCCAGCAGCAGATATAAGGCCACCAATATGGCCTTTGAAGAGATGGTGGAGATGGTGGACATCCTCCAAAGGGAAGATTACGACGGGGAAAATGGCCCGTACCCTCGTCCCAACTTGCGCAAGGACAAGATTCTGACTACAATCGTCAGCACCCTGGAGCAGAAATTCGGCGTACGAAGGGGCAAGGATCAACTGCGCAAACGATGGTCCGACATCAAATCCAGGGAGCACGATCAATACAGGAGAATTCGAAAAGCCATCAAAAAAAGTAAGTCAAGCACGTGCGCTACTATGGTTATACTTGATATGTCTAATCTTGCGCAGATGTAATTACCATTCGTCCGTGAAACTTGCGCAGATGTAATTACCATTCGTACGTGAAACTTGCGCAGATGTTATTACCATTCGTCCGTGAAACTTGCGCAGATGTAATTACCATTCGTCCGTGAAACTTGCGCAGATGTAATTACCATTCGTACGTGAAACTTGCGCAGATGTAATTACCATTCGTACGTGAAACTTGCGCAGATGATGTTATTACCATTCGTACGTGAAACTTGCGCAGATGTAATTACCATTCGTACGTGAAACTTGCGCAGATGTAATTACCATTCGTACGTGAAACTTGCGCAGATGTAATTACCATTCGTACGTGAAACTTGCGCAGATGTTATTACCATTCGTACGTGAAACTTGCGCAGATGTAATTACCATTCGTACCTGAAACTTGCGCAGATGTTATTACCATTCGTACCTGAAACTTGCGCAGATGTAATTACCATTCGTACGTGAAACTTGCGCAGATGTATTACCATTCGTACGTGAAACTTGCGCAGATGTTATTACCATTCGTACCTGAAACTTGCGCAGATGTAATTACCATTCGTACGTGAAACTTCGTACGTGAAACTTGCGCAGATTGATGTAATTACCATTCGTACCGTGAAACTTGCGCAGATGTTATTACCATTCGTACCTGAAACTTGCGCAGATGTAATTACCATTCGTCCGTGAAACTTGCGCAGATGTTATTACCATTCGTACGTGAAACTTGCGCAGATGTTATTACCATTCGTCCGTGAAACTTGCGCAGATGTTATTACCATTCGTACGTGAAACTTGCGCAGATGTTATTACCATTCGTACCTGAAACTTGCGCAGATGTACCTGAAACTTGCGCATATTTGATGAAAGTTCCGTTTGTCTTCATAACGTTTATTGAGTTTACCGTGCTTTGGGTTGTTGGAGTTGTAAGGTTGTTTATTATTGTCACTATCTATACAATTACTGCTGTAGTAAGGGTTTTAGGGGTAACTTACACAGGGACTCCAGAGGCTGTTTTGGGGGGGGGGGGGGGGGATAAATATGTTAAGCAGGGTCTCATGCTCACAATTCCCAAAAAATGCTCATCATCTCTAAATACTGTAGGTGGTGACTTTTCAAAGAAGTACACTCACCTGTCCCTTGGATGGTGCAGCTACAATCTCTGATCTTGCAATCATGAAATTAATGTTTGCGGCTTCACTTCCCGGGTCACTATTGGGCATGCGCCAGTTGCGCAATGCAATAGGACTGGTCCGCGCAAGCTCGGGGACCCCTGTGTGTCCCAGCAGACAGCACGGTGGGACGGGATGTGGCGTATACTTCTGTGGGAGTCTAGGGCCGGATGTGTGTGCAAATACCTGCCTTACACAGGTATCTGCAACCCATCCCCCCTAAAACGTTAAAAATAAGACACCACAGGGGTGCAGGGATCCAATGAGCGGAAGTTCAAATTTAGGGTTGAAGGGCGCTTTAAGTATTGGAGTTTCATTAGATAGACATTTCAATTCTGTCTTCAAGTAGGATCTTCTAACAAACTGCTAATAATTGGCAAGACTTTTAAACAATGTTTACTAATCCTATTTTGGCACTCAAATATCAGTGTGATTCAAAAGTGTACCTTTTTGTGTTCCATTACCATAGGGGGCAAAAGACTCAGACGTCAGTCCGAACCTACGAGGACCTCCCGGCATCACCAGACTAATTGGGCAGTTAGCCCAAGCCCACGCGTGGATGTGGCGGAACAGGTCGTTGAAGTCGATCAAATCTGCACCCCACCAAGTGAGTGTCTCAGAACACAGATTGAGCTAATAAATTAAGGTCTGCATGTTTTTTACACTTTTTTTCTTGTGTTTTATCTACCCAACTTTTAGGTGATGCTGATCTGTTTGTGGAACGACAAGCTGCGGAGCCATTTACCACTGACAGTGCCCACAGGCTTATTGGCCAGATCATGGCCTGGAATCTGCAGCTGGAAAACATGCAGAAGGAGATGGCCACCATGCAGCAGGGAATGAAGGACATGATTGATGTTTTGGGGAGAATCTAAAGACCCCTTTTACATTTCTTAACATCAATCATGTCCTTCATTCCCCTTTTGAAGCGCTGTTTAACTAATTTTAGAGGCCAAATTTTAAATATGCACACGGTATGTCAACATGTGCTATGTGCCATCAGGGGATCTCAATGGACGCATTTTGTGTTTGCAACCCCTAATGCTAGTAGGTGAGAGGGAAGGGGTTTCACACACAAAACACGTCCATTGATTCCCCATGATGGAACATAGCACATGTTGACATTACCCATTTTCCTGTTAAATTTGTGTGCATATTCAAAATTTGGCTTCTTCTGTTCATGGGTTACCTGTTGAACTTTGTAAGTTCTGGACTTTTACATTGTGTAAATAATTTTAAATGCTAAGCCAAAATGTAAAAAAAATTTTAAACATGTTTTTATGTTTGTTTTAAAAAAGCAATCCCAAAAAAAACAACAATATGTTGTGAGAAAAACACCAAAAAAATGTCAAAAAGATAACATAAAAAAAAAAAAAAAAAAAAAAAAAAAAAAAAAAATTTAAAAAAAAAAAAAAAAAAAAAAACAAAAAAAAAAACAAAAACAACCCAAAAAAAAAAAAAAAAAAAAAAAAAAAAAGGTTTTGGATGTGCACTATAATAAAAAAAAAAATGTTTGCACAAATTCAAAAATGTGTGGCTTCTTCTTTTTAAATACTACCAGTTTGACAAAAACATGTTGTGGTTCATTGACAAAGGGGCTTATTTACTAAACGCTAAACAAGTTTCCCACTATTAAGATGTGCACTAGGACAACATATAAAACAGGCCAAATTAAAAGCAAAACAATACGAAACGACCAATATTTCAAACATAAATAACTGTATTTATTCATTGTAAATGAAAAAGATGGTTTAAGGGTCTGCTGCCATTTCAATGGCCCCCCTACCATTAAAATACTGTAAATAAAGGTCCCGCACTTGCTGGGCTGATTGTGGTGCGGAACCAAGAGGGCGGTTATCCAGCCCTGTCATGTTGCCTTCCACTCCGGCCTCAGGGCCAATTGGTAAGGAGTATGTTCCTGAATGTTTCCGCAAATAATTGTGCATGACACAGCATGCTAGAATAATAGTATTGAGTTTGTACTCTGCCAGATGTAGCGATGTAAGGAGCAATCTGAAACGGTTGGCCATAATACCAAAGGCATTTTCCACCACCCTTCTTGCTCTGGCCAACCGATAGTTAAAAATCCTCCTCTCAGGGGTGAGGGATCGTTGGGGAAATGGCCTCATCAGATGGTCACCCAGACCGAACGCCTCGTCGGCAATGAAGACGAACGGGAGTCCCTCCACATTATCTTCATCTGGTGGCAGCTCCAGCCCACCAGTTTGGAGACGATGACCGAACTCCGTGTGGTTGAAGACTCCTCCGTCCGACATCCGGCCGTTTTTCCCCACATCCACATACAGAAATTCATAGTGTGCCGACACCACCGCCATCAACACGATACTATGGAACCCCTTATAATTCCAATAGTATGACCCCGAATGGGGTGGGGGCACAATTCGCACGTGTTTGCCGTCAATCGCCCCTCCGCAGTTGGGAAAGTCCCAACGGGCAGCAAACTGGGAAGCCACAGTCTGCCATTCCTGTGGCGTGGAGGGACACTGTGAAGTCAAACAGAAAGATACAATTTAAATTATAAACCAGGCAAAACACCAAACTAAATGCAACAAATTAAAAAACAATTTGGAAGAACATATGTATTTATTTTGTAAATCCTTGAAATAAAGCCAAAAGATTAAGGATAAAAGGGACAAATCTCTGATTGATGACCCCTCTGATGGACCAGAGAAGATAATAATGGGGATGTGGGTGGGGAGTATATAATGGTAAGGTCACACAATACACATGCAATTAATTAAAGGTGTGTGTGGGGGGGGGTGGGGCTAATTACAAGCTGACCAAAAACACATGATATTAATTATCAGGGGGTGTGGGGGGGGAGGGGATAATTACAAGCTGACCAAAAACACATGATATTAATTATCAGGGGGTGTGGGGGGGGAGGGGCTAATTACAAGCTGACCAAAAACACATGATATTAATTATCAGGGGGTGTGGGGGGGGGGGGGGCTAATTACAAGCTGACCAAAAACACATGATATTAATTATCAGGGGGTGTGGGGGGGGGGGGGCTAATTACAAGCTGACCAAAAACACATGATATTAATTATCAGGGGGTGTGGGGGGGGAGGGGCTAATTACAAGCTGACCAAAAACACATGATATTAATTATCAGGGGGTGTGGGGGGGGAGGGGGGATAATTACAAGCTGACCAAAAACACATGATATTAATTATCAGGGGGTGTGGGGGGAGGGGATAATTACAAGCTGACCAAAAACACATGATATTAATTATCAGGGGGTGTGGGGGGGGAGGGGATAATTACAAGCTGACCAAAAACACATGATATTAATTATCAGGGGGTGGGGGGGGGGAGGGGATAATTACAAGCTGACCAAAAACACATGATATTAATTATCAGGGGGTGTGGGGGGGGAGGGGATAATTACAAGCTGACCAAAAACACATGATATTAATTATCAGGGGGTGTGGGGGGGGAGGGGATAATTACAAGCTGACCAAAAACACATGATATTAATTATCAGGGGGTGTGGGGGGGGAGGGGATAATTACAAGCTGACCAAAAACACATGATATTAATTATCAGGGGGTGTGGGGGGGGAGGGGCTAATTACAAGCTGACCAAAAACACATGATATTAATTATCAGGGGGTGTGGGGGGGGGAGGGGATAATTACAAGCTGACCAAAAACACATGATATTAATTATCAGGGGGTGTGGGGGGGGAGGGGATAATTACAAGCTGACCAAAAACACATGATATTAATTATCAGGGGGTGTGGGGGGGGAGGGGCTAATTACAAGCTGACCAAAAACACATGATATTAATTATCAGGGGGTGTGGGGGGGGAGGGGCTAATTACAAGCTGACCAAAAACACATGATATTAATTATCAGGGGGTGTGGGGGGGGAGGGGATAATTACAAGCTGACCAAAAACACATGATATTAATTATCAGGGGGTGTGGGGGGGGAGGGGATAATTACAAGCTGACCAAAAACACATGATATTAATTATCAGGGGGTGTGGGGGGGGAGGGGATAATTACAAGCTGACCAAAAACACATGATATTAATTATCAGGGGGTGTGGGGGGGGAGGGGATAATTACAAGCTGACCAAAAACACATGATATTAATTATCAGGGGGTGTGGGGGGGGAGGGGATAATTACAAGCTGACCAAAAACACATGATATTAATTATCAGGGGGTGTGGGGGGGGAGGGGATAATTACAAGCTGACCAAAAACACATGATATTAATTATCAGGGGTTGTGGGGGGGGAGGGGATAATTACAAGCTGACCAAAAACACATGATATTAATTATCAGGGGGTGTGGGGGGGGAGGGGCTAATTACAAGCTGACCAAAAACACATGATATTAATTATCAGGGGGTGTGGGGGGGGAGGGGATAATTACAAGCTGACCAAAAACACATGATATTAATTATCAGGGGGTGTGGGGGGGGAGGGGATAATTACAAGCTGACCAAAAACACATGCAATCAATTTAAAAATGAGGGTCAAGGGGGGTGAAAGGGGGGGTGAGTAAAGCTGTACAATGGAGCTGGTAATATACATTTTTAACCAAAGAAAGTGACTAGGCTAGGGGTGTTTAGGGGGCCAAGCTTCCATGCTGGGGAGGTTGGTGCAAGCAAATATGCATGTGACCCACTAAATAATACATTCTTAAAAATATTTCGATAACTCAAACATAAAATACTAGACAAAAAAAAAAAAAACACCAAAAAAAAAGGAATAGGCGACAATCATAGAATAGTCCTATCATGGTAATTAGCTAATGATGACATTGATGCACTACATTAACAAACATACAAGACATAGGTAATTTTAAAAGAGAAGACTTACCTTAATGTATTCCTCCTGCAGGACGTGGATAATGGCAGAACAGGTCTCTGGAATAATGAGCCCCAGAGCCTGGGGGGAGATGCCTGTCGTGAACTTGAGGTCCTGCAAGCTTCTCCCCGTCGCCAAGTAACGCAACGTGGCGACTAGCCTCTGCTCCGCACTGATGGCTTGCCGCATGCAGGTATTCTGCCTGGTAATATAAGGGGACAGCGAAGCCAACAGACGGTGAAAAATGGGGTCCGTCATCCGGAGATAATTCCTGAAATCATCAGGATTATTCTCACGGATCTCACGGAGCAAAGGCATATGCGAGAATTGGTCACGCTGGCGCAACCAATTCTTGGTCCATGAACTCCTCCTCACCCTGTTCATGGACCGGGCTCGTGCCAAGGTGTTAACCGCAACACCGAGCCCCTGCACAGCACGAACTCGTTCCCGAGTACGTCCACACTCCATGGCTTCAAAACGGTCGGCTGATCAAACAAACAACTTAACAGAACGCACTGAAGAACAGCAAGGCCTATGAAGAACGACCTGAAAAACAGGAACGAGCGGACCAGAACGGCCTGAGAACAGGTAGGAACTGATCCACACGCACTGAAAGCCAGATACAAACCTCACAAGCACAAACTGAACGGCAGAAGCGAACGAATTAAGCAGAAGTCTGAGAAGCGCGAATCGTCTCTAACCAAACGTCAACTAACACGCGATACACACGAGATTAGCTGACGGGGCCCAAAGGGTGTCGTTTGGGATCTCGAGCTTCCTTTTTCTAGTCCCGTCGTACGTGCGTACGTCATCGCGTGAACCGCCGGACTTTTTGCGTGATCGTGTGTGGTCAAGTCCGTTCGCTTTTTAGTCCGGCGTACCTAGCGGGAAAGTCCAGCGGATTGTTCGCTGGACTTAGGTCCGCCGGCAAAAGTCCGTACGTGTGTACCGGACAGACCCTGGAAAATGATTTCTATGGACTTTATAGTCGAATTACCTCGCTCTGAAGGGTGCACAGCCATTTTCGTGGTTGTGGACCGCCTATCTAAAATGGCCCATTTCGTGCCCTTGAAGGGAACCCCATCTGCTGCGGAAACGGCCCGTGTGTTCATCAAGGAGATCGTCAGACTACACGGAGTACCTGCAAATATAGTCTCCGACAGAGGGGTGCAGTTTACCTCACGCTTCTGGAAAGCACTTTGTGAGATCTTGAAGATCGAGTTGGCCCTCTCCTCGGCTTATCACCCTCAAACCAACGGGCAGACAGAGAGGACCAACCAAACCCTCGAGCAGTACATCAGATGCTTTACTTCTTTTTCACAGGACAATTGGGTTTCCCTACTGCCTCTAGCGGAATTCGCCTATAATAATACCAGTCACTCGGCCACTAACCAATCCCCCTTCTTTGCCAACTATGGGTTCCACCTAACCTTTTTACCAGATTTTGTTTCTTGAATCTCCAGTTCCGGCAGTCCAGGAGACGGTAGAATTCCTCAACCGCAACAACCGGGTGCTACAAGAAGCTGTGTCCAAGGCCCAGGCGGACAGTAAGAGAAATTTCAACCAAAAAAGGAGGGGGGAGCTGGTTCTACAACCTGGAGATCAGGTATGGCTGTCTACGGACAACATTAAGCTGATTTGTCCCTCTAAGAAGCTTGCACCTAAATTTATGGGACCTTTTCCTGTCAAGAGGAAAATTAACGAAGTTGCTTATGACTCGCTTAAAGTCTTTGCCTGACTCGCTTAAAGTTCACCCAGTATTCCACGTGTCTTTGTTGAAACCTGCTATGCCTAATCCTTTCCCTGACAGAGGAACCAGCCCGCCTGAACCTATTCTAGTGGATGGTAACCAGGAATACGAGGTGGAGGCGATCCTTAATTGTAGAAAAAGACACGGGCAAGTACAATTGGTAAAATGGAAAGGGGTACGACCCAGAAAGTAATTCCTGGGAACCGGACAGTAACATACATGCTTAACGTTTGGTTCGTACCTACTTGACTTCCCACCCTGAGAAAGCAAGTCGCATGGGCATCCGGAGGCTGCGTCGGGCGCGCGCTTGCACGTTAGCGTGCGCGGTGGCGCGCGCGGGCACGCGCGCATGCGCAAGGGTGCAATTGGCGCCAAAACGGGCTTTAAAAGCCCAGCGGTGACACTCAGCCAGTGCTGTGTTGTCTCAGCTACCCTGCTTGTCAGCTACCTGAAACCTGATCTGAACCTGTGATTTCCCGTTATCGACACGGCTCTGTTTTGGGCTACCCTGCCTTCTCCTATCCGACCCGGCCTGCCTGACCTTGTCTACATCTACTTCTGGTTACCGACTCCTGCCTGCCCACCGACTCTGCCATTGCCTGCTCCTCTCATCTGATTGATCTGATGTTGCCAACCCGACTGTTTGACCTTGCCTTACCGATTTCCGTTTGCCTGATCCACCTGCTGCCTGGTTCTGTTGTATCCAGCTTCACCATCCACAGCTGCAGACTTACACCCTGCCACCTGTATACGGATACTTCTGAAGGACCTCCTTGTTGATCTCAACACCTTCCTCTACAAACGATCCAGGCACTCCTACCCCACTGTGCTCACGTGACCACTGTCCCCACTCCAGTGGACCGTGAACCAGCGCTGTATGAGAGGTCTTCTCCTACAAGTCAGGCTCTACGTCCAGGTACGTAACAGATACACCTCATGTGGCGATGTCCAAAGCTTTTCCGATACTGGCAGGGGGTGACCAAAACCATTTCAACGATATATCAATCCACTGTTCAGTTCAACCCGGTTACATGTTTACTAGGGGCAGTTGACGAGGAACTTTTTACCCCGCCAACACACATAGCAGTGATTAGACTGCTGTACATAGCCCGCAAGCAAATTGCCAGAGTATGGCTGTCTACTAGCAGTCCCACGACTAAACAGTGGATTGAACAGGTTAATGCATCACTTATAAAAGAAAAATTAACATATCAGCACAGAAACGGTTAAAAAGTTTTATAAAATCTGACAGCCTTGGTTGAGCACCCCGGGATTGGCACCCCCCCCCAGCTAGTAATAGACAGATTGTTCCAGTAGGGAACCAATATGCTGTAAACCGAAATTATTAGGGCCTCCGCTCTTTTACTCAAACATATGGTATTTCAAGAAAGTACGTTGAGCAAAAATATGCATATTGAAATGTATACCTGTGAGAAGTTTCGTTCTCAGTTTCCTTCCCGTTGGAAGATGTTTGATAGACACCTATATGTAAATGGTAGTTCCTAAAAATGTGTCAGAAACTTTGCATAGCTGCAGGCAGATGACAATATAGCTGATGTTCGGAAGGTAATCCGTGCAGTTATACACACCCGTGCACTGTTTGTTTGAATGTCCAAGTTTATTCCATTTATGTACCTTGAATCGATTACTGTGATGTAATAGTAATTCTTGTCTGACTGCACATATACTGTACATCTGTTGATATTTTATGACACAATAAAACATTTTCTGATTAAAAAAAAAAAAACTTGATGTATCATCATCCACATATTAGATTTATGTGAGAAAATGAAACATAGACAGAAAAAAGAAAAGATGTAAACCATAAAGAAACACTGTATAACTTATGAAATACAGAAATAGTCGTAAGCGATGAGGTTTCATAATATTCCGTGCCTTCCCCACTCATCTCACTAGAAATATACAAAGCTTGGGAGGGAAATACATATATAATATAATTTTAATTCTGGAATACCTCTTCTCGCTCTCGGTACTGCACAGATGTCTTTCCATGCGTAGCATGGAAAACAGTGAGGGGTAAATCCCTTTCCCCCTATGCTACATCTACTTGATGCTACTAACTTAAAGCGGAAGTAAACTCATCGATTTAACAGTTTCAAAAAAAGTTACATTCTCGGCATGCCAGGAATGCTAACTGCACATTGGCTGTGCTCTCAACCAAACTGTCAAACCATCCAATGGCTGGTGTCATAGCGGATCACATGTGCAGCATCATGGCAGTTGAAGATTAAACAGAGGCAAAGATGGCAGCTTCCTTGGCTGAAAGTGATTGGGGGATTTACTTAAACTTTAACTCTTGTGTAGTCCAAGGGACCGTAATTGGTCCGAGGGCCCATTGAAAGGCAAATTCAGAAGGAAGAGAGAAAGGGAAAAGAGATGACAAAAAAAAGAAATAGAGGGTAGTGAAAGGCGGTGCACTCTAGCCCCGGAGAAGAGCACTTCAGAGGCAATCCCATCTCATAATGCATCTGAAAGGTATTTGATCCAGGGGTCTCATAATTTATCGAACAAAGTAATTGTATCGCTCAAGATTGCCAAAAGGCGTTCATTTACCATTATCCTTGATAGTTTAGATTTCAGCAGGTGGAAAGGGATCGTAGGGGACTTCCAAAATTTGGCTATGGATATTCTTGCTGCTACAAATATGAAGGCTATGAGTCTCCTCATATGTTTTGATGTCGCCTCCGCTGCGCATCCCAACAGTGCCTGTAGAGGTGATTTATTGAGGTTCACTTGGGTCAATGAATATATGAATTTGTATGTACGTATTGTAGCAGAGTGTCCCAGAGAGAGCCAGGAGAAGTCTTGTTCGGGGTTTATACGTCTCCCAGGCTCCTCTCATACACATTTAGAAATCTCTGATACATGATCCAGTTCGGATCTTAGTCCTCTTCCCCAGGCTAATTTAAGCTCACCTGAGCAGACAGCCTTTGCTCTCTGCCTGGGACACAGACATTGATGGTTTGTGAAGAGCTAAAGGTTGGTAAAACTCTTAAGAAGTTTATGCAGAAACTGACAAGCGGTAGGCTTGCTCAGCCTGGTAGTTAGGGCCTGTGTATGGTATAGTTAGAGCCGAGACACGGCTAGGACTTTTTTTTTGTTATTTCTGTTATTATATGTTTTCTGGAAGACTGGGCAGCACCTGTGTATAGACTTGTATTTAACACAAATAAACACAGCACTGTTTGTCACTACCTCAGTGGATTTGGTATCTGTGCCTAAATAACAGCTCATCCCAGGGAGCTTTGTACCTGCTACCTGTCCCCCAGGTTACATATGGTGGAGTTCCTTGGGCAGCTATAGTAAGTTACTACTTAAAAGGCCAGAACCAGAGTGACTAAACATGGAGGAAATCCTAAAACAATTGATGATATCCAACGCTGCACAACAGCAAGCAAACGCTGCACAACAACAAACAAACGCTGCACTCCACGCTGCACTTCAGCAAGCAAACGCTGCACAGCAGAAAATAAATGCTGCACTACAGCAAGCTAATACTGCACAACAGCAAGCCAATGTTATTGCACAGGAGCAAACCAAGGCGCTGTCCCAACAGATTAATGCTGCACTACAGCAAGCTAATGCTATCGCACAGGAGCAATCGCAGAGGCTGTTTGAACAGCTAGCCACTGATGCAAAAGCAGATAGGAAAACCTTGTCTGAGGTTGTGGAGACACTAGCACAGTGGTCACCTGCTAAAGTTGATAATGTTGGAGACAAGCCTTCAGCCATCCATGTGGCTCGCTTTCTGTCTAAGATGACTACAGATGATGATCCAGAGGCCTTTCTGCTAACGTTTGAACGGACCGCTGAGAGGGAAGGTTGGCCTAAAACCCAGTGGGCAGGACTGGTCCCCCCCTTGCTTACTGGGGAATCGCAGAAGGCCTACTATGATTTGGAGTCAGCAGAAGCAGGAGACTATGAAAAGGTCAAACAGGAAATACTGGCACGACTTGGTGTCACTTTGGCAGTTCGACCACAGCAGGTCCACAGCTGGTCCTTCCAAGATGAGAAGACCCCAAGATCGCAGATGTTCGACCTAATTCACCTGGTGAGGAAATGGCTACAGCCGGAGTCCCTGTCTGGGCCACAAATAGTAGAGCGTGTGGTCATGGACCAGTTCCTGAGGTCACTACCAATTCCCCTGCAGGAGTGGGTGAGTCAAGGAGACCCCAATTCGGCGAACCACCTGGTGGAACTTGTTAAAAGGTATTTTGCTGCAAAGAACCTGGTCACCACCCCTACAGCCGCACGGACTTTCCACCCAAAGCCACGGTCTCCCCAGGCAACCGTTAAGACTGTTCCAGGGGAAGTGGGTGGTAAGCATGGCAAGGAAATAGGGGGGAGGATTTTTGGTGCCAGGACTGAAGCTTGGCATCCCAAACAAGGGAAGCCAGTGCCTGTCAGCAAACCAAACTGGGGAAACGTCAGGTGTTTTCGTTGCCAAGAAATGGGACATGTTGCGGCAAATTGTCCATTGATAGATGAACCAATGCAGTGTGATTTATCTATTAGAAGGCAGTCTATGTTTGCAGCGGTTTCATGCGCTGCAGCGCCAAATATGAGAAAACCAATGTGCCAAATGACTGTGAATGATAAGCCTATTACAGCCTTGCTGGACTCTGGAAGTCTAGTGACTTTGGTTACAGCTGAAATGATTGAACCTGTGAATTGTCATGCTAAACAAATTGCTGTGATCAGTATACATGGGAATACCCAGGAGTATCCTATAACCACTGTTCAGTTTAAAACTGGCTTAGGTACGGTGACCCATCCGGTTGGACTTGTCCCCCACTTGGTGCACGAGGCCATCATTGGTAGGGACTTCCCTAAGTTTTGGGAACTGTGGGATCATCCCAACCCGGTCGCAGTACCTGACTCAGTTGCAGAGCCAGAATTCCTGGCCACTACTGACAATGTGGGTTCAGGGGACTCTTCTCAGGGCTCCCCGGATTTTCCTCTATCGGTTATGGCAGGAGAGCTGGAGGACCCTGAGGAAGTCCCCACTACCAGTAGAGCTGGACATCCGTCTGCTGAATCCGAGCCTATGTTAGAGTTTGCTGATCTTAATGTGCACAAGGAAAATTTTGGTACTGAGCAGAGAAAAGACCATACCCTTTCCAGGGCCTGGGAAAATATAATAGTGATTAATGATGTACCTGTCGAACCCAGGGACAGGCCCTGTTTTCCTTATTTCAGCAGCAATGAGGATTTACTATATCGGGTATGTAAAATGAATGATGAAGTGGTTGAACAGTTGGTGGTCCCTAAGCCATAAAGTGGGCCGTGGACGCGCTCAGGTACTATTTGTTAGGGCGCCAGTTTGACTTAATAACTGACCATGCTCCCCTGAAATGGATGGCCCAAAAGAAGGAGACTAATAGACGAGTGAACCGGTGGTTTTTGGCTCTACAGGATTACTCCTTCACCGTAAAAAACACAGGCCAGGCACTGAGATGGGGAATGTAGATGACCTGTCCCGTGTTCACTCCTGTTGGGCCACAGGTGTTCCAACCCTGGGGTTGAAACAAGGGGGGAGGATATGTAGCAGAGCGTCCCAGAAAGAGCCAGGAGAAGTCTTGTTCGGGGTTTATACGTCTCCCAGGCTCCTCTCATACACATTCAGAAATCTCTGATACATGATCCAGTTTGGATCTTAGTCCTCTTCCCCAGGCTAATTTAAGCTCACCTGAGCAGACAGCCTTTGCTCTCTGCCTGGGACACAGACATTGATGGTTTGTGAAGAGCTAAAGGTTGGTAAAACTCTTAAGTAGTTTATGCAGAAACTGACAAGCGGTAGGCTTGCTCAGCCTGGTAGTTAGGGCCTGTGTATGGTATAGTTAGAGCCGAGACACGGCTAGGACTTTTGTTTTGTTATTTCTGTTATTATATGTTTTCTGGAAGACTGTGCAGCACCTGTGTATAGACTTGTATTTAACACAAATAAACACAGCACTGTTTGTCACTACCTCAGTGGATTTGGTATCTGTGCCTAAATAACAGCTCATCCCAGGGAGTTTTGTACCTGCTACCTGTCCCCCAGGTTACAGTATCCAGAACATCCACACTTTCGGGCATGTCCACCATATATGGAACATGGTTACAAACAAACTACATCCTCTGAAGCACTGCAGAGACATAGGTTGCTACACTCACTGGCACCATGTACCTCCGCATCAAGACTTTATAATTTGTCTCTATGAACGAGGTATTAATATATTATCTGAATGCACATTGTACCATTTTACTCCACTATTCAACTTCCAAGCTGGTTTCTAAATCTTGCTCCCATTTTTTCATATAGAATAGCTTTATAGATGTAGAGGACAAAATACTGTAAACTTTTGATATGTGGCCAGTGTGTTTGTCGAAAGTCCAGCAGAAATGTTCCATTGGGGTGGATGTGTTCAATTCAGAGGTGTGATTCAATGTCGCCAAGAAATGCGATATCTGAGTGTAGCGATATAGTTCTGAGTTGGGAAGATGGTACATCTCCCAAAGGGCCCGTTTAAAAAAAAACACCTCTATGGTCACAGAGATCTGCTATTCGTAAACCCTTTTTGGTCCACCTTGTAAAATTATGAGGATGAAGACCCAGGGTGAATGAAGGATTATCAAGCAACAGAGCCAGTGGGGTGTGTAGGGATTTAAATCCATGCGTGGCCAGCAGCCTGTCCCATAGGTGTAAGAAAAATGATAAAGTCGGGCACAGTATCACCGGTCTATCTTTCCCCTTCATCCACATTAAGCGGCTATTCTCCTTGTTTGGATATAGGGAGGATTCCATTGACATCCAGGGTGGCCTGGGCTGTCGTGAGTGGAATCGAGTCAATTAGACCAGTTGAGCAGCATGATAGTACTTAATCAAGTCAGGTACTCCAAGTCCTCCACTCAGTTTTGGTGTGTATAATGTTCACCTATTCACCCTGGGTCTTTTATCCCCCCATATACAAACAGTTTTGCCTGTACAGTACAATCGACCGAACCATGAAGGGGGGATTATATGACCATCTTTTGAGATCCTCCAATCATTTTTCAAACATGGGAGGGTAATTTTGTCTATAACGTGTGGGGAGGGAGGGGGTCAAAAAGATACCGAAATACGAAAGAGACTCAGTTTGCTATTTAAAGGGAAATGAGCTTCGTAAAGCTCGGACTATGTATGTTTGTAAGGATATGTTCAGTGCTTGAGATTTGGAATGGTTCACTCGTAAGCTTGTGATGGAAGTAAATTGTCGTAGTACCATGTTTAGATTGGACAATGAGGTGACCGAGGAGGAAAAAAGTAGCAATATGTAATCTGTGAACAATGCACACTTGTGCTCGCGATCTCCACAGTAAACCCCTTGTATAGCCGGATGACCCCAAATTTTGATGGTCAGCGGTTCTAGTGCCATAATAAACAAGATGGGGGACAGGGAGCAACCCTGTCATGTCCCTCTACCTATGTCTATGTTATGTGACTTGTAGCCCTTGACTACGAGGCATGCCGTGGGAGCGCTATAGATCATTTTAAGCATCGTCAAAAATTTTGAGCCAAACCCGTAGTGTTCTAAAGTGAAGAATAGATAATCCCAAGACAGGGAGTCGAAGGCTTTGTGGAGATCTAGTGATAACAATAGGCCCCCCTCTGCCCCCTACCATTCCAGCCCGAGTTCAGAGCACATACGATATCAATAATCCGTCTGGTCTGATCCGGGTGGATGTATGTTGGTAAGAACGAGTTCATGCAAGTAGCTAAAATCTTTGTCATTATTTTGAGGTCGACATTAACCACTTCAGCCCCGGACCAATTGTCAGCTTAAGGACCAGAGGTCTTTTTTCAATTTCGCACTGCACTACTTTAACTGGTAATTGTGCGGTCATGCAATTTTGTAACGAAACGAAATTTGCGTCCTTTTCTTCCCACAAATAGAGCTTTCTTTTGATGGTATTTGATTGCCTCTGTGATTTTTATTTTTTGCGATATAAACGGAAAAAGAGCGAAAATTTTGAAAAAAAAAGAGATTTTCTACTTTTTGTTATAAGAAAAATCTAATAAACTCAATTTTAGTCAAACATTTGGGCCAAAATGTATTCAGCCACATGTCTTTAGTAAAAAAAATGCCAATAAGCGTATATTGATTGGTTTGCGCAAAAGTTATAGCGTCTACAAACTAGAGTACATTTTCTGGAATTTACACCGCTTTTAATTTATGACTGCCTATTTCATTTCTTGAGGTGCTAAAATGGCAGAGAAGTACAAAACCCCCCAAATGACCCCATTTTGGAAAGTAGACACCCCAAGCTATTTGCTGAGAGGCATGTTGAGCCCATTGAATATTTTTTTTTTTTTAGTCCCAAGTGATTGAATAAAGACAAAAATAAAAAATAATTTTTTTTTTTCTTCAAAAAGTTGTCACTAAATGATATATTGCTCACACATGCCATAGTTATATGTGGAATTGCACCCCAAAATACATTTTGCTGCTTCTCCTGAGTATGGGGATACCACATGTGTGGGACTTTTTGGGAGCCTAGCCGCGTACGGGGCCCCGAAACCCAAGCACCGCCTTCAGGATTTCTAAGGGTGCAAATTTTTGATTTCACTCCTCACTACCTATCACAGTTTCGAAGGCCATAAAATGCCAAAATAGCACAAAACCCCCCCAAATGACCCCATTTTGGAAAGTAGACACCCCAAGCTATTTGTTGAGAGGCATGGTGAGTATTTTACAGCTCTCATTTGTTTTTGAAAATGAAGAAAGTAAAGAAAAAAAAATTTTTTTTTTTCTTTTTTCAATTTTCAAAACTTTGTGACAAAAAGCGACATCTGCAAAATACTCACAATACCTCTCAGCAAATAGCTTGGGGTGTCTACTTTCCAAAATGGGGTCATTTTGGGGGGTTTTATGCCATCTGGGCATTCCATGGCCTCCGAAACTGTGATTGGCAGTGAGAAGTGAAATAAAAAAATTACTCCCTTAGAAAGCCTGAAGGCGGTGCTTGGTTTTTGGGGTTCCGTACGCAGCTAGGCTCCCAAAAAGTCCCACACATGTGGTATCCCCGTACTCAGGAGAAGCAACAGAATGTATTTTGGGGTGTATTTCCACATATGCCCATGACATGTTTGAGCAATATATCATTTAGTGACAACTTTTTGTAAAAAAAATATATATATTTTTTTTTTTTTCATTATTCAATCTCTTGGGACAAAAAAAAAAAATATTTAATGGGCTCAACATTGCTCTCAGCAAATAGCTTGGGGTGTCTACTTTCCAAAATGGGGTCATTTGGGGGGGGTTTGAACTGTCCTGGCATTTTATGCACAACATTTAGAAGCCTATGTCACACGTCACCCACTCTTCTAACCACTTGAAGACAAAGCCCTTTCTGACACTTTTTGTTTACATGAAAACATATTTTTTTTTTGCAAGAAAATTACGTTGAACCCCCAAACACTATATATATTGTTAAAGCAAAGGCCCTACAGATTAAAATGGTGGGTGTTGCATTTTTTTTTTTCCACACAGTATTTGCGCAGCGATTTTTCAAACGCATTTTTTGTGGAAAAAATACACTTTTTTTTATTTTAATGCACTAAAACACACTATATTGCTCAAATTTTTGATGAAATAAAAAATATGATCTTAGGCCGAGTACATGGATACCAAACACGACATGCTTTAAAATTGCGCACAAACACGCAGTGGCGACAAACTACATACATTTTTAAAAGCCTTTAAAAGCCTTTACATGATACCACATTAGATTCACGGAGGAGGTCTACTGCTAAAATTACTGCCCTCGATCTGACCTTCGCGGTGATACCTCACATGCATGCTGCAATTGCTGTTTACATATGACGCCAGACCAACGCTTGTGTACGCCTTTGCGCAAGAGAAGGGGGGGCAGGGGTGCTTTTTTTTTTTTTTTTTTAGTTTTTTTTTTATTTATTTAGCTTTTTTATTCTATTTTTAAACTGTTCCTTCCATTTTTTTTCTTTGTTATGATTTTTATTGTTATCTCAGGGAATGTAAATATCCCCTATGATAGCAATAGGCAGTGACAGGTACTCTTTTTTTGAAAAAATTGGGGTCTATTAGACCCTAGATCTTTCCTCTGCCCTCAAAGCATCTGACCACACCAAGATTGGTGTGATAAAATGCTTTCCCAATTTCCCAATGGCGCGGTTTATATCCGGGAGGGGGGACATTCCCTCCCACTGCTTGTAAAAGCAGTCTAGAGGCTAATTACCCGCTAGAATTGCTTTTACATGAAAGCCGATCACTGGCTGAAAAGAATGATACCAAGATGATACCTAAACCTGCAGGCATCATTCTGGTATAACCATTCAAAGTCCAGCAACATACTGGACATATATTGTAATCTTTTTTTTTTTCATGCAGCCTCTTGGCTGAACGAAAAAAAGAGATTGATTGGTGGGTATGCCCACCATTAGAATACCTCCCTTCATCCACCCACTTCTAATGATGGGCATACATGCACCATTTATATATGCCGATGCATGGGGGCATCCTCCCGCAAAAGTTATGCCGTGTACACACGGTCGGAATTTCGACCGTATGTACGTGGCATTAGGAGCCAATCGCTCCTCCGCCCCCCCTGCTGCCCCCATGCTTCGGCACATATGCTCTTTTTTTTTAACTGTGGTGGTGAAATCACCTCCTACAGCGTTGGAGTCGCGGCTTTATGTATCGTGGGAGCAAACGCTGTTGCTGTCAAGATAAATAAATCCGCGCTGCAACTGAATGGCGCACCTGAAAACAAAAAAATGCTTAACACTAAAACACAGTAAACAAAATTACATACCTGAAAAGCAAGCATGATAAAACATGATAAAACATAATAAAACATTGCAGAATAGAATGGAGTAAAAAAAGAGCAACAATAGAGAGAGAGAGAGAACAATAAAACGACAACTATTTTTGTTTTTTTTATTTTTTTGAGATTCACAGGTAAAAAAGCTCCTGACTGTTAGCGACTGAATCAAAACGCTACCACAAAAAAAATGTTAGCGATCGCAGGGATCAGGCCTGACTCTGCGAACGCTGCAGTTATGTGTGCTTAGTGTTTTGTAAGTGACAGTGATCGATCGATACTGCACTTGGGTGGGCTGGGCTGGGCTGGGCGGAGGGGGAAAACGCAGGTGCTAGCAGGTATCTGGGCTGATCCCGCTAACAATGCGTTTTTTTGGAACCCTAAACTGCTGGGACGCTAGTATAGATCTGATCAGATCAGATATTGATCTGTTCAGATACTATACCACTAAGGGAGGTGTATGCTTTGCGCGTGGGTGTTTGCGGTACTGGCACTAACCTGGGGCGACGCAGACCTTATTTGACCCTAAAACCTAATTGATATCACCCGCCGGGCGATCAGGGGGTTAAACCGTTATTGGGTAATAAATGGCGGGTGCCCTGACAGTATAAAAAACAAGCTAACTAACCAGCGTCACCCGTAACAGTAATACAAAAAAAAAACTGGTTACCTAGCGACACTAATGCAGCGATCAGAAAAAACGATCGCTTAGTGACACTGGCAAAAGGGGGTGAAAGGGTTAACTAGGGGCAATCAGGGGGTTAAACCTTTATTAGGTAATATATGGGGGTACCTGACGCTATATAAAAACCTGACGGGGAACCTAAATAACGAAATAACTAACTGGCTAACCAGCGTCACCAGTGACAGTTATACGGTGATTACTGGTGAAAGGGTTAACTCTAGGGGCAATCAGGGGGTTAAAACCTTTATTTAGGTTGTAATATGGGGGTACCTGACCTATAAAACTATTTATGAACCTATATAAAACATGGCGGTTAAAATAAAAAAAAAATGGTTACCTAGCGACACAATGCAGCGATCAGAAAAACGATCGCTTAGTGACACTGGCAAAAGGGGGTGAAGGGGTTAACTAGGGGCAATCAGGGGGTTAAACCTTTATTAGGGGGGGGTAGGGGGCTACCTAGGACCTAAAACTAACTGCCCTGACAGTTATTACAGTCACACTGACACTAAATGCAGTGATCAGTAAATAAATGATCACTGCAATTAGTGACACTGTGACTGGGGGGGGAGGGGGTGATCTGGGGGGTGATCAGGGGGTGACAGGGGGGTGGATTGTGTGCCTAACTGTACTGGTGTCAGTGTACTGTTTGTGCACTAACCTTTACATCTTCTCTGCTCGGCGTTCCGGTCACATAGACCGGCGCACCGAGCGTGACATCACTTCCGCCTTCCTGTCTATACAATAGACAGGAAGGGGAAGCTTTTCATTCGCCAGGAGCGATCGCGAGGGGGTGGCCAGAAACCACTGGCCGTCCCCTCGTCCCGGATCGCTCCTGAAGCGATGCCGACCGTCCCCGCCGGCGGAGGGGGGTCCGATCGGACCCCCCAACCGCCTGAAGAATGGCACGTACAGGTACGTGGTTCTGCCTGTACGTGCCATTCTGCCGACGTATATCTACATGGGGCGGTCGGCAAGTGGTTAATTAATGATATAGGGCGATAATTCACACAGTCCCCATGGTCCTTGTTTGGCTTGGGGATAACATGGATAAAAGCGTTATTTTCGTGTGGTGGTAAAGGTAAACTTTTCTCAATTCAACTCTTCATTTAAGATTCTATTTTATCTGTCTGTTGTTATGACAGAATATTTTGGGCAGGTTAGGGACTTGAGTCTCCATTGTTCGATTCTGTGATGTTCATCATAAAATATCCATTTTGCAAACCATATTGTAATTTACATTTTATTGTTCCACAATTATTTATTTTCTTTCATTGTAATTTCTAATCTAAGATTTGACTGATCAAGCTCCAAAGAACAACTGGAGCAAGCCAAAACAGCAGCAGTCTTGCAGAAAAGCAAGGAAATGGACACACCAACAAGGCAAGAACTCCACCAGACAAACTCCAAGTCATAGAACCTGCAGCGAAGTGGATCTTGGAACTAGGGCTTATCTTGGAAGACAAAATGGACATAGTAAATGGTCAGTCTCCCCCCTGCAATGTTGCCAGTATTGCAGTATCACTCCTGAGAAATCAGTTTGAAGAAGGGTTGCCACCTGTTCAGGATTCACCCGGACAGTTCGGGATTGGAATCATGAGTCTGGGTTTCAGACTGTCTGAGACCTGGACACATTATTCAGACTGGACTAAGGGGGTTATTTATGAAAGGCAAATCTACTTTGCACTGCAAGTGCACTTGGAAGTGCAGCCACTGTAAATCTGAGGGGAAGATCTGAAATGAGGGGAAGCTCTGCTGATTTTATCATCCAATCATGTGCAAGCTAAAATGCAGTTTTTTATTTCCCTTGCATGTCCCCCTCAAGTCTACAGCGACTGCACTTCCAATTGCACTGCAAGTGCACTTGTAGTGCAAAGTGGATTTGCCTTTAGTAAATAACCCCCTAAGTCTCCCCCTTCTCTCTCCTGCCTCTAAGTGAGTATGCTAAGGTAAATCAGGGTTCTCAGAGCACTCATTACATCAGAGCTCCCCCTTACATCAGAGTCCTCTTTGTACACCAGAGCATCCCTTATGTTAGAGTCCCCAGAGTTCTCCCTTACATCAGAGTCTGCAGAGTCCCCCCTTACAGTTAAAGGGAACTCTGCGAGTTCAGATGTAAAAGGGAAACTCTGTGGACTATGATGTAAAGAAGCAACTCTGTGGACTCTGATGTAAAGGGGCAACTCTGTGGACTCTGATGTAAAGGGCGAACTCTGTGGACTCTGATGTAAAGGGCGAACTCTGTGGACTCTGATGTAAAGGGCGAACTCTGTGGACTCTGATGTAAAGGGCGAACTCTGTGGACTCTGATGTAAAGGGCGAACTCTGTGGACTCTGATGTAAAGGGTGAACTCTGTGGACTCTGATGTAAAGGGGGACTCTTGTGATTAACTTCATATGATTAGAAATGTTATTTAATTGCAACATCTATGCATAGTTTATCTATGCATACTATGAAAAAAATTGCTGTGTGATGCTGAAGTGTTCAGGTTTGACTTGAAGAAAAGGTGGCAACCCTAGTTTGAAGGTGAAATAGGTCTTTTTCTGTATCAGCATGGTATACCATCATCTTCCTATAATATCTGAGCTCTCCAATTACTTTCACAATGACTTTGAACAAGAAAATGTATTTGTTACATTGTGTGAAGGAGCAAAAGTGCTGGTGGCAGACAGCAGATTATTCTTGAGGACCCATTAACCACTTCCCGACCGGCACACACAGATGTACGTCGACAGAATGGCACGTACAGGCAGGAGGGCGTATATATAAGTCCCTCCTTTAGCCTGTCCATGTCATCGGGAGCACGCCGGGAGCGGCGCGCTCCTGCGCCGGTCGGGACCCCCGTGAGTCCGATCGCAGTCCCGCGGACTCGATCGCCGCGGGGACACCCGCGATCGTCTCACGGGGAGGCTGAACGGGGAGATGCCGAGATAAACAGCATCTCCCTAGCAACTAGTGACGCCGATCTCTGCTCCCTGTGATTGGAGCAGAGATCAGCATTCACTAGCTGACAGCCACGCCCCCCCAGTAAGAAACACACCCCTAGGCATACTTAACCCTTACACTGCCCCCTTGTGGTTAACCCCTTCACTGCCAGTGTCATTTATACAGGAATTAATGCATTTACCACTTCAGCCCCGAACCAATTGGCAGCCAAAGGACCAGGCCCCTTTTTGCGATTCGGCACTGCGTCGTTTTAGCTGACAATTGCGCGGTCGTGCGACGTGGCTCCAAAACAAAATTGGCGTCCTTTTTTTCCCACAAATAGAGCTTTCTTTTGGTGGTATTTGATCGCCCCTGCGGTTTTTATTTTTTGCGCTATAAACAAAAATAGAGCGACAATTTTGAAAACAATGCAATATTTTTTGCTTTTTGCTATAATAAATATCCCCAAAAAATATATAAAAAAACATTTTTTTTCCTCAGTTTAGGCCGATACGTATTCTTCTACATATTTTTGGTAAAAAAAAATCGCAATTAGCGATTATTGATTGGTTTGCGCAAAAGTTATAGCGTTTACAAAATAGGGGATAGTTTTATAGCATTTTTATTAATATTTTTTTTTTACTAGTAATGGCGGCGATCAGCGATTTTTACTGTGACTGCGACATTATGGCGGACACATCGGACATTTTTGACACATTTTTGGGACATTTGTCATTTATACAGAAATCAGTGCTATTTAAATAGCACTGATACCTATGTAAATGACAGTTGTAGTGAAAGAGTTAACCACTAGGGGGCGGGGAGGAGTCAGTGTGACGTGTTGTGTTTTTTTTTTACAGTAGGGGGCGTGGCTGTACGTCTGACGTCATTGATCGGCGTTCCCGATGACAGGGAACAGCCGATCACTGACAGTCAGTGTAGGAAGCGCGGGGAGAGGTTTGTTTACACAAACCTCTCCCCGTTCTTCAGCTCCGTAACCCGATCGCGGGACACCAGCGGCGATCGGGTCCGCTGGTCCCGCGGCCGGGGTCACGGAGCTCCCGACCCACAGGCAGGCACATGCACAATCACGTACGGGTACGTGATTTTTCCTGCCCGTGCCATTTTGCCGCAGTATATCTGCGTTAGGCGGCCGGGAAGTGGTTAAATGGCATTAATTGCTGTAAAAATGACAATGGTCCCAAAAATGTGTCAAAAATGTCCGATGTGTCCGCCATAATGTCGCAGTCACAAAAAAAATTGCAGATCTCCGCCATTACTAATAAAAAAAAATTATTAATAAAAATGCTATAAAACTATCCCCTATCTTGAAAACGCTATAACTTCTGCGCAAACCGATCAATAATCGCTTATTGCGATTTTTTTTTACCAAAAATATGTAGAAGAATATGTATCGGCCTAAACTGAGGAAAAAAAATGTTTTTTTATATATTTTTTGGGGATATTTATTATAGCAAAAAGTAAAAAAATAATGCATTTTTTTCAAAATTGACGCTCTATTTTTGTTTATAGCGCAAAAAATAAAAACCGCAGGGGTGATCAAATACCACCAAAAGAAAGCTCTATTTGTGGGAACTAAAGGACGTCAATTTTGTTTGGGAGCCACGTCGCACGACCGCGCAATTGTCAGTTAAAGCGACGCAGTGCCGAATCGCAAAAAGGGGCCTGGTCCTTTGGCTGCAAATTGGTCCGGTCTGAAAGTTAAACATCTTCAGACAAGTGATAAATATGAATATGACTTCTTGGTGCACTCAGTTTCCAACATGTATGAGCTATCGAGCCGTGGCAGAAATCCACAGTGTGTGTACAAGAAGAAGCTCCAAGGAAAACATCCTATGGCGTGTCAGGAACAACAAACAAGCATAGGTTTGTTTTTGTTTTTTCATTTTATGGTTGTTTTTATGGCTGGGCAATTTGTTTTATCTACCTGCAATTTCTCGTCATCCTTAACTAGGAAAATTATCCTCCCACGCCTAGAAATAAACCTGTGAATTACCCAAGCAGGAGAAGAGAACGTTTGTGTTCATGGACCTAGAGCAATTGTTCATCATTTTATATTTCTGATTCTCATTCTTTTTTATTACCCCTCTGTTGTTGGACAATTCCTGATGGAAATATTGATTAGACAGGTTCAAAATGATTGCTATTCTCAGTGAAATTATAACCATAAACCGTTATGAGTGGAAGGGTTTCAATTTTTTGGATTTCTTTTGGATTTCTGCCACAATAATATTGGCAACACATAAAGAAGAATCTACATTAAACTTTGTCATCATTTGGCTACTACTAGCCAAAAATGACTATGAGTGTGGCATGAGTGTGACAACTCTGTCTTTGTTTGTGCATGTTAGGTCCTCTGTATCAGCTCCTCTTTCCCTCAGCTGGACTTTGACGGTCAATGGAAAAAACTCTCTCTCTGTCCGGACAAACTCAACGTCACAATTCACTCTAAGAATGTGCTCTAAGAATGTTCCACGCAATATATGTCCTTGACAAGGTTCTCAGCATTTTTTGGTAAACACTGTGACAGACCTGGCCGGGACAGGGGCTGTTGGATGGGACTGAATGTGAGCCTATTGCCTTGCGATTATGGGCCCTGGCATTTGGGGGAACGGTGCTCTTTGGGCTGCATGCCCGGGGACCCCTGGGCTGGCGTTGCTTGGATTCGGGCCCATGCTGGCCCCCAGGACACAGACTCTGTATGTGTATTTGGCATATTAGCAAGAGATGCTAATGTCATGAACTCCAGCTAGACTGTCTGTTGTGTAAATGAATATAGTCTGGCTTGTAGGAGTGTTTCACCTATTGTTGTGTGTGCTAATTAACCCTGCAATTGAATGAAGGAGTCCAATGTTGATTAAGATAATTAGCTCATGCTAATTAGGTTAGGTGTGAGTCATCTGGCTGTATATATGTATGACATGTCAAATAAAGTTGAATTCCTGATGTAGCCAACACTGGTGTTGTCTGGTGACTGGGTGAGCTAATGGGTCTTGGATTGTGTGGTACCGGACAGAGGAAGCATTTACGGCGGACATATTGAGTACGAGGTCCGTCACAATTGGTGGCAGCAGTGGGATCGTGCTTTCTTGTCGTGAACACATCCAAACCATCACCTGGATCCAAGGCCCGGATAGCAGAGGTACAGATACGTCGTCATGGAAGAGGAATTCGGAAGGAGGTTGCGAGAGATGCGGATACAGCACAGAGGATCAGTATCGGTGCAGGTCCTGCTGGGATGGTATGATTCTGTCCGCCTACAACTCTGGAAAGCCTGTGAGCAGCGACACCAGGGAAAAGTTCTCCCCTCCATCCATGTAAGGTACTGGTCGCAGTATGAAGTACGAATGCTGTTATTGGGGAACAACCGAAGCAGGAGTGGACAGCTGATCCGGGAAGAAATGCGTTTGGACGAGAGCTACAAAGCCCTCCGGTGGTATGTAGCCCAAGTGTGCCCGTGGACAGCGGATGACAGGCCCACGGAAGGCTTTAATTATAATGGCCTGGGATTGTTGTACTGGAGGCTGTCCGAGGACTCCGACTTTGGGAGTGATCTGGAGTGGTGTTTGGAGGAAATAATGGAGCACAGAGAGCAAAGATTGAACGTCTCGGAAGTGCTCTGGGCACAGGAAGATTTGGAGTTCCTGGCCGCTCAGGAATGGGAGCTAGAGATTGCCTACATACAGCTGCTGGACTCTGCTCAGCAGCAGGGTGGGGCTCCCTTTGCCTGGGACTATCAGGAAATACCAGCAGACAGCTCTGAAATCCTGGCTGAAGATTCAGCAATGTGGCATAGTAACAGAGTGCTTTGCCCACCTGCCCTCGCAGCTATGGACGCGGAGGTCTTATGGCGGATGCAGCAAGTGCTGACTGACCTTGACAAACCTGTTACCGCACAAGACGAGGTTGGATGGAGGAATGTGCCTGGCCAGCAGCATGCCAGAGAATCGGCAGTGGAAAATCTGGAGATTGCCATCCCCAAACCTGAAGTGCTGACAACAGGGCAGAGCTCTGCTAACCTCTGCCCAGCACCGATGGCATCTTCTAGGTTCCACGGACAGATGGTGAACCTCTATCCCCAGACATCAGTTGTAGAGGCAGGGGACTTAATAGACTTTCCTGCTGAGGAAAAACAACCTGATGTGCCTCCATCAGAAGAGCTGGTATTAGGGCCAAACTTCACTGAGCTCTGCCCAGCACCAACAGCAGTATCCGTGGAGTTACAAGGAACTTCCCCAGCTGAAGCGCTGGTCACCGGACAGAGGGTCCAAGACCTCTGCCCCACACCGGTGGCAGTTATGGAGGCTCAGGGTGAGAAGGTGGCAATCACTTCCAATCAGCAGATACAGGGGGAGAAGGGAGAGGAGGTGTTTGTCGTCCCTCCTCAACAGTTGGCCAGGGTGGCGATCTTTCCTCCCCAGCAAAGATTTGTGCACCTGGGAGACAGTACCAGAGACATGTTGTCCCAGCAGCCAGATGAGGGAATGGAAAAGGAAGCCAGCCTCCTGCCCCAACGGTTTACCAGAGCGGAGGATGTGGAGTCCCCAGCAAAAGTGCTGGCAACTGGACAGAGGGTCCAAGACCTCTGCCCCACACCTGTGGCAGTTCTGGAGGCCCAGGGTGAGGAGGTGGTGGTCACTCCTGAGCAGCAGATCAGGACCCAAGGAGAGAATGCAATCTGCACTTCACAACTGCCGCTTGAGCTGATATTGGTGGATGGGACTTCAGTCTCCACTGGTATACCCCAGGGATGCTGGGCGGTCGGCCCAGATCCCCAACAGCATGATGGAGTGAGCCCAGTCACCCTGTCTTCTCTCCAGCGGCTGAAAAGACTCCAGGGAGAAGGGTCAGTCCAGGCCTCTCCCCAGTAGCGGATATGTTCTATGAGAGAGGCAGAGGTTGGCTGGGAGAGTAATACTCTGTTTGGAACAATTTGTTTGGGGTACTGTGTGGGTACAGGCATTAGAGGACTGGAACTATGGACTAACTTTGGAGTCAACCCGTCTGGGGTCTCCTCCTGTGTTAGTCTCCTGCCGAAAGGGGAGAAATGTGACAGGCCTGGCCGGGACAGGGGCTGTTGGAGGGGACTGAATGTGAGCCTATTGCCTTGCGATTATGGGCCCTGGCATTTGGGGGAACGGTGCTCATTTGGCTGCATGCCTGGGGACCCCTGGGCTGGCGTTGCTTGGATTCAGGTCCATGCTGGCCCCCAGGACACAGACTCTGTATGTGTATTTGGCATATTAGCAAGAGATGCTAATGTCATGAACTCCAGCTAGCCTGTCTGTTGTGTAAATGAATATAGTCTGGCTTGTAGGAGTGTTTCACCTATTGTTGTGTGTGCTAATTAACCCTGCAATTGAATGAAGGAGTCCAGTGTTGATTAAGATAATTAGCTCATGCTAATTAGGTTAGGTGTGAGTCATCTGGCTGTATATATGTGTGACATGTCAAATAAAGTTGAATTCCTGATGTAGCCTACACTGGTGTTGTCTGGTGACTGGGTGAGCTAATGGGTCTTGGATTGTGTGGTACCAGACAGAGGAAGTATTTACGGCGGACATATTGAGTACGAGGTCCGTCACAAACACTTTTTTGGTAAACACGCCAGTGTGAGAAACATCTCTGTACAATATTATTAAATCTTAAAGGGTAACTCTACACTTCTTTGCAATAACCTTAAAGAGAGATTCCACATTTCCTGACAGTGCATATATAGGGTTTCTGAAAATTATTTTATTTGAATGTATATGTACCAGTATTTCCTGTTTATTCTATAATTTCCCTTTGCACATCCTTTCTCTTTTGATTTCCTAATAAATACCCTTCATTCCCCATACCTTCACCTTTACTTACCTTCCTTTAGGTTTGCTGTCTACACTTAAACTTCCCTTCCACCAACTACAGTACATTGGGGGCAGGCTAGATTTCATTTAAATAGTAAACGCATGAGTCATACTCACAAACAAATGTTTAAAAGAGGCTTGACATTGTTCAAAGAATTTGGAGACACCTACAACCTGGACCGGGTGTATAGGAGGAACCAGATGGTATTGCAAACGGCTTACGCTTTACGAGGGAGTACCCTCTTCATCGGAGTCTTAGCGGGAGCAGACTAGCTTTCTCTAGGTTCCCTCTAAATAGGGCCATTCACATGTCTGGGTGACGCCCACCAGGGCCCGTCACCCGCCCACCATGCCAATCCATCAGATTATACCATATGCTACATCATGCTGTCAAACGCACAAATGTGTCCTTGTTCCCATGGAGAGTAGGCTAGATCTCTGCACCAGCAGCAGGGTGCATCTCCCATATCCACCAGACCGCCATCTTAATTCATTTTGAACTTGATGTTTTCACATTATTAACAAGCAGCAAGTAGTCAATTGAAAAGTTCACCTACCCTTTTTGAAATATTGTATCCTTCCACATAATGCAGTCCATGTGGACGCAGAAGCCGCACAGACACACCTGTTTGTCCTAATTTGACAGGAACGCAGGTGTGGGTGAACACACACTGCCTGTGTGTGGGGCAGCTCACCCTCACTCCATATGATTTTTTTTTTTTGCTGTGAACACTTATGTTCCTGTCATTGAAGCCCAGTGACAGTATGTGTAAAAACATTAGTCCTCTTTCACATGGGTGGCCAGGGGGTTGTCTAAATAGGCTGCTGAGCTGCGGTTTTACCTCCTCCTGGCTGTGCACCTAAAGGCTAAACAAGAGCTGGATGAGGCTGTTCACATGCTGCAGCCATGTAGCTTTGCATAGTGGCTGTGGCAAATTTAACACAAAGTGCCCGATTGACAGGCGGCACCGCCCATCAAACCCAGCCATTGAATTAAAAGGGGTCACATTGCAACCGCGAGTCAAACTCCCAGTTGTGGTCCATTAACCACATTACAAACTGCCAGTCGTTTGGCAGAAAAAAAAACAGACCTACAGGAGGATGCAGGATTCTCTTGTAAATGCTTTACAGCAACCACTTAGTGGTTTAGAAAAGCGATCCACAGTGGATGGCAATGGCTAATGAGAACCTAGTGTTACTTCAAATATCATCTTTTTTAATGTGCAGAGTGAAGGATTGAAGCTAATATGAACACTGCAGGCCTTTTCCCATTGCCATTTGCAAGAACTGCATCTGTGTTGTTTAAAAGAAAAGCCCCTGGTCACCTTATTGTGTGACCAGGAGAAATGTGGGTGTATGCCAGATCTGCATGGTAAAGATTCTAACTACAATTACATCTCTACAGTTTTGGCATGAATTGTTTAGACTTTGTGTATTAGTACTGCATAGTTATAAGGATATGCGCAGCGCTAGTGAAAAATTATCACTTTCTGACTAGACCGTGTACAGGACCGTGTGGATATTAAAGCAGTCAAAACTAATAAATAGGGATGAGCCGAACAGCCCCCCCCCCCCCCCCCCCCCCAGTTCGGTTCTCACCAGAACTTGCGAAAAGGCAAAAAATTTGTGTGAACACGCGAACACGCGTTAAAATGGGACACGAACATGAAAAATCAAAAGTGATAATTTTAAAGGCTTATATGAAAGTTATTGCCATAAAAAGTGTTTGGTGACCCGGGTCCTGCCCCAGGGGACAATGTATCAATGCAAAAAAAAGTTTCTGATGTTTTTTCAGGAGCAGTGATTTTAATAATGCTTAAAGTGAAACAATAAAAATGAAATATTCCTTTAAATATCGTGCCTGGGGGTGTCCTTAGTATGCCTGTAAAGTAGCACATCTTTCCCGTGTTTAGAACAGTACCACAGCAAATTGGCATTTATAAAGGAAAAAAAGGAATTTAAAACTACTCACGGCTGTAATGTATTGTTGGGTCCCAGCAACATACATAAAAATCATTGAAAAAAATGGCATGGGTTCCCCTCCCAGTCCATTTAGCACCCCAAAGCACTCTCCCCATGTTGAGGGCATGTGGCCTGGTATGTTTCAGAAGGGGGGAGCTCTCTCGTCCCCCCCCTTTTCCTGTGGCAACGTGCTTTGATAAGGCTCTGGTATTATTAAGGGGGGGCCCCCACGCCATTTTTTTTTATTTTGGCATGGGATTCCCCTTAATATCCATACCAGACCTGAAGAGCCTGGTGTGGATTTTGGGGGACCCCCACGCAATTTTTTGTTTAAATTTTGGTGCAGGGCTCCCTTTAATATTCATACCAGACCCAAATGTCCTGGTAATGGACTGGGGAGAGAACCCATGATGTTTTTTTCAATGATTTTTATGTATATTGCCGGGACCCAACAATACATTATAGCCGTGAGCAGTATTAAATGACTTTTTTTCCTTTAGAAATGTCATTTTGCTGTGGTACTGTTCTAAACATGGGAAAGATGCGCTACTTTACACACAGACTAAGCACACCCCCCCCCCCCCCCGGGAACGATATTTAAAGGAATATTTCATTTTTATTGTTTCACTTTAAGCATTATTAAAATCAATACCCCTGAAAAAAACTGAAGTTTTTAAAACTTTTTTGCATTGATACATGGGACATGGGGCAGAACCCAGGTCCCCAAATACTTTTTATGACAATAATAACTTCCATATAAGCCTTTAAAATTAGCACTTTTGGTTTTTCATGTTAGTGTCCCATAGACTTTAATGGCATTCCGCGGCTTTCGAATTTGCCGCGAACCCCGCATTTTGTTTGCTGTTCAGCGAACAGGCGAACACCCGATGTTCATGTCGAACATTGTGCTCATCCCTACTAATAAACTCTAATTACTAGTAGAAAAATATAAACAGGTCACAATAATATTAATCATGTGAAAAAAAGTGATAAACTTGATGTGTCCATATAAATATAATATAAATATAATATATAATAATGATGACAATTTGAACAGTCCACAAAGTGAAGAAAGTGTTGTAGTTTGATCCAGAAAGGAAGAAGTGGCTACAATAAAAATAAGGAAATAAGTGAGTATGGAAGATAGCCACCACCAGCTGTAGGAAGGCTTAACGAAACTCGGACTCAAAAGGGCGTACGCCCGATGAGTCTTCAAGGCTTGTGGTGTATAAACACCAATCAGTTGGAACATCCACGCCTGCAGCTTCTGGCCAGAATGGGAGATGATCCCTTCGTCCTATGGATGGCTCAAAGTAATAGTGCCCAGATGCAGATGGTGTTCTCATATCAGGGTGGAACAAATCTTCTCCATATATTCACACGATGTAACCAAAAAGAAACAAATGTTCCACATAGTGTAAACTCGCAGGTATAATAAATAAATGTATTAAAAGCTGAAACACTCACATTTGGATGAATAAAAAGCACTTGTAGGAGTAAAGGGATATGTAACGCAAAGGCATCAGCAAGGCTCGTACCGACACGTTTCGTTTAAAAAGATATCATCTGGAGTGTACAGTATGCCTGCTATGGTCATTGTGATTAAATAGAAAAATATGATCCCAAAATGAGATACAAACCTGTGATTTGATTTCAGCATCATGTGTGTACTGCTGTAACTACTTCGTGTTTGGCAAGATGGCGCTGGCGCGTGCAAACCAAGCCTTGCTATGGGGGATGGACTAGTCAGCTGCATCATCTGCATGACTTTCTACGAGACAAGATGGCGCGGACACGTGCGGGCCAGACCGTGCTTTGAAACAGCGAGCCAGACACCACTTACCGTCGTGTCATCAGTCTCAATGGCGCAGACCTATGCAGGTTAAGGTATTGCATAGCTGCCAACATTTCAAAAAAAATCCAGGGTCACATTTTGCTGTGCATCTAGAAGGCTGTTGTAGGCATAAAATATTATTTATTTAGGGGTGGGACATTCATTTAAAATGGGAGTGTTATATACAAGGCATATTGTTATTCCATTGTACAATTTAATTTTAAAATTCTGTATTTACAGAAAGATTTATCATAATAAAGGCTGGAAACACCAAAAATGTTTATTGGTAAAATGATTTATGTATTTGTTTAGCTAGATACAACTTTTGGTCTATACTGTCTATTTAAAGTGCAGCAAACCAACAAAAATTGTAGCGCTAATGCATAAGCTGGGTGTGTATGTTACAACACTCAAAAAACAATATATAAATTGTGGTGATAAATCTTGGTGCTGGAGTTGATTCCAGTAAAACCTAAATACTACAGTCCATGTGGTGATAACATTATAGTATAAGTCCTTCTGGTCCACTCAGTGAAGGTAGATTGAAATATATACTTGACAGATGTCAGAAATTAAGGCGTAGGTACGCTTACCAGAAGAGTTGGATGTGACTACCATACGGCATACACATCAGACAGGCTTAGGGATGAAAGGTCTTGCATCACATAGGAAACCACCGCAAACTGGAGCTCCAACGACCTCCGAAACTGTGTGCTGGATCAAACAGCAAGATGGACAGGCTCGGCATGCGATCATCCAATGGTCCCAAAATGGATGGTGAAGACCGGGAGAGGGAATAAGAAACGGAGACCACTCCAATGGTGCAGGTCAGAAAGCAACGATTTATTCACATATGCATGTGAACATAAAAATAAAATAAAATAAAAATCTCGAGACAATGTATAAAATTCTGGCAATATGAGGGGCGTAGGATAGCTGGCCCGACGCGTTTCGACTAAAGTCTTCCACAGGGGCATATGTCTTCCACAGGGGCATCATAAAGTCTTCCACAGGGGCATCAGATATGCCCCTGTGGAAGACTTTAGTCGAAACGCGTCGGGCCAGCTATCCTACGCCCCTCATATTGCCAGAATTTTATACATTGTCTCGAGATTTTTATTTTATTTTATTTTTATGTTCACATGCATATGTGAATAAATCGTTGCTTTCTGACCTGCACCATTGGAGTGGTCTCCGTTTCTTATTCCCTCTCCCGGTCTTCACCATCCATTTTGGGACCATTGGATGATCGCATGCCGAGCCTGTCCATCTTGCTGTTTGATCCAGCACACAGTTTCGGAGGTCGTTGGAGCTCCAGTTTGCGGTGGTTTCCTATGTGATGCAAGACCTTTCATCCCTAAGCCTGTCTGATGTGTATGCCGTATGGTAGTCACATCCAACTCTTCTGGTAAGCGTACCTACGCCTTAATTTCTGACATCTGTCAAGTATATATTTCAATCTACCTTCACTGAGTGGACCAGAAGGACTTATACTATAATGTTATCACCACATGGACTGTAGCATTTAGGTTTTACTGGAATCAACTCCAGCACCAAGATTTATCACCACAATTTATATATTGTTTTTTGAGTGTTGTAACATACACACCCAGCTTATGCATTAGCGCTACAATTTTTGATTTACACGTATTTTGACTTTGTTTGTTTTGTTTGTTGGCAGCTTTTGTATAGCCTCCATTGATTAGCGCGGTTTTTCCCCAATTTACAGCAAACCAACAGACAACAGTGTGATAAACTTAAATTATAGTGCAAACACATTTGGAGCTTCTGGTTATATCAGGCCCTCCTAGTCTGTCTAGGGTTAAACAGTTCCAAAGTTGCCCCATAGCACTTACTGACCCATCAATGGTGACCAACAACATTACTTCCACAATGCTGATCTTTATTTAGAAATAAATAAGGGTTAGGACTAGGGATGGGCCCGGTGTTCGATTCAAACCCATGTTCGAATCGAACATCGGGCGTTCGCCCGTTCAGCGAGCCCAGAACTATTTGGGCCGTTCGCATCAAATTCGTGTGAGGTGAGCGGCCCGCAATGCACTGCGCCAGTTGCAGTGCATTGCTGGCTGATTATTGGCCAAGCATGCACTGTGACCCGCATGCTTGGCCAATCAAAGAGCCAGCGGCGAGGAGAGCAATAATTGGCCACAGGCAGGATGCCTGTGGCCAATTATAGCTCAGGGGGTTTAGTACACGCCCCACAGTATAAAAGGCCGCCGTGCCGGCGGCCTTGCATATTGTGTTGTGTTCCAGCGTCAGTGTTATATGCTGCTGACTGCTGACATTATGTGCTATGATTCTGGGGATTAGTGTGTGTGTGCTGTTAGTACAGCATTGCAGTATCACATCTGGGGGGTGTCTATAGTATGCCTGTGAAGGGGCGCATGTTTCCTGTGCTTAGAACTGTCCCTGCAAAAAGTGTAATTTTTGCAGGAAAAAAAGCTATTTAAAATCATTTGCGGCTAATGTATTGACGGCTCCCGTAACACAGAGAACAGTCATTTATTGAAAGACATTCATAAAAAAAAAAGACATTAATAAAAAAAAAAAAGCGTGGGGGTCCCCCCAAATTCAATAACCAGGCCCTTCAGGTCTGCTATGGATATTAAGGGGGACCCCAGCCAAAAAAAAAAATGGCGTGGGGTCCCCCTCAAAATCCATACCAGACCCTTGAGGTCTGGGATGGATTTTAAGGGGAACCCCAGCCAAAAAAAAATGGCGTGGGGTCCCCCTCAAAATCCATACCAGACCCTTATCTGAGCATGCAACCTGGCAGGCCGCAGGAAAAGAGGGGGGAGCGAGAGCGCCCTCCCTCCCTCCTGAACCGTACCAGGCCACATGCCCTCAACATTGGGAGGATGCTTTGGGGGTCTGAGACCCCCAAAGCACCTTGTCCCCATGTTGATGAGGACAAGGGCCTCTTTCCCACAACCCTGGCCATTGGTTGTGGGAGCCTGCGGGCAGGGGGCTTATCGGAATCTGGAAGCCCCCTTTAACAAGGGGACCCCCAGATCCCGCCCCCCCCCTGTGTGAAATGGTAAGGGGGTACAAAAGTACCCCTACCATTTAACCAAAAAAGTGTCAAAAATGGTAAAAATGACAGGAGACGGTCTTTGACAATTCCTTTGATAAAATCTTCTTTCTTCTGGTCTTCCTTCTTCCTTTCTTCATCCTTCGGTTTCTTCATCTTCTCCTTCCGGCATCTTCTTCCATCTTCTTCTTCCATCATCTTCTTCCTCCGATCCGCTTCTTCTTGCTCTGGTCTTCTCATCCGGCATCTTTTTCCATGGCGTCGGCGTCTCTTCTGGGAGGCTCCCGCTGTGTGAGGCTTCGCTGCGTCTGACAGGTCTTTTATAACGGAGTTATAACCTGGTAACCCCGCCCCCCTCTGATGCACGGGGACGTCATGGGGAATTCCCTATGGCTTTCCCCATGACGTCAGAGGGGGGCGGGGTCACCAGGTGGCCCCACCCTCTGTTTATAAAAGACCTGTCAGACGCAGCGAAGCCTCACACAGCGGGAGCCTCCCATTGCACGGAGCGGCCCAAGAAGAGACCAGGATGCCGTGGAAGAAGATGCCGGACGAGATGACCAGAGCAAGAAGAAGCGGATCGAAGGAAGAAGATGATGGAAGAAGAGGATGGAAGAAGATGCCGGAAGGAGAAGATGAAGAAACCGAAGGATGAAGAGAGGAAGAAGGAAGAAGACCAGAAGAAAGAAGATTTTAATAAAGGAATTGTCAAAGACCGTCTCCTGTCATTTTTACAATTTTTGACACTTTTTTGGTGAAATTGTAGGCCTTACCATTTCACACAGGGGGGGGGGGGCGGGATCTGGGGGTCCCCTTGTTAAAGGGGGCTTCCAGATTCCGATAAGCCCCCCGCCCGCAGACCCCCACAACCAATGGCCAGGGTTGTGGGGAAGAGGCCCTTGTCCTCATCAACATGGGGACAAGGTGCTTTGGGGGACTCAGACCCCCAAAGCATCCTCCCAATGTTGAGGGCATGTGGCCTGGTACGGTTCAGGAGGGAGGGGGGGCGCTCTCGTCCCCCCTCTTTTCCTACAACCTGCCAGGTTGCGTGCTCAGATAAGGGTCTGGTATGGATTTTGAGGGGGACCCCACGCCATTGTTTTTGGCTGGGGTTCCCCTTAAAATCCATAGTAGACCTGAAGGGCCTGGTTATAGAATTTGGGGGGACCCCTACGCTTTTTTTTTAGAATTTTTTTTTATTTTTTATCAATGACTTCTTTTATGAATGGCTTTCAATGAATGACTGTTCTCTGTGTTACGGTAGCCATCAATACATTAGCCGCAAGTGATTTTAAATAGCTTTTTTCCGGCAAAAATGACACTTTTTGCAGGGACAGTTCTAAGCACAGGAAACATGCGCCCCTTCACAGGCATACTATAGACATCCCCCCAGGTACGAAATTTAAAGGAATATTACACTTTTATTGTTTCACTTTAAGCATTATTAACCACTTGCTTACCAGGCACTTAAACCCCCCTCCTATCCAGACCAATTTTCAGCTTTCGGTGCTCTCACGCTTTCACTGACAATTACTCAGTCATGTAACACTGTACCCAAATGAATTTTTTGTCCTTTTTTTCCCACAAATAGAGCTTTCTTTTGGTGGTATTTGATCACCTCTGGGTTTTTTATTTTTTGCGCTATAAATAAAAAAACACCTAAAATTTTGAAAAAAAACGCATTTTTCTTTGTTTCTGTGATAACATTAAAAAAATTATTAATTTTTCTTCATAAATTTTGGCCACAATTTATACTGCTACATCTCTTTGGTAAAAAATAACCCAAATTAGTGGATATTATTTGGTCTTTGTGAAAGTTAGAGAGTCTACAAGCTGTGGTGCAAATTATACAAACTTGATCACATCTGATGTACTGGTGGCCTATCTCATTTCTTGTGACCCGAACAAGCCAGGAAAGTACAAATACCCCCCAAATGATCCCTTTTTTGAAAGTAGACATTCCAAGGTATTTAGTAAGAGGCATGGTGAGCTTTTTGATGTTGTCATTTTTTTCCCACAATTCTTTGCAAAATGAATTATTTTTTTATTTTTTTTATTTTTTCTCTACAAAATTGTCATTGTAATAGGTTATTTCTCTCACATGGCATGTGTATACCACAAATGACACCCCAAAATAAATTCTGCTACTCCTCCTGAGTATTACGATACCACATGTGTGGGACTTTTTCACAGCCTGGCCACTTAGAGAGGCCCAACATGCAGGGAGCGCCATCACGTGTTCTAGGAGCATAAATTACACATCTAACTTGTTTACACTTTTGAAGGCCCTGGAGCACCAGGACAATGACACGTGACACTGACGTGGCACTGACACGTGACACTGATGACACTGATGTGGCACTGATGACAGATGGTACTAATATGGGGCACTGATGACACGTGACACTGATGACAGATGGCACTAATATGTGGCACTGATATCACGTGGCACTAATATGTGGCACTGATGAGAGATGGCACTTATACGTGGCACTGATATCACGTGGCACTAATATGTGGCACTGATGAGAGATGGCACTAATACGTGGCACTGATGACACGTGACACTGATGACAGATGGCACTAATATGTGGCACTGATGAGAGATGGCACTAATACGTGGCACTGATGACAGGCGGCACTAATACGTGGCACTGATGACACGTGACATTGATGACAGATGGCACTGATACGTGGCATTGATGACAGGTGACACTGATAACAGATGGCACTAATACGTGACACTGATGACAGATGGCACTAATATGTGGCACTGATGACATGTGACACTGATATGGCACTGATGACAGATGGCACTGATGACATGTAGCACTGATGACAGGTGGCACTGATGACAGGTGGCACTGACTACAGATGGCACTGGCAGATGGCATTGGGGACAGATGGCATTGGGGACAGATTGCACTGGCAGATGGCACTGGGGACAGATTGCACTGGCAGATGGCATTGGGGACATATGGCACTGGCAGATGGCATTGGGGACAGATTGCATTGGAGGCAGTGGGCACAGATGGCACATTTCGTTTTATTTATTTATTCACACTTACGGCGCTGCAGCCGTTCATCTCCCCCTCCTCACACGCTGTCTCAGTGTGAGGAGGGGGAGCGGCGCTGAGAGATGATCTCATATGTTTACATATGAGATCATCTCCCATTGGACACGCCGATCGCGCTGTAAACGGCCGCTGTGATTGGCCGTTTACAGCGATCTGTGATTGGCTGTGTCCGAGGGACACGGCCAACACAGAATTTCCCTGCTGCGCGCTCGTGAGCGCGCACAGGGAACGAGGAAAGGGGAGGCCGTCATATGACGGCCTCCCGGGAATTCACATCCGCGCCGAGGCCGTCATTCGGCTACGGCCGGATGTGAAGTGGTTAAAATCACTGCTCCTGAAAAAACGGCCAATTAAAAAAAAAAAAATTTGCATTGATACATGTCCCCTGGGGCATGACCCAGGTCCCCAAACACTTTTTATGACAATAACATGCATATTAGCCTTTAAAATTAGCACTTTTGATTTTGAACGTTCGCATCCATTGTAACTAATAGGGTTCTAATGCTCGCACGGACTTTAGGTCCGTTCGCGGGTTCTGGAGCCCAGACTTCTGTAAGACAAAAAGGGACAAAAAATTATCGGAACCTCGGATTTTTGCATGGATTCTGTCCACACCCCATGATCGGACAATGTTGTTGAAAAATCACACCTGACCGTGTGTACATTATTCTCTACCATCGGACAAAACAAGTTCCGTACGTCGGATTGTCTTCTTTTTACATTGACGGACAAAACGTCCTATCTCCTGCTGGATAGATTTTTTTTGCAGACAACACGGTCCGATCACACCAAATCCGATCGTGTGTACGGTTGTCCGACGGACAAAGTGCTACGCATGCTCAGAAGAAATTCTGTGACGGAAGCGCTCGGTCAGGTAAAACTACCTTTCCTAATCGACACAGCACATTCGTCACGCTGCAATGTTAAAATGTCTTTAATGCAGCGCATTCTCTTTTTCTTTACAATGCAACAAGAATGACATGTTTTAGCTGCTCCTATTCACCCGCACTTCTCACAAACTTAGTTCTTTATTACTTTTCAGGATTTATACACTACATGTTTATTTTTACTCAGATCGTAAAAGAATCTTTGTTATATTTTTAGCATGATTTGTCTTTTTTTTTTTTTTTTTTTTTGGGAATACATATTTGAAGGAGATTTTTTTTTTTTTTTTTGGAGGGGGGTTGTGTGTCTCAACTTAGCAAAACCACATTATTAACATTTGTATTTGTTGCTTAAATTTACTAGGAGTTTGTTGGTTGTTGGTGCCCCTTGTTAATTCTACTTTCGGATTAGTGAAATGTACCTGCCTACTCAAAGAAAAACTGTCATTGTAGAAAAGTAAAACACAATAGTCAATGATTATTTCAAATCCAAAAAACATTTATTTAGGTCTCAGCAACAAACCAAAGAGGAACGCAGCCATGGTGAAACTTGGGGAATTTGCAAAGCCTTGGACACCCACGGCAACCATCATTTTTCAAGCTTAGAAAATTGGGGGCCTGAGGAGTACGTATATTAAGGGGAGTGCAATCTGGTCCTGAAGTCCAAAACATCCGGAACTGCAGCAGATGCCATCTAGGTCCCCAGGCTCTGGTCCTACGAGAGGCTCCATCTTCTCTCAGACCAGACTGAATCAAGGTCATCACTCTCTTGTCTTCCTTGTACTCTTCCTTCCACGCCGTGGTGCTGGTTCTGGTGGGGTGGCAGAAGGAGGAGGAGGAGGAGGAGGAGCATGGTAACTATGGCAAACATGTGTGAGGGGAGTCATCTCCCCAGCCATCCCCTTATTTAGGACATGGAGGATGAGCCCCTCACACATGTTGCGTTGCCTCACCTCCATACCCTTCATTTTAGTGACAACCACGGAGCCAAAGGTCTCCTCGTCGGTGGGTGTGGCATGTAGGGAGGCTGAAGCCTCTCTGATCATCCGGAGCGCTGACTCTCCCGCATCACCCCCCCTTCTCGCCCTTCTGTACGGAAGGCGGAGGGGAGGGATTTGTGAGTCAGTCAGGCTCCGAGGCCTAGCCCCCTCTTGGCTGCCACTACCCACCTCTTGGCTGCCACTAACCCCTTCCTCCTCCTGACTGCCACCTTCCACAGCCACCTCCTGGCTGAGGTCTTCCTGTGTATGAAAAAAGAACATCGTTTCAGTTATTTGTTCATCAAACACACACAATTCTCATCTAGTGACTGGTGCAAAATGTTTACAAATAGAAAACCATACAATTCTCAGCCCTGCAGTTTCGATTCTGGCCCCAAATGTCTCCAACACTACTGTCTGTTGATATGTCAAACACGTTAGGAAGTAACCAATTGGGGATCCTGAATTAAGTGAACATCATTCATTATTCACATAAATGGTAACAAAACTACTATACCTGGAACAAGCTGGGCTCCTCCACCTCTTCCAGACTGGAAGGCCCAGGTTGCTCCTCGGAAGCCTCATCAGGGGTGGCCTGCGCGCAAGGAAGCGTGGAAGGAGGAGTCGAGAGTGGCTCCGTGACATCAGTCTGGTCTTTGAGAAAATGTAGACTCTCATAGTACTAGAGCTTGGGGGCATAGACCTCATCTGCTGCAGTTGCAGTTTCTTACGACTTCCGGACCTTCTTGCGCTCCCTGATATACACACTCCTCAGGCTGCCAATTTTCTTTCTTATATCATCAACAGTTGCCGCGGGGAACCTTGGCTTGACAAATTCCACAAGTTCCTCCAGGGCTGCGTACCTCTTTGCTTTGATGCTGTAATGGGGGTGTTTAGCCTGCCATAAAATGGGAAATTCCCTGTATTTCTCAATGAAGAGGGGGAGAAAACTCACGTCGTTGAATCCCTTCATAATCTCTGCAAGACACAAGACCACACAAAACACTATAAATTATGTCAGGCTAAACTCTCCTAATCTTCTCCATAAAGAAGCCTCAAGTTCGAATCAGTCTAGGCTAGTTATGTACCAACGTCAAATTGTACTTTCGTTTCTAGCGATCATCTCGTGCGTGAGCTTTCTCTCCCCTCGTCTCCCAGATCGTGGCTACGACACAGGCGTGTGACGTTTTATATCCAGTGCGCATGCGTCAAACTCCGCCCGCCCCTGACGATCTTTCTCGTCTATTCCCCACCCCTTCTCTTTACGGCGCAGTGGGGAGAGCACATGGCGGGGACACAGCAGGTGCGCCCCAAATATCCCACCAACGAGGAGGAGGATGAGGAAAGTCCGGAGGCAGAAACGTCCCGATCCCGGAGCCTGAAATTCAAGGCCTCCAATATGTCATTTGGAGAAATGTTGGAGATGGTGGACATATTAAAGAGGAGCGACTATGATGGGAAGTATGGGCCTTACCTCAACCCCAATGTCCGCAAGGCCAAGATCATGTCTAAAGTTGTGAGAAGGCTGTACAATAATTTTGGGGTACAACGATCCAAGGAGCAACTGAGGAAACGCTGGTCAGACCTGAAACTGAGGGAGGCCGATCAGTACAGAAAGATCAAGCGAATTCTTCAAAAAAGTAAGTAGTTGTGTTTTGTGTTTGATTTCTTGCTTGCATACTGCTCCATTTGGTTTGATTTTTACAAAGTTGTACATTCCAAAATGGCCACTTTCATGTTCGTCTGTGCATTCGATCGTACTCAGCCTCGATCTTTCTGCCACTGTCATGGTCGTGTGTGTGTGTCCATTCGATCGTATGTAACCTCGATCGTTCGGCCACTTATAATACGAGGTTTGGGGAAGTTTTGATTGAAAGGAAGTTTCTTCTCACTAGAGATGTCATCAAGAACGTAAAGCAAATTTATTCAATGTAAAGGAGAGGTCACTCAGTAGCTGTTTACCCATCTGGACTCTAGAGCACTAGTGCTGGGACACCCAAACCCCCTTTTTATTATGCTTTTCCACACATGTGCTCCAGTGGATACTAGAGGGGGGTCTCCATCAGACAAACTTCTACCAAAAAGCTAGTAAGTTTAGCACCTTTACAAAGTGACTACATTCATGTAGTTGGCATTTGTAACTGGCCAAACAAAAATAGTGTTCCTCACTTTCAAGCAATGTTTGTCATTTCCTATTTCTGCCCTCAATAGATTGTGTTGCTAAATCTTCCTTTTGTACATTCTCATAGGGGAGCGAAAACTTGGGCCGTCTGAGGAAACCCCAAAACCAACACCTCCCAAAAAAGGGGAAAGAGCAGAAGCAGAGGAGGAGGAGGAGGAAGGAGAGATCATCGAACTTGGAGAACTTGTCACCACAACAGGTGAGTGTGGGAGAACACAGCTACTGGTAAGCTAATCAATGTATGGCTGCCTCATTTCCAACACCCGATTTTTGTTTGTTTGTGGTTTTTAGGTGACGTGGATGTTGTGGAAGAAAAATCGCACTTTACCACAGAGAGTGCCCACGTACTCATCGGGGAGATAATGGTCTGCAATAGAGATCTGGATTACCTAAAGCAAAACATCAATGATGTTCAACAAAAATTGAAGAACATCATTGATGTTTTAGGAAAAATATAAAAACGCACCAAGTAATTAACACACATTTGTGGCTGCTTCTGAACACATTTTCAACTTAAGAACTGTGTGAAATTTGGAACATGCACACATTGTGTCCACATGTGCTAGCTCCCATCATGGTGGATGAATGACAACGTTTTTTTGGGGGTGCAACCACTTTCCGAACTACTAAAGTGGTTGTGGTGAAGGGGTTGCACCCCCAAAAAACGTCCATTCATCCCCATGATGGAAAATGGCACTTTTGAAGATTCTAGGCATGTCTTTTACCATCGAATGACCATTTTCATACCCAAATTGTGTGCATGTTCTAAATTTCCAGTTTCCAGGGGTGACCCCCCATGTGATGAAGGCAAGATCAAACACACTTTGAACATATAGTCATGTCTGATCTTGTCTTCATTTTAGAAAGTTGATCTTTCCGAGTTCCTATGTTCTGTTTTGCTCCATGCCTGGTTTTACCAAATGCGGAATGTTTGTAAACAATGTTGTAAATAAACCAGATCTTGTCAGTTTTGGCAAGAAGTTTGTAAACGCACTTGTGAATGTTTTGCAAGTAAACTTTTTTACTTTTATAAATGTGTGGCTTCATTATTTAAAAAAACAAAAAACATTATGTATGTCAAATGTAAAGGATTTGGGGGGCAATGGGTGTTATTTACTAAAGGCAAGTCCAGTTTGCACTGCAAGTTTCTTTTCCAGGGCACTTTTGCACTGCACTTGTAGAGCATAGTGGATTTGACTTATGTAAATGACACCCACAGTGATTGGTTTGAAAACACGTAGCACACCATTTTTGAGAATCAATACATTTCGGTCATGGTGAGGAAATGGAGTATTTTGGGTGTCAGTTATGCAGTACAAACCTTCTCTAGACCAAAGATTAGGTATCAAACACACAACATGAGAAGAATCTTTTTGGGGAAGAAGAGACTGTTACATCCTTTTGCCCAGAAAGTGCATTCCCACTGTCGAAGCTAAAGGGAAAAAATTTCAAGGTCAAATAAGCAATAAGACGGAAATGACAAGAAATCCTTGGTTGGTTTAAAAAAGAGCTTTATTAAAAAATGCCTCTCACACATCATCAGGCAGAGCAATGCCCCCCCCCCCCCCCCCCCCCCCCCCCCCCCCCCCCCCCCCCCCCCCCCCCCCCCCCCCCCCCCCCCCCCCCCCCCCCCCCCCCCCCCCCCCCCCCCCCCCCCCCCCCCCCCCCCCCCCCCCCCCCCCCCCCCCCACCCCCCCCCCCCCCCCCCAAAAAACGTAAAAATAAAAGGGGCTCTACATGAAGTAAAACACACAGCAAACATTTGTGCATATTTTAGGGGGTGTTTGGGGGAAAACAATACTATGCAGCAGACAAAATACATTATTTAAGTGACTAGGCCATAGGTGTCTATTGGGCCAGAAGAGCATGCTGGGGAGGTAAGTGAAGGTAAAAATGCATGAAGGAGAAAAGGGGCACAGCATATTAGAGCATATTGCAATCAGGGTAATTTGGGAAGGAGGTCAAAAATAGAAGACATTAGCAAACAGAGCATACATAGAAGGGAATAGTAAAGGAGAAATGTTACCTTAATATAGTCCTCCTGCAGGACCTGGATGATGGCAGAACAGGTCTCTGGAATAATGATTCCCAGGGCCTGGGGAGAGATACCTGAAGAGAACTTCAAATCCTGATGGCTTCTCCCTGTCGCCAAGTACCTCAACGTAGCAACAAGCCTCTGCTCTGGAGTGATCGCTTGTCTGATGCAGGTATCCTGCCGGCTGATAAAAGGGGTCAGCAAAGCCAAAAGACGGTGAAACACGGGGTCCGTCATCCGGATAAAGTTCCTGAAATCATCAGGATTATTCTCCCGGATCTCACAAAGCAAAGGCATGTGCGAGAAGTGATCACGCTGAAGCAACCAATTCTTGGTCCACATACTCCTCGTCACTCTGTTCATGGACGGGTCTTGGGTCAAAGCTAAAAGCCCGACACCAATTCCGCGTACAGCACGAACTCGGCGACGAGTACGCGCGGGAAACATCGCTCACAAGGTCACAAAAGGTCGGCTGGTCAGAACGGACAAACAGAAAGCACCGATAAACAGCAAGGCCTGAAAGAACGAAATGAATACCAGAAACGAGCAGACAATAAGCAGTGCAAATCAAAGCGTCCTATATCAAGATATAGGCCACAATGACCAACAAATGCGAACTGACTACACGCACTAATCAACAGATACGCACGACAAGCACAAACTGAAGAGCAGTAACGATCTGAGTCAGAAAACTGAGAAGCGCAAATCTTAAGTCACCAAACTTCGACTAACTCGCGATAAACACGGGATCAGCAGAAGGAGCCCAACGGGTGCCTGACGTGGTGCTGAACTTCCCTTTTCTAATCTCGTGGAAGACGACTTACGTCACGACGTTCTTGCAGACCGGATATTCCGACAACGTAGTCCGACCGTGTGTACGCAACACCAACATCGGACAAAGTACGACGGACAGGATCCGACCGACCAGGTCCGCGGATAATCCGACCGTGTGTATGGGGCTTAAGAGGAGGAGACATTCAACATACGCTCTCTCCCCTAGGCAGCAGCAGTGCACAAGGTCACACCCAAATACTTATGTCCTCTCCCAGCCTGCACCACTGGCAATAAAACTCCTCATGGTTTGCCAGGGATACATGAATATTCAAAATCCAGCAATTTTAGGTCTGTAATCTCCAACACCAGGTACACTCCCCAAAGAGGGAAAGTCAAACAATCACACAGGCCTCATGCCTTGTACACACGATCAGACATTCCGACCACAAAATCCGTTGGATTTTTTCCGACGGATTTTGGTTGAAACTTGTGTTGCATACACACGGTCGGACAAAGTTGTCGGAAAATCCGATCGTTCCGAACGAGGTGACGTAGAAAACGTAGGACGGGACTACGTAGAGGCCAGTAGCCAATAGCTTTCGTCTCCAAATTTCTTCTGAGCATGCATGGCACTTTGTGCGTCAGAATTCTCTACACGTGATCGGAAAAAGTCTGATCAGATTTTGTTGTCGGAAAATTTTAGATCCAGCTCTCAAAAATTCCGACGGAAAAAGTCCGCTAGAGCCCACACACGATCAGATTTTCCGACAACATAATCCGATTGGACTTTTTCCATTGGAATATCCGACCGTGTGTACGGGGCATTAGGGATGTCAAGTGAATGTAGAGCTAGAAATATTCGTTTATGATGATTAAGGCACTAAATTTGAATAGTGCAGGGTGGCTTACACATCGGGCAGGGTGGCTACACATCGTTTGACATTTATCTTTCTGCTGAGTACTGCCACACTTGTTATGGCTGCTGATAGTTTAAAGGTTTTCATAGTTGGCAAAAATCTTGTGTAATAAAACTAGTTAGGAGGCATTTTGGGTTATGTTTAATTTGTGATTTTATAGATGTAGTTTGTGCACAATCTATGTAAAAAGGGGAAATGGAGGAAGGAGGAATTGGTCACAGCTGCTGCTAATGAATGTGCTGGGAAACCAACTTTTTAAAAGAACGGTCTCTCCTGTGTTCTGTGAGTCATGAATACATGCTAGCAGCGTGAAAAGCATTTACTATGTTTCCTTGCTACCATGTTATCTATGTTTGCTGTATAAGATTATTAATAAAGTGGGTGCAGTTTTCAAGTGTTCAGCCCTTTGGATCCTATTGCACTAGTTAGGAGGCACTACATACCTTAAGCTATTGTGTTTAGTTATAGTAAGGCTTGCCATATCAGTCCAATAATTCAGCCTACAAACTGTGCTGTACTCATCAAACCCAAGCTCAGCAAAATTAATGGAAGCCGGTGGAGGAAGAGGTTACTGGAGCCACATGGAAGAAAACCTTTTTTTCTAATTTTGCATACACAAGTATGCTATTCTCAGCAGTGCACAGCCATTCATGTCAATGGCAGACTGTATGCTGCACCCGGACTGACTGGTCATAGGAAATACAACAGCAATTATATTGAATAGGCTCAGCCGCCGTGTGTGCAAGATCCCTATGTAAACCTAAAATAGTTTTTAAAATGTGCTTTTGTTTAAGAAGAAATCAATACATATTAAGATGTAGGAGTGTCTGTTCATGATCTTATTGAATTAGATTAAGAAATGATGTGTTTGTACAAATGGTTTCCTGTTGTTGTTGACACTCTGTGTGTTGTTTGCATCATGAACGATAGAAAAAGAATGGGAGAGAACCCTGTACAAGAAATCAGTTGGGTACCCATCCTCCAGTAATTTTTGTTGCATCTTATTTTCTGATTATCATGATATATTTATCTTTTAAAACAATGTGAAGTTCCGGTATAAACTGGAAAACTGGCAACTAGATTTCTAGGATGGGCAATGAAATAGTGCAGCAGAGTATTCCATTTAGTGGGTTTTGAATATATTTCATTGCAAGTTTATCATTAGCCTGAACAGACACAGCAACATCCAAAAAGGGAAAAAGGGATATATGAATCAGACATTTCTGGATTGAATTCAATGGAAAGAAAAAGAGTTTAAAAAGAGTACCGGTATATCACCTAGATCTTCATTGGGTGCAGAGGTTTCAAATGTGATGGTGTTGGCGGCATTTTGCTATGGGACATGGGGCTGAAATATGTAAGTGTTGGGACTCAAGTTTTAACTTTTAACCTGTGACCAATAAGGAGAATTTGCGATCTTCTATTATTATTATTATATTATTATACAGGATTTATAAAGCGGCAAAAGCTTGCACAGCACTTTACAACATGAGGGCAGACAGTACACTTACAATACAAATCAATGCAGGAGGTATCAGAGGGCCCTGCTCGTTAGAGCTTACAATCTAGAAGGGGGGTCAAGTGGAAACAAAAAGGTAATAACTGTGGGGGATGATCTGATGGAGAAAATGAAAATACAGTTGTCAGGTGTGGGTAGGGTAGGCTTCTCTGAAGAGAAGGGTTTTCAGGGATCGTCTAAAAGCTAATAAAGTAGGATATAAGTGGACAGATATACAGGTGATGCTTTATGTTACTATATTGAATAAGCGGCTGTGAAGAGCTGGTTGCAAGCACCGCAAATCTGCACTGGAGTTTATATTATAGTCAACATGGGGTGAGTGTCCTATGTACCTAGTCTTTATCACATTACCTGTCAGGCACTCAGTTGAGAAGGCTCAAAAACCCTGTGTTAGTGGTAGGTACTGAGAGCCTTGTGTGTTTTTTCAGCTGGTGAGCCCCTGGTGGGCTTCCCATTAGTGGGTTTGGCCTAACTTTGGTAAAACAGGTTGACAATATTCAGAAAAAAGTATTTTTGTAGCCCTCCTGATTAGCAAATACTAGCTGAGGAGTTTTTGCTATTCCCCCTCCTATTCTCCGAACCTGTCTTCTATAAAGTAGGAATAAATAGATATTCTGCACCCAAGTTTGGACCTGCAGCTCTTCTTCTTACCCGCTCAAACAAGAGAAAGTATAATTTTATATATTTTTTTTATTAAAGTGCAGCGGGGGGATTCAGAGAAGGGCATGGGGAAAAGGGATAATTGTTAACCCAGAGGTTCCTCTTTAACTTCAATATATTGAGACACGCATACGTTATATAATGGTAACTTTTTTTTTTGTTTGTTCATAAAAAAGGCTGTAAATAGTTGTTTTTTTTCCCAGGATCGGAATGTACTCAAATACATTTTCTGCAGTTCCTGTTTTGCTGGCAGTTTCCGCTTTCTTGCTGGTAGCAAGACTTTGCAGATGGCCTTTCATTACTCTCTCTAGAGGATTGCAGAATTTGACATCCTGTGCCCTCTACCTTATGATATAACATCGTGAAACCTAAAAAAAAACTGTGGGTTGATTTAGCAAAGAAGCTAATAATCTAAAAAAATTTAGTTGTATTTTCTTTGAATTCGTCTTTGAATGTTTGAATTGAATGTCGTGTAGATTAAATAAATAAACAGGAATTTTCTTTTCACATCATTGAATAATTAAAGTGAATCTTCACTCAATTTAGTGAGTGAAGATTCTCATATCCTTTATTACATTTGCCTTATTGTATTATATCTAGTAGAGCCATTAAGTAATAGGCAAATCCAGTTTTTGCATGCATAACAAAAATATGGAAAAAATATTTGGGTGTAAAGTTAATTTTAGAACTGGCACCATGCAGCAACTAATTTGATTTCTAATCCAGCTTCTAGACATGTTTACACTTTAGAAAACATTTTGCAAGCACGCAATTGTTCCTGAAAAGGTTATCAGTATAGTAGAATTCCAGAATAAACCCCTTTACTTCCTGCACAAGGCTTCACCACCACAAACTCCCCAGCAGCTGGAAAAAACAACGCCCCCTGGTGTTTACAATCCACAACCATCCAATAAACCAGCACTAAAAAGTGAGAAAACCTTTTTACACTACCCAGAAATAAAGTGATCAGTAACAAAACAATACTTATCAAACCAACTGGAGTACCAATATAAGTCCAAAAAAAAATGTTCCTTATATCACTGCAGTAAAAGTTCTACAATCTTCTGCTTTCATAGAAGTCTCTACCTTATTAATCCTTCACCATGTGCCCTTATCCCTCAGATAAAAAGGCGGCTTACTAGAGGTTAATGACCCCTTAAAAGAAAGTGAGCCATACAGCGTTTTTTCAATGTAGTCACAGGCTGCAACAAACTGTGGGGATTCTCCTCTTCCAATTGGCCATATCATGATGTTTTTATCAGAAAAAATATGTCAAAGGGGTTAAATTACTAAAACTGGAGAGAGCAAAATCTGGAGCAACTTCCAGGTTTTATTGTAAAAGCTTAAGTCGATTGGCTACCCATGCACACCCATGATTGGCTACCCATGCACAGCTGCACCAGATTTTGTAGATTTTAGTAAATGAACCCCATAGTGTAGTATATCAAATTTTAACAAATTCAGATCACCATACAAGCTATTGACAAGCATTAATCCTTCAAAGCTCTCCAATTCCATAACCAGGCAGGTGAAGTGCTCATTACAAAAGATTGGCCCACTAGGCATGGGTAGGTCAATAACGCATTACATACAGCATCCAGCAATCCCCCATAAAATCCTCAATCATATAATTGGGCAGGTAGGATTCTCACCAGAAGAAAATGACTCACTACTATATGCAGGTCAAAATTGTGTTTTTACACAAGTCCCATCCGGTCATAATCCCTACTTCATTCCATCCTCATGTAACTGCATCCAGAGTTGCATTCATTCACTTTGATCATTATTCAACCCCAAAACAAAAGAAAAAGATTATCGTGTAGCGTGTTTAAGTCTGATTTCCAAACACATGCACTATTTGCACTTACACAGTAATCCACATACCCCTTTAGGATTGCCATTCAACCGCGTAACATTTGCTGCACAATTTCTTTGAACTTTCTGTTCAAGAGACCAGATCACCTGTGCTCAAAGTGGACAAAGGCCTAATAGAGATACCTATACAGCAGTAGTCCAATCAGAGTCCCTTTCCTGTGCCCCTCTTGGTGGTAAAGGCCCCTCCTGAAGCCGATCCATAGGACTCGCAGACAGAACTCCTCACACTTGTCCCCTCAGGTTTAATATACAGAATAGAAAACTTGTGTAGTAAACTTTTAAAATCTCAGTGCTTTATTTAAATATGCTGACATCCATTAAAAAACAAACATAACACTTTAAAACTCTGTAAAAACATCCTTTTCTGGTTTACACGCATGTGACGTCACTTACAGTCTACGTGTTTCTTCATGTGACTTCCTCAGGAAGTGATGTCATGGCCAGAGGTGTTCTTTATACAGGCATACCCCACTTTTAAGTACACAATGGGACCAGAGCATGTTGTGTAAAACAAAAATGTACTTAGAGCAAAGCAATACCTTTTTTCCCTTCTGGAGGGTCAGGGGCTTTAGTGGGGGGTCATGGGCTGTAGTGGGGGTGTACAGTACTGTACAGTAATCCACTTACATTTAGACAGCAACTCTTGGCTGGCTGTCGGGCAACTCTGGGCTGGCTGGCGGGCAACTCTGGGCTGGCTGGCGGGCAACTCTGAGCTGGCTGGCGGGCAACTCTGGGCTGGCTGGTGGGTAACTCTGGGGTGGCTGGCAGGCATGGCTGAAGGGCAACTCTGGGCTGGCTGGTGGGAACTTTGCCTTTTCACTGATGACAAATCCAGGCTCCGCCTCTTCCAGGCCATACTACAGGATGTCTGTACTTGCGGGTATGTCCGTTATCGCAAGTGTACGTAAAGTGAGTGTACTTAAAGCAGGGTATGCCTGTATACTGTAGCCTGGAGAATGATCGGTTCTGAAGCGAATCCGATCATCAGGGCCGCCTGACGTAGAATAACGTCGCTTCGCCCAGCCGAGCCAACCTGCCGCACTACAACTGCGGCGACTGGTCCGGAACTGGTTAAGTCCAGGATTCCATATTGTGGTGCGTTTGAATATGCTGGAAATGCTGTAGTTTTTAAAACCTATTCTTCATCTTATCCACATGTTCTCCAATTCTCACACATCATTTCCTGGTTGTACATCCTACATATTGGAGCCCGCATGGGCAATCGAAATGTAACGTGTAGAATTGCACATGATACAATCCTTAATTGCATAGTCTCTATTTGTAATTTTGGACTTAAAAGTTTCTACCTTCCTACCTCTAGCCTGTAAATTTGTCTATAAACCTTATATCTTCTATATAGAGAAAACTCAATTAGAGAAGTATTAAACCCACATCCAAATAGTATATTAGTAATTATAGTGCAGCTTACCAATCATTAGATGTGATGGATGCAACAGCAGTTTTCTTTCCTTTGGCTTTTTTCCTTCTGTTTTCACCTGATGATCTGGTCAGTAACACACCTCCTGTATTTGTGAGACACAACTCTGGAGGAATGAGAACAGGAGGCACAGCAGACAGCAGCAGTCTGAGTTAAATGTATTAGCAGATTTGAATGCACTAATAAATTGAAGCCAAACTTCAGCTCACACTTTATAATCAGTTACAGCAAAAATGTCCTTTTGGGATAAAGCTTTTGCATGAATAAATAAAAGCTGATCAATTTAATCACCCCTGCCAGTGTTGAATGGTTGTCTCAGCCATGTAAACTGGAACATTCTGCTGGAGAGCTTGAGCTTGTGAAAAACAACAGACTTGATTGCCATATCACCAGATGAAAATAGAAGAAAGAAAGCCTGAAAAAGAAAATTAATACAGCGGTTACATCTAAGAATTACCATATTTATCGGTGTATAACACGCACAGGCGTATAAAATGCAGATTCATTTTAAGAGGGACGTTTCAGGAAAAAAACGTAAATTTTAAACAAAAGGACTTTGAAGCAAAATAAGGGTCAGTGCCCATCAATGCAGCCTTATTAGTGTCCATATGCAGCCTCACCAGTGCCCATATGCAGCCTCACCAGTACACATCAATGCAGCCTTATCAGTGCCCATCTGCAGCCTCACCATTGCCATCAATGCAGCCTGATCAATGCCCAGCTGCAGCCTCACAATTGCTCATCAATGCAGCCTGATCAATGCCCATCTGCAGCCTCACAATTGCCCATCAATGTAGCTTGATAAATGGCCATCTGCAGCCTCACAATTGCCATCAATGCAGGCTGATCAATGCCCATCTGCAGCCTCACCGTTGCTGTCAATGCAGCTTGATCAATGCCCATTTGCAGCCTCACAAGTGCCATTAATGCAGCCTGATCAATGCCCATTTACAGCCTCACCTCAGATTACTGCTGCCTCAGAGGGGACAGGGAGAGGGGTGGGAACGAGCACCGTCAGATTATATACAGATTACATACAGCAAGAATGTCCTGTTTACTTGGCGGTCTCATTAATACAAAGTCCCGCCTCCTGGCTTCTATGATAGACAGAACACTGGTCCAATGCCAGCCCATGAGACAGGACTTCCTATTACAGAGGCCGCTGAGTAAACAGGAGATTTCCGCTGTATGTAATCTGACGGCGCTCTTGTTTTTATATTCCATTTTTATTTCCTCACTTGATTGGCACATTTAAAGTCCCCCTTTCCTGTGGCCTTTGGAGTTTCCCATCCTTTATTCTGGATGTAGCTCTCCTCTCCACTGTATTGATTTTATGGCTAAATTGTGCATGGTTGTCCTGCTCTCAGTGGCTCTGTGTATGCAAGTGGAAAGAAAAATGGGCCCAAGGCTCTCTCACGGACTCCCACAAAGTGGCAGTAGGCTTCCATGATGAAAAGGGACCCCTTCAGCTCCACTCTAATGAAACTGGCATCCAGCAGTCTGTAGCTATGAACCTGGTGAATGCTCGGGTATCCCGGTGGTAATGTGGAAGGAAGCTATGCTATGGGCTAGACTGCCAGATGTCTCGTGCTCACACTTGTGGTTGGTGCTGAGCCTGACCAGCTCAGCCTCCCTGCAAAAAAAGGATCCAACAAATGCGTCTGTTTGGACTCCTGCGGCACCAAGAGAGCAATCTTTTCCCGGGTGATTCTATTTATGTCCCCCCTTGCCTTCTCCTGTGCCCAAGGGCTAGTTAGTATAAGTGGTACCTCCCAAGATTCACAGTTCTCTGCATAAAAGCCTATGGGCTCGCTTGACTCTGGGCTCCCCTCTTCTGGCTGGAGGATAATACTGCAGCACAAATAAAACAAAAAAAAAAAACATACACGCTTTTGTAGCCCAGAACTTGGCTACACTAGTACTCTCAAGAAAGAGACTGAGTCTTCTGGGTGTCATACCATTAGCATTATACAGTAGGTGTATAACACCATTCATAACACACTATTTTTATAAACACAATTTGGTCAGTAAGGATGAGTGAAATTGAGAGTTTTATTTTTTTTGACATTTTGGGGAATCAGGAGATCTCTGAGAAATGTAGCCATTCTGAAAAAAATGCATTAAGTAGTCAATAAGTAGAGCAAAACTTTCGTTTTTTTTCTTTTAAAATTTTAAAATGACCATATCAATTTACAGCATTGACATTCAATTGTTACATTTAAAGTAGATTAAAAGGAAATACAGATGTAAAAGAAAGATTTGTCTGGTTTCAGCAATATACTAAAGATAAAAAAAAAACTAAAAGCGCTAGACAGGAAAGTGCTTGACCAAAATTATAAATGCTGCAGGTGGTTTGGTGGTTATCCAAAATGTAAATAACTCAAAATTGGGTTGCAGGAGAAAATACATATGTGGGTTGTAAGTAAAGATGAGCGACTATCTCAGCCTGGGTTCACACTATTGCGAATTCGCAGCGGGGCAAAATACTGCGAATTCGCAGGACATTTGAAAACCCATTGTTTTCAATGGGGCACGTTCACACATGTCCGGTGCATGCGCACTGCGCATTGCAGAAAAAACGCCACCGACTTTGGTGCGGTGCGGGACGGATCAGGTGCGAATTCAGGCCCATTATCTTCTATGGGCACGCATCTGATTCGCACCTGGCTTGCGTTCTGAACAGAAATTCGCAAGTCATTGTACTACCTCTGAGGTGGAAGTCCACGCCCAATTTTTTAAAAAAAAAAACGGCATGGATTCCCCCTCCAGAGGCATACCAGGCCCTTAGGTCTGGTATGGATTTTAAGGGTACCCCCTACGCCGAAAAAACGGCGTGGGGGTCCCCCCAAAATCCATACCAGACCCTTATCCGAGCACGCAGTATGGCAGGTCAGGAAAGGGGGTGGGGACGAGCGAGCGCCCCCCCTCCTGAACCGTACCAGGCCGCATGCCCTCAACATGGGGGGGGGTGCTTTGGGGAAGGGGGTGCCCTGCGGCCCCCCCACCCCAAAGCACCTTGTCCCCATGTTGATGAGGACAAGGGCCTCTTCCCGACAACCCTGGCCATTGGTTGTCGGGGTCTGCGGGCGGGGGGCTTATTGGAATCCAGGAGCCCCCTTTAAAAAGGTGGCCCCAGATCCCGGCCCCCACCCTATGTGAATGAGTATGGTGTACGATGTAAGCACACAATTTTTAAAAAATATTTTAGTGCACTGCTCCGGGGGTCTTCTTCCGTCTTGGGGGGTCTTCTTGCCGGACTCCGCTATGTTACCTAGCTCTTTTACCGAGCGGAGGAGCCCGGCTTTCTTCTTCGTCGCCACCGTCGTCTGGGGGTCTCGATCCGCCTTCGGGGGTCTTCTGGGGTCTCTTCTGTTCTTGCCGCTGTCGTCGCCTTCTGCGCTGCCGCCTTCTTCTTCTTCTTCTTCCGATGTTGACTCGTTGCTGTCTCTGGCCGAAATGGCAGAGCCGCGCGGTGTTGTGACGTATATAGGGACAATGGGCGGGGGTCACATGCTCATGTCACGTGGTGACTCCGCCCACTATGATGTCACAGTCCCAGCATCCTCCGGGACTGTGTCATCATAGGGGGGCAGGGTCACCATGTGACATTAGCATGTGACCCCCCCCCATTGTCCCTATATAAGTCACAACACCATTCCGGCCAGAGACAGCGACGAGTCAACATTGGAAGAAGAAGAAGAAGAAGAAGGCGCAGAAGGCGACGACAACGGCAAGAACAGAAGAGACCCCGGAAGACCCAGAAGACCCCCGAAGGCGGATCGAGACCCCCAGACGAAGGCGGCGACGAAGAAGAAGAAAGCCGGGCTCCTACGCTCAGTAAAAGAGCTAGGTAAAATAGTGGAGGAGTCCGGCGAGAAGACCCCCCAAAACGGAAGAAGAACCCTGGAGCAGTGCAATAAAATATTTTTAAAAAATTGTGTGTTTTTTTTATTTACACTTTACACCTTAGGTGAATGGGTAGGGGTACATCGTACCCCATACTCATTCACATAGGGTGGGGGGCCGGGATCTGGGGGCCCCCTTATTAAAAGGGGGCTTCCGGATTCCGATAAGCCCCCCGCCCGCAGACCCCGACAACCAACGGCCAGGGTTGTCGGGAAGAGGCCCTTGTCCTCATCAACATGGGGACAAGGTGCTTTGGGGTGGGGGGCCGCAGGGCGTCCCCTTCCCCAAAGCACCCACCCCCCCCATGTTGAGGGCATGCAGCCTGGTACGGTTCAGGAGGGGGGGGGCGCTCGCTCGTCCCCACCCCCTTTCTTGACCTGCCAGGCTGCGTGCTCGGATAAGGGTCTGGTATGGATTTTGGGGGGACCCCCACGCCGTTTTTTCGGCGTAGGGGTACCCTTAAAATCCATACCAGACCTAAGGGCCTGGTATGCCTCTGGAGGGGGAACCCATGCCGTTTTTTTTTAATAAAAATTTGGCGTGGATTTCCCCTCAGAAGTAGTACAATGAGTTGCGAATTTATGTTAGCAGCTGATTCGCACCCAAAACGCGGACACACCGCAGAACAGCCGACGTTTCACTTCGCAGTCACGCAGGGCCTTCAATTCGCACCGCACTAGTCTGAACCCAGGCTCAAGGAAAAAAATAAAGGAAATACAGGAGGAACTATTAAGGAGGTCAGAAGAAAATAGAAAGGAGTTCCTAAAGAATAGAAAGGAGGAGAATGAAGGGAGGGGTCCCAGGGGGTTCTTGTGTCTAACTTATCAAATTGTAACTAGTGGATTCTTGAATCTAGGTCGATGGGTTTATGATATCCAGGGTTGCCATATGCATAGGAATTTTTCGTAGCACAAGATAGCTGGTAACTTTTTATTAATCATGACATTGTTTAATCTATTTTTTACTGCCTTAATAGCTTAGAGAAGGAGTTTTCCAGGATGTCACTATCGTAAATTTGGTAGCTATTTGGTGTTTTTTTCTAAAGATGTAATGAGCTTGACATGGCATGTCAGGGTTATGCAACTTCCTTTCAACTATCTTAGATCTGCTTTAGTGCACTCCAAGTTGCAGGAATTTATTTAATTTTGTGCCAGAGAGTACTTTTTCTGAGGTTGCATTCACACCTGAGTGTTTCAAAGTCACGCGTTTTTACCGCGATTTTGTTCAGGTCACCAACGTAAAAGGCAGAAAAATGGCTGTAATCTGCCCCAAAGAAGCTCATGTTCTTTTTTTGAGCTTTGGGCTTTTTTCAGGTGTTTTTTCAGGCATTTTATGAGTGTTTTATGAGCTGAAAACGCTCAGGTGCGGATGCAAACTCTGCTGAACACATGTTTTAAAAAGCAGAAACCTGCGTTTAAAAACGCACGTTTTGCCGCGTTTTCATGCCGTGTTTACGTCTATAAGCGTTTGTAAAGATAACATCATGTAGACCCTCCCCAAGCTCAGAAAGCATGTATTATTAACTATTTCTGCCATTTTGATCAGAGTGAGTAGCAGCAGCAGCAAAGAGAGCAGTTGTACACTTGCATTTGCCTCTCTTTCTGTGTTTTTTTTTTTTTTTTGGAAATGGATCCCATATTGAATATATGTCAGGAAATGCTCCTGATGTTGCTCTTGATGAGGGAGCAACGTCGTCACAAATTGCGTGAGAGGTCCAGAGTCAGAGCTTGTCGATATTGGACCCATCCGTTGATGGCACAGCGAATGTCCGTTGGATATTTCAGAAACATGGTGGGGGGTTGGGGCTGACTAGACATTGATATGCAGGTTTTTCTTTGTGAAAAAAAGACATTGCTATGCTTTGGTCAGACTAGGTGGAGTCACTGATTAGATTAGAAATTGGATGAAGGGTTGGGGCAAAGAAGTGGAGGCATTCCTCATTGTCTAAGCTACCTAAAAAACTTTTAGTTTTTTTTATGGCATTGCAACAGTGAGTATATATGCTCTATGAACTATCTAAAGTAATTACGACATTTTAAACCAATTTTTTGTATTTTTTATGGTTTACCATCATATTTCTGAGTTTTCTGGTCCAAAAAATTGGGTTCCTTTAAAAGCGCTTATGAACGCAAACGCGGCTAAACGCGGGTGCCGTGTTTAGCCGCGTTTTGTGTCTTAAACATGGAAAAGCAAAGTGTCTGAACCCATTTTTTTGCTTCTGGAAAAACGAGGTTAAACGCAACTGCATAAAAATGGGAAAAAACATGGACACATAGGATAACATTGCATGTGTTCAGGGGCAGTTGAAAAAAGTGACTGATTGGTGTGCAAAATTGATAGCTGCTAATCCACTCACCTTGAGCACATTACATAATTTCTTTTGTTTCCTGGACCTGTTATTGTGCCAAAAATAACTTCTTATTAGTCTCTATGTGATGATAATGACATATATACATTCAGGGCTGGACTTACCATTGGGCTTGACTGGGCTCAAGCCCATGGGCCCCGCCCAATAGGGGGCCCCGCCGTCCCCACCGAGATACATAGCCTCCTCCTCTGCTATACGTAATACACAGTGTGATAGACAGAACACTGCATCTATCACACGAGCTGATCTAGGAGGAGGGCGGGACTTTTGTCACAGCGCGGCCAAAGTTTTTTAAACTCAGCTCGGAGACACACAGCGGGAGATGCCTGCAGACTGTGTAATCCAGGCACAGGCACTGATTACAGAGACTGCATTATGGGCACAACAAGGCTGCGATTATGGGCACGGTGAGACTGCATTATGGGCACGGTGAGACTGCATTATGGGCATGGTGAGACTGCATTATGGGCACGGTGAGGCTGCATTATGGGCACGGTGAGGCTGCATTATGGGCACGGTGAGGCTGCATTATGGGCACGGTGAGACTGCATTATGGGCACGGCGAGGCTGCATTATGGGCACGGTGAGGCTGCATTATGGGCACGGTGAGACTGCATTATGGGCACGGCGAGGCTGCGATTATGGGCACGGCTGCGATTATGGGCACGGTAAGACTGCCTTATGGGCACGGTGAGACTGCATTATGGGCATGGCGAGGCTACGATTATGGGCACGGTGAGACTGCATTATGGGCACGGTGAGGCTGCGATTATGGGCACAGTGAGACTGCATTATGGGCACGGCGAGGCTGCGATTATGGGCAAATTACAAGGCGGCAAATGACAAGGCTACACTGACAAGACTGCAATGACACTGGACAAGGCTGCAGATGGACACCGATAAGGCTGCATTGATGGGCATTTAAATGTAAGTTTTTTCCTTAAAACTTCCCTCCTAAAAGTTTTTTCCTTTAAAATTCCCTCCTAAACTGGGGGTGCGTGTTATACACCAGCGCGTGTTATACACCGATAAATACGGTAATGTATAGAAGGTAGGGCCCAAAAGTGACTCAAGCCCAGGGGCCCCCACCACCCTAAGTCCTGCCCTGTATACATTCATAGCTCCCAACTGTCCCTGATTTGGAGGGACTGTCCCTTATTTGGAGCAATGTCCCCCTGTCCCTCATTCCTCCTCATTTGTCCCTCATTTTTGTCTGATCTATATAGTTGTATATAAAATGCACTTTTTTCTTTATAAAAGTGTTTCCCAGTGCTAAACCTTTCATCCAAATTCAAAAATGCTGCATTTCTAAATTTTAAAAGCCAATATAAAGGAATAGTGGTGGTAAAAAAAAGTCCTTGTGTATTTAATTAACCTTTTTTCAAAGTCCCTCGGAAAAAAATGAGAGACCCAGGGCCCCAAACTTTGAAATTGTGAACAGTTTCTTCCAAATTAGCCATAAGCTATTCATTGACTAGGACCCATTGCATGCGAGAGTGAACTTTGAATATCAATACCATATGAGAGAACTAAGCCTTTTTTGTCTGCTTTGCATGGGTATAAGCTAATAAAAGGCTTCTTGCAGGGATTGGGATAGGGATTGGTTTCTGCAATAATTTCTGCAAGATGTCGTAGACAGAAATCTAAAACGTTTGTGCCACTGGACAAGTCCACAATATATGAAAATATGACCCCGTGTTCGGACACAGCTTTCTTTTTCGTTTATTAAACAGTATAAAAAAATCACGAATCATGAATCTCTGATGACCAGGCTAGAATTTAAAGAATCCCAGTCTCTTTAACCACTTCAGTCCTGGAAGATTTTACCCCCTTCCTGACCAGAGCACTTTTTGCGATTCAGCACTGCGTCACTTTATCTGACAATTGCGCGGTCGTGCGAAGTTGCAACCAAACAAAATTGACGTCCTTTTTTTTCCACAAATATAGCTTTCTTTCTTATTTGATCACCTCTGCAGGGGTTTTTTTTGCACTATAAACAAAAAAAATGCAATATTTTTTACTTTTTGCTATAATAAAATATATTTTTCCTCAGTTTAGGCCGATATGTATTCTACATATTTTTGGTAAAAAAAATTGCAATAAGCGTATATTGATTGGTTTGCAGGGAGATGCGAAGAGATCCACTTCTGGAGTAAACCCCATGGACAGAATCCACTCGAATGTCTTCACATGCAGTGACCACTCGTTGTTGTCTAATTGGTTGCGAGAAAGAAAGTCTGCCTGGGAATTCTGGACCCCGAGAACAAATACTGCCGAAATGCCTGCCAGGTTCTTCTGAGCCCATGAAAGGATGGGTTCGACTTCCTGAAGGAGAGTGGTGCTCCGTGTGCCCCCTTATCTCTTGACATAGGATACCGCCGTGGTATTGTCCATTCTCAATAACACTGACTTCCCCTTCAGGAGGTGAGAAAAAGACTGGAGAGCACATCAGGCTGCTCGAAGCTCTAGCACATTCGACCCAGGGATGACTAGCTGAGTAGTCCATGTGCCCTGGGCAAGGGCCGACCCGCATAGGACCGCTGGCATCGGTCGTGACTGTGACCCAGGAGATGGGAGCGATAGAGTGGCAATTCAACAGGTTTTTGCTAAGAAGCCACCAGAAGAGGCTGTTCCTCATAGCCGTGGATATCCTGATCGACTGATTCTTGTCGCCTGACTTCCATTGACGGAGGAACCCTGACTGGAAGGGTCGTAACCTCCATAATGCCCACTTCACCATCTGAGTCGTAGAGACCATTGTCCCTATGATTTCTAGGCACTTCAGATGTGAAGTATGTAGAGCCCGCAAGATCCTCCCTTGAATCACTGGAATTTTCTCTAATGGGAGAGAGATGGTATTTCTCACTGTATCGAACTGGGCTCCCAGATATATCAGATGCCGATATGAGACCAGATGGCTTTTTTCTAAATTCAGTAGCCATCCGAAGCTGGACAAGATGGAAATCACCTGTTCCCTGTGAAGCAGTAACTGCTCTTTGTCCTGGGACAACACTAAGAAGTCGTCTAAGTAGTGGTAGAGATGTATGCCTTTTAGTCTGACCAGGGCCACTACCGCCAACAGCACCTTTGAGAAGACTCGGGGGGATGTTGTCAGCCCAAAGGGAAGGCAGATGAATTGCAGATGTTCTTCCCCGACTTGGAACCTGAGAAATTTGTAAAACTCTTTCTCTATTGGGACGTGGAAATAGGCGTCCTTTAGATCGATAGAGATCATCCAATCCCTGGGTTGGACGGCTTGTTGAATGGTTGACAACGTCTCCATTTTGAACTTTCCGTGTTTTATGAACCTGTTGAGGTAGGTTAGGTCGATGACTGGGCGCCAGGCACCATTTTTCTTTTGAACTAAGAATAGTGGGGAGTATACCCCTTGAAACCATTCGTCTCTTGGAACATGCACTACTGCCCCTTGAACTTTTAGTATGTCTACATAAGATATCAGTACCTGCTTCTTTTCTTCTGAGGAAGGGAGTAGAGTGGATATGAACCTTGGGGGAGGGATACTGGAAAAGGCCCATCTGTGGCCTGACAACACTGTCTTGATGACCCAGTGATCTGAGATCGAGGCCACCCAGACGTGCCGGAAAAGGAGCAGACGTGCCCCTACCCGACCCGCCTGGGCGGGCGCAATCTCAAAAGGACTTCGCCGGACCCCGACCATCCGATGTCTTGCTCTTGCTAGTTTTGTGGAAGGAAGTCTGGCCTCTACCCCAGTTTCTTCTAAAGTCGCGACCTGGTCTGTAAGAGCGTGCTTCTCTTGAGCGCTCCTGGCTGCGTCTTCTGTATTGAAACTTCCTTTTTCCCGACAGACCTCTATCCTGAGGAAGGAAACCCGACTTACCACCTGTGGCACGGGATATGGCATCATCTAGCTTGTTTCCAAACAGAGAAGACCCTTCAAAGGGAATCCTGCACCAAGACTGCTTGGAAACTGGATCCGCAAGCCAAGGACGCAGCCACAAGGCCCGCCTGGCAGTAACCGATGATAACATAATACGCGCCAACAGGTGAATCAGATCAATGGATGCCTCCCCCAGGAAGACCGCTGCCAATTTCAGTTCTGCCAGAGCCGAGCTTCTGGTCAGCTTTTCAGATACTCCTCTCAGAAAGGAATCCACATTCTCCGTCCAGGCTTCCATGGCCTTAGACATGGTTGCTAAGGCAAGGGCTTGTTTGCAGGCTAAACCCGCCAGCCCATAGATCCTCTTGACATCCTGGTCTATCTTCCTTTCAAGACCATCTTTGAAGGACACAGCGTCCTCTAAAGGGAGGGTGACATGCTTGGCTAAGCGCATTAAAGCCGCAACCACCGAAGGGGCATTCTCCAGGTGCTTGACCTCGTCTGCTTTAAAAGGATACAACCTGGCTGTCTTGTTTGACATAGAAGACTTCCTGTCTACCTTACTCCATTCTTCGTCAATGATGTCCTTTAGTTCAGTAAGGAGCGGGAAACTTGCTCGCTCTTTCCCCAATTGTTTAAAGAACTTTTTCTGCTTCCTTGGTGGGGCAGATGGTTCTTCCCAGTTAAGGGCTTCTTTGATCACTTTGATTAAAGGCGAAACCAGGGAGAAGTCGAAACCAACACTCTCTTCTTCACCATCAATTTCATCCTCTGAAGAGTCAGGCGAAGAGGCGTAAGGCTGTGAAGGGCCTGCCATCTCGTGTGTATCAACGGCCAGGGAGCCGGAACGAGTGGATTGGCTCCGAGTGTGAGGTGCTTCTACCTCCTTCAGAGACTGATGCACCACGCGCCTTACTAGAGACTCCAAGCTCTGGCTTTCTGTCTCCTTTTCCCCAACCGCTTGGGCATAGCACTGGTCGCACAAAGACTTGCCCTCCGGGACTCGTGTCCCACATCCCCAGCAGGCTCTGTGATTAGAGCGGCTGTCCTGGCGGTGGGAGCGGTGTCTTGAGGAGGAATTAGAGCGTCTCCTCTGGTGGTGTATATCCGATGGAGATTCACGTCTTGATCTTGACGATGACTGATGCTGTGGTCTCGCAAGGTCTCTACTGGAAGGGCTGAAAAGAAAAACAGGAGGGGAAACGCATCATGCATCAAAGAGCGTATAAGAAAGGCATTGTGACAAACCTTAACCCCCTCCCCTCAACGGCACATACCTTGTGCGTGAGGGCTGGCCACTTAAAGGCGGTGACTTGTCCATACTGAGTGGACGTAAGAATAACAGGCGTGCGGTCTGCGGAAAAAAATCAGCAGACCCAATAAACTCCTGAGCCACTAGACAACCAGTATATAATTAAACATTTATGTATTAAAACATAAAACCAACATGTCATCTGAACAAACAGTACACATTTTTTTTTTTTTTTTTTGGTATATATCTTATTACATTATTTTTTTTTTTTTTTAAATAATAAAACATTTTATTTTTTTTTTTTAAATAATAAAACATTTTTATTTTTTTTTTAAATAAAAGATATGGTCAAAACAAGATCACTTACCCAGCAATTTGGGGATACAGGCTAACTGGATACACTTCTGCTGCTTTGCTGCTCTGCTTCTGTTCTGACAGAAATCCCCATTGACAGAAGCAAAAAGCAGCTTTTTAAATCTCCCGCCTGTGACGTCATCCACCTTCCCCCTACGCACCCGAGCAGAAGGGGAAAACCGAACGGCGGAACAACTGCCATGGAAAATATAGATGTGAAGAATCCAGACCTTTGCCAGCCAGAAAAAACGTCCACGGTCCAAACATCCGTCTGTCGGGCATCCAGAGGCAACCACCCCACACCACAAGGGTATCAACGGGCCTCCCAAGCTACTTGCCCGCCCATGGCTGGGATCTGAGCTGCACCGCAAGGTATGCCGACCTTTCTTGTATCCGTCCGACCGGACGCCCGTAGTATGTATATGGTCCATTGGAGGAGGACAAAAAAGGAACGTAGTATCATGGGGTGAGTGCTCTTTTATTTGAAAGGGGTCCTATAGCATTGGAGAGGAGGCGGGGTTAACCCACACGTAGGCTGCCATGGAGTCTGTCAGGAAAAATGTGAATTTTTTAAGAGGAAAAAAGGAGAGAAAAAAGAAAAAAGAGGGGAAATTAGGGCAACAAGACACCACCAATTTCTCACTGCAGCAAATATATTTAATTATATCAAGGGCATATAGTGAATCAGAAAATTCCTCAAATACCACAAAGATATGTAAGGCTTGATGATGCTAATCAATTAACAATGTGATAACACATAAATATATAAACAAGTAATGAATCCCCTACACAGAGGAGAAATTTTCAAGCGAGCACACTCAGGACATAAACAGGGGGAGCCGAAAACACCCCCCACACATACCCCAACCCCAGCACCCCAATCAATCCACACCCAGAGATAAGGTGTGAAGAAGGAGAACGAGGGAGCCACAAATATAATGTGAATTATGTAAATTGTGTATGACAACCACAATAAACAGGATAAAGTGATCAAATATGTGATTCTAAAAGTTCATTCAATACTTGTAAATCTTCCAAATCTTGGTATAAAACAAGGAATAGATCTTTCCACCACCATCACCTGCCACACATCCTACTCACCAAAATCCCATGACACCCATTACAGGTAGTCATATGCACCTATAGATAATCCAAATGGAAATTCCTCACGACCAACAGCACTGGTCCAAACGGATGATCAATCGGGAATCAATGGGCAGATGACAATGGACGTTTGTGGGAAATCTCAAGATAAAAGATTTTTCGTAACCACAGCAGGTATCTAAAGGTTAGTGGAAAATAAATAGAAAGAGGGCTTTCATGGTGAAGTATGTCACGATTTATTCCAAAAAATTCCAAGTTAAAATTAAGTTAAAAATTGGTTTAAAATTGAATGTTTGTAGCAGCTAACACATCCACGTGTTAGAGATGCCATTAGCATTCCAGGCTGCGTCAGCTGCAGGTGATGGTGGTGGAAAGATCTATTCCTTGCTTTATACCAAGATTTGGAATATTTACAAGAATAGAATGAACTTTTTGAATCACATATTTGATCACTTTATTCTGTTTATTGTGGTTGTCATACACAATTTACATGGTTCACATTATATGATCACCATGTTTGTTGGTTTTGGTTCATGCCACTAGAGCATTTGCACTTTAATATACTTTTGAGTAATATATTTTTTAGAAAGCGTGGTTCTAATTAATTAATTAAAATATTTTTTTCCTTTGGCTATCATGCTGATCCAATGGATTCGATAGACAGTTAACTGTAATTAGTTATACTGTATACTTACCCATATTGTTCTTAGCAGAATACTAGCATGTAGAGAAATGCAGGCATTCTTCCATCCTGTAGGTGGCACTATGCAGATGATACAGGGGAAGGGGGAATCTGCTAAAATAAAACGGTCCCCTTAGAGACTCTGTTAGTCCTCTCTAAGGAATGTAGGTATCTGATTTTTTACCAAATCACTGTGAGAGTTTAAGCAGCCATCTTAACAAGGAAACCTTTAACCGCTTCCCAACCGCCTCCTGCACATTTATGTCGGCAGAATGGCACGGCTGGGCAAAAGCACGTACAGGTACGTCCCCTTTAAATTGCCCAGCCGTGGGTCGCACACGCGCCGTCGGCGGCGCACTCGCAACCCGGTCGGGAGCTCCGTGACCACGGCCGAGGGACCCAATCGCCACTGGTGTCCCGCGATCGGGTCACAGAGCTGAAGAACGGGGAGAGGTCTGTGTAAACAAACCTCTCCCCGCGCTTACTACACTGCCTGTCACTGATCGGCTGTTCCCTGTCATCGGGAAAGCCGATCAGTGACGTCAGACGTCAGCCACGCCCCCTACTGTAAAAAAAACACACACGTCACAGACCTAACCCCTCCCCGCCCACTAGTGGTTAACTCTTTCACTGCCAGTGTCATTTATACAGGAATCAATGCATTTAAATAGCATTGATTGCTGTATAAATGACAATGGTCCCAAAAATGTGTCAAAAATGTCCGATGTGCCATAATGTCACAGTCACAATAAAAATCGCTGATCGCCGCCATTACTAGTAAAAAAAAAATATTAATAAAAATGCTATAAAACTATCCCCTATTTTGTAAACGCTATAACTTTTGTGCAAACCAATCAATAATCGCTAATTGCGTTTTTTTTTTACCAAATATATGTAGAATAATACGTATCGCCTAAACTGAGGAAAAAAAACGTTTTTTTATATATTTTTTGTGGATATTTATTATAGCAAAAAGTTAAAAATATTGAATTTTTTTCAAAATTGTTCGCTCTATTTTTGTTTATAGCGCAAAAAATAAAAACCGCAGGGGCAATCAAATACCACCAAAAGAAAGCTCTATTTGTGGGAAAAAAAGAACACCAATTTTGTTTGGGAGCCACGTTGCACGACCGCGCAATTGTCAGTTAAAGCGACGCAGTGCCGAATCGCAAAAAGGGGCCTGGTTCTTTGGCTGCAAATTGATCTGGGCTGAAGTGGTTAAATAAGGGATCCCTCGTCATTTGGGTGTGTTTTGAGTGGGTAGTAGATTAAGGTGAGGAGCCTTCTAGTGAGGGACAGTGTTTAGCACAGGGAAAGGTTCTTGGTGAGTAGGGACAGTGTACAGAAGAGTGTCCAGTGTTGAAGAATGTTCTGAAAATCCCTTTTCAGTGGGCCAGTGCTTTATGAGTATAGAATATACCGCCACCCCTCCAACAGAGACAGTCCTCCAGTAACACAACTGCAATAAAACTACAGTGGGCTGTGTGGATACTGTTTTGTTTTCCAGTGTGCCACAATGTTCATCAATTGTATCTACAACTCTGAACTGTTACAATAAAAATAATACAGTGGTAGGACCTTACATGTATGTGTGGTCCCTCCCAAGCGGGTACTGTGTTTGAAACCCTGCCCTACAAACAGATACATTAAAAGTCTGTATAGACTGAAACCAATACTTGAAGTAGGCTAAAACCTGCCAAAGAATTATATCAAGCACCTCCATTTGCACTCCACTTTAGGTTTCCTAGTGAACACCCCAGGAGCCCCAAAGCACTGGATGCCTGAGTTTGTTCTTGTGGTGTTAGCCTGGATCTAACTTACTTACTTAACTCCCTCATATTACTATGGGCCTATTACTGTGATGGGGGTATTACCTGGCCAATGGTATAGCACAAGAGGTAGAAGAGGCAGGTGCCAGATTGTCATTTATTGAGTTGTGTAAAAAAAGGACCCTGAGATTTGGGGCTCTTGGGGCAATCCGCAGGAAAACTAAAGTGACATGTAGGCATCTTCATATGCCTATTATTGTAAAGCACTGGAGCTTTGGTGGTTTCAGTCACCACACCTCAGTTTCCACAAAATTGGAATTACACTTTTTCTGATCTTTTTTTTTTCTCATTGGATTCCTTTTGGAAAGGAAGTGGACACATCCGTAGATTTATTATTTTGTACTGGAAAGCAGCCAAAGCCAATAAACATCAACAAAGTTCCCAAGTGATGGGTCTGCCTACAGCAACTGCCATAAAACACAGAAGCATTGTCAAGTTATCTGGCTAAAACTATGCAAAAGACTCAAAACAAAAAAGCTTCAAGGTAAGGATAATGATGTTTATTTCAGCATTCTAACTGTAATTTTCCAAATTTCATTAAAATGATCTGTAAATAACTCACTTTTTTAACATAAAGATTCTTATCCTGGTGTGTCAGCCTCATAAAATGTTCCTTAGCAGTAATTTTCTCTGCCTAAAACTTTGATAGTTAAAAAAATATTATGATACTTACCAATAAAGGCAAATACACGTTGAATTAAAAAATTGACCAAAATATAGAATAATAGACATTCATAAATATTGATATAAATGCATTTCAGTTGAGGCGATTCAGTTCGCATTGTAGCGCTATACAAGTTATTCATTCATTCATTCATTCATAGATGAAAATGGCCTAAATGGTCTATTCTTAGACAAATAAATTTCAAATAACCCATTTTTGGGAACCGGCTATTTTTTTTTTTTTCATTTCAAGTTTATTAACAAAAAAGAATAAACATACACGTATACAATTGCTTGCATTAAGGAAGAATGCTTATAACTTTACATATAAAATAAAGTAGTTAACAAACGACATAATGTTATCTAATAAATTTTGCTTGATATTCATGTATACTGGGTAACCAATAGAAATCATTCATAATCAATGTTCTGGAAAGAATATTTTTGTATGTTGTAGATTATTCTATAATAGTAGTAAAGGGTGAAGTAGATAGATGGAAAGTGATAATGGAAGGGGTACGAATAGGAGGGAAGGGAGGGGGGGGGGGAGTAAGAAATTAGGAAGTTGGTGGTTGTACAACATTGTGGTATAACATTTATCCTGTTAGAAGGGGTTATTAAACCTGCATTATTCCCATTATGTTGCCCATGGTATAGGAGAGAAAATAATTTTTTTGACTTACAAGAAGGTTACTAGGTTCTTTAGTCTGGTCTCATTCATTGTTGCTCAAGAATCTGTTTCGACAAGGAAGTATGAGATAAGTTATTTTAGTATCAGTAGCTAAGGGGAAGGTCCAGTACAGGTTTCTCCTCTCAGGTCTTCTTATTTTTGTTAGTATCTGAAGGTGAACCATGTCGACCAAGTCGCATGGTATCTCTCAATGGAATCGTTAGATTGTGCTATTGTTTCCTTCATGTCACATATGTCTTTAATTTTAAGTAACCAGTCTCTGATAGACGGGGTGCTAGTAGATTGGGAACCTGCTATCCTGTGTGTCAGAGCCAATGAAATTAATTTCTACACAGACAGGATGTTAAATTGCCTTGTTCAATTTTGGAAAAGGCATGGAACAAAAAGATTTAGCATATGGAGGTCATATATCAGGTGCTAAAAAGTGTTACCAGCTAATGCCCCTTACACGCGATTGGAATTTCCGTTGGAAAAATCTTGGATGGTTTTTACGACGGAAAAATAGAGAACCTGCTCTCTATCTTTTGCTGGCAGAAATTTTGCCAGCAAAAGTCTGATGGAGCATACACACGGTCGGAATTTCCGACCAGAGGCTCACATCGGACTTTTGCTGGCGGAATTTCCGATCGTGTGTACGGGGCATAAGGCTCATGAATCACAGATAGATTTTTTTCACTCGGCCTACAGGGTGATTGAAAAAAAAATCGAACATATTCCTACATCCATGCTAAATTGTGAGGAAGCATGAATCTCTTGCTGCGGCTATTACACTTTGACAGCTGGTGATGTTGGCTGTCAAAATACAAGATCTAATTGAATGCAGCCATTGTTTGGCCAACCATTTTCCGCCCGACTCCTTCAATTATTTCATAGAAAGATGTTGGGTGTGAGGGTACTGACAGGGCCATCCATAAAGCAAATTTTGTCTGGTTCAACAGGAAACAGAAATTTGAACAGTGTATGGCCAGCTCAAGCTTCTGATGGAGGACATTGGAGCAATGGTCAAATATGCCCTCTGGGGCATTTACAAGACACCTATTTAACTAAAGCAAACCTGATGATCACTACCTAACCATGTTTGTTCACCTCCACAAGATATAACTCAGATGATTGGACAGAGGACAGTACTCATACTTTAATGCCTTTGGAAAGTCTTTCTTAAGGAACAACTCAAGGACATAAATTGCTGGGGCTGGGCAATGGAAATTGTTCAAAGATGGACCAAGAGTGTGTACTGGATGAGAGTAAGGGTGGTTAACTATGCTTTCCTTTCCCCTTCCATGACATCCATCTTTACTTTACCTATCCTTTCCTTACAGTATTTACCTTGTATGTATATCCCTTTTTTTTATCAATAAATCAAACCCTTATTGTACCAGTTCAATTGTCCATCATTTATGTTGTTATGTCAAACAGAGCACATTACACCTTATGTCTACAGGTGGCCTATGGCTGGCTATAGATGAATAGACATTCTTAACACAGGGTAAGGGAAGTGAGATAGTGTATCTGTCATCCCCTCTTGCATCAGAGGCGCTCTGAGCCTGCCATTATCTCCAACCAAGAGATAGAATCAGTGCATGGACAGTTAGCACTTCCTTCTTTTCTCAAAATCATCAGCACCAGCGTGCAATTTTTGACAAGCTCTGTGAACAATAACACTCACTTTTGACAGCTGAAAATAAGCACATAAAAGGCTAGATAGCCTCCTGAAAACGATCCAGACAATGCAAAAACGCAGTGAAAGGCGATAAATGCAGTAGCCAAAGAAAAAACTGCTGTAAAAATAAATAGTGATAGACCAAATGTCTATAAAGTGACTGAAGTGAGTAATAGAAATACGTAAAATGACTGAGGTGAAAATAAAATAAGTAAAATTGAATCGCAAGCTAAAAACGCATCAAAGCAGGTGTAATCAATAGATAGTCCATATAAAGCATGAGTGCAATAACAGTTCGTTTCCAGAGTGAAGTGCAAATAATTCCCGTTGAGTGTGGAGTATTTTTGGCTGTGAATATCTTGTGCGATTATAGTAGCGCTCTGTGATCCTGGTGGGGGTTGTATGGCTGGCCCCTTACCTTACAGCTGTAAGGTTACAACATGGGTTTGTTGGTCTTTGTGGTCCCTGGTGACCTTCCTCCTTTTGGGGCTCCAATCTGTATCCCGGTTCTTATTGGTGCTTAGGTTGCATCTAGTTATGGGGGGGGAGGGGGGCTCACATCAGTATAAAAAAGAGGAAGGAAGTAGCCTCATGGTGCAGTATGTTAACATCAATAGGAGTTTATTTTAATCAAGTAAAAACAATGTGCATTAAAACAGGGGGGTACTCACATTCTTACAATGAGTCAAAAGCAATGTACAAACGAGTGGCGAGCTCGGTTTTGCGTCACTTCCGGACGGTATACTATGCTGAGGTCCCGACGCGTGTTCATGACCGATCACGTGACTTCTTCAGGGGTGCCTAGTGCCTTGGGAAGTGTCTTATTTATAGGCCATTCAATTATACTATAGCGGCCATTTTTCTGTGGCCCGATCGCCGGAAATGGTCATAATACCGCCGCCGGAAGTGGTCCAGCGGACATTTTGGGAATGAGAGAACCAGCGCTGATAGGCTGGAGCAGTCCGTTGTCAGCAAAGGATGTCTTGGGTATATTGCTAAACACAGGGCGGCTTTCTGATTGGAAAATGCTTTTGTTTGCCATGCGCAGATGCATTGGTAAAGGGACGGATAATGATGTTAAATGTAAAACGGGTTTAAAATTACACCAGCACATTTTAAAAAAATATAAATGGCCAGATAAAAATATAAAGAGGTTAAAACCACTAGGATGGAGGTAAATATAAAAAATGCTAGTAAGCATAAACGAAGGTGAACGACGGTAAAATATAAAAAGGTTTTACAAAAGATACCGGAAATGACGTTACATGTAAATATAATTAAAAATACATACATAAAAATCCAATAGGATAATGGGGACCAATAATGTGATGATAAAAGAAATAAGGGCACCCAGAGAGGGGGTAGGGGAGATGTGGACTTGCAAAGTGCAATAAGTAAAGTGCAATAAGTATAAAGCAGTCCATATAAAGTGGAGTAAGCATGGGTGCAGAGGTGAAGATCTTTCAGATAGGAGAGCATAGGTGGTAATAAAAAAATATATTATTAAGAGAATGGTAACAAGGGGATCGAATAAGTATCTGAGCTACAGTTTATAAGAGTGGGCATTTGAGCCAATAAATTTATGTTAAAAAAATTTGGTAAAAAGATTAAGATTGATAAAAAGAAGGAGATGGTTCTAAAAATCACTAAGGAAACAATTCAGGTCAAATTCGATGTTTAAGCCATGTGGCGTTAGAGTATTGAGGGTGAAAATCCACTTTGATTCCAGCTGGCTTATAGTTCTGACCTTATGGCCTCCTCTCCAGTGTTTAACATAGGGTTCGATCCCCCAGAATTTCAGGTGTGTGGGGTCCTTTTTGTGGTGTATAGAAAAATGCCTTGATACATTATGTTTATCGAAACCCTTTATAATGTTTTGGACATGTTCCTTAATTCTGACTCTGAGTGGTCGCTTTGTGCGACCAACATACTGTAGGCCGCAGCTACATTCCAAAGCATAAACAGCTCCTATTGTGCTGCAGCAGATGAATTCGTTGATCGTGTAAATATTGCCAGTGCTAGTTGATGTGAAGTCCTTCTTTTTTTCGTTTGGTTTCTTGGTCCTGGTGCAAGCAAAACATCTTTTACAAGGGTAGAAGCCTTTGCCTGTGAAGAAGGTAAGGCCCCTACTGGGTGGGTCTGGGATATTTTTTACTATTTTATCCCTAAGTGTAGGTGCTCTCCTGTAGACAAACTTGGGGAAAAAGGGTAAAATTTCTTTTAAACGTACATCAGCTTGTAAAATGTTCCAATTTCTTTTGATAATCTTTTCAATTTCTTTGTGTTGTACACTATAGTCCAGGATTATCGGTATAGTGTCCTGTCTGATTATTCCTTTCGGTTTATCCTTTATAAGATCAGATCGGTCCATTTTTTCCACTTCTGCTATGTTCTTATTGATCATTTAATCACAATAGCCTTTTTCAATGAATCTAACTTTTATATTATTAGCTTGATTCTGGAATTGCTCATTTTGTGTACAGTTGCGTCGTAAACGCATGAGTTGTCCCTTAGGGATGTTGAAAATCCAGTTTCTATGATGGCAAGTGTCTATTGGTAGGTAACTATTGCGATCAACATCTTTAAAATGTGTTTTTGATCGCAGTTGGCCATTTTCCTGTTCAATATCTAGATCGAAGAAGGTGATTTTTTTATCGCTGATGTCCCATGAGAGTATTATATTTCTATCATTTTTGGTTAATTTCTCCAAAAAATCAGTTAGTTTATTCTGATCGCCTTTCCACAGGATGAATACATCATCTATGTATCTCCTATAGATGTGTAGCTCCTCTGGTCTATTAGTAAATATTTCTTCATCTTCCCATCTTGCCATAAATAATCCTGCTACACTAGGGGCAAATTTTGCCCCCATGGCAACTCCTGTACTTTGATGATAATAATTCTTATTAAACCAGAAATAGCTATTCTTTAAACAGAAATCCAGGCTCTTTACTAGAAATTTTCTTTGAACACATGGTAATTTAGTGTGCTTCCTCAATCCCCATTTAATTGCTTCACAGGCTTGGTGGTGCAGAATGATAGTGTATAAAGATGAGACGTCTGCAGTAGCTAGCCACCAAGGTCCATCATTTGTTGGTATTGCGTCCAGGATCTGTAAAATTTGTTTCGTATCTCGGAGGTAGGCTGTTGTATCCTGTACCGCTGGCTGGAGAAAGTGGTCGATATATTCCCCCATTCTAGCTGTTAAAGAGTCGATCCCATTCACGATAGGTCTCGAAGGTGGATTGACTTTATCCTTATGGATTTTTGGAAGTATATAAATAATGGGAGTCCTACATGATTCAGGTATCAGGTATTTTGCTTCCTTTTTATTAAGAATGTCCTTTTTTAATCCCAAATGGACAATTTGTTCTAGTGCCTTTCTACATTTAAATACTGGATTGCCTAAAAGGCGTGTATAGGTCTCTTCATCTTGTAGGAGAGTATTTACGCTTTTATTGTATTGTTCCTTAGTGAGGACCACAATACCTCCTCCTTTGTCCGCTGGCCGTATAACCAAGTCTTTCCTTTTGGTTAGTTTGCGGATCCCACTCTTAATATGTTTCGGTTCTTGGCATTTCTTGATCTTCAAATTCTTTAATTCGTCTAAAACCACTCTTTTAAAAACTTTGATGTGTCTGTTGTCTTTTACTATAGGGTTGAAAACAGATTTATTTCTTAAAGTGCTGTGCAGGATTCCTTGTTCGTGTTGTATACTTCTCGGTTTGCAAGGATTGCTTAAAATATATTTTTTAATATTCAGCTTTCTTATATATTTTTGGACTCCTATATATATCTGAAATTTGTCCATATTCTTTAGTGGAGCATATTTTAGTCCTTTATCTAGGACTCCAATCTCTTCATGTGATAGTTGTTACGTACCTGGACGTAGAGCCTGACTTGTAGGAGGAGACCTCTCATACAGCGCTGGTTTACGTGCCACTGGAGATGGGGACAGTGGTGACGTGAGCACAGTGGGGTAGGAGTGCCTGGTTTGTAGAGGAAGGTGTTGGAACCAACAGGGAGGTCCTCCAGTAATGTCCGTATGCGGATGGCAGGATGTAAGACTGCAGCTGTAGGTGGTTGAAGCAGGATACAAAAAGAACCAGGCAACAGGTGGATCAAACAAGTGGGAATCAGCAGAGCAAGGTCAGACAGTCCAGTTGGCAACGGCAGATCAATCAGATGATAGGAGCAGGCAATGGCAGAGTCGGTAGGCAGGCTGGAGTCGGTAACCAAAGACAGATGTAGCAAGGTCAGGCAGGCCGGGTCGGGTAGGAGAAGGTAGAGTAGTCCAAACAGAGCCGGGTCGGTAACGGGAGATCACAGGTTCAGGTTTCAGATCAGGTTTTCGGGTGGCTGACAAGCAGGAAGCTTAAAGACAACACAGCACTGGCTGAGTGTCACTGCTGGGCTTTTAAAGCCCGTTTTGGCGCCAATTGCGTTCCCGCGCATGCGCACATGCACGCGCGCGCCGCCGCGCGCGCTAACGCGCACGCTAACGTGCACGCGCGCGCGCCCGCCGCGCACCTATGTGCGCACGGAAGGCCCGGAAATGCCTGGAACGTCCTTGACAATAGTTCTTGTCCACTAAGATTAAAAATACCTTCGCCTTTTATTCTCTTTTACTTTTTAATTCTCTTCCCTCCTCTGCAGCCTCTCGTCTTTCTGGTGTTCTTCTTGGGTATCTCGTGTCTTCGTTCCTCCTCGGTTGGTTGTTCTCCCAGCCTCTCTCTAAAAAAGACCTCTCGTAGTCCATGTCGGATTGTCGATGTCTATCTGTTCTATCTTCTTGTACAAAGGTTTTTATTGAAGAAAAACAGTATAACAAACCTTATCCCATAGGGACATTAAACTTAGGAACCAACTTAAGTGAGATTCCTCAGGGAAGACCACTTGAGCAGATTGTAACTAAAATTTGTAGAGTCCTGAGGAAAAAAGAGAGGGGAAAAAGAAGAAAATGGAGAAGGAAGGTGGAATGGAGATAAAACTCATAGAAGAGATAGTATGTCTTGTTAGGTATCCAGCACCAGTAGGATCAGCCCCGTAGGATGGGGAGATCGAAAGAGAGAATAAGAAGGAACTTGATATTGAGCCCCCGGAGGGGGGAATACAGGAGAAGAATCCAGATGATGGAGAAAGAGAAAAGGGGTGACGTATGTCTTTAGTGTAAAGACCAAGAAGAGGATGAAGTAAGGAGGAAAGTCAAGGAAAGAGGGGAAATGTGGGGGAAAGGGAAAAAAAAAAGGGATGGGGGGGCCCCGGGGTGGGGGGGGGACAGAGACTTCTTAAAGGGTAAGGAGCGTTGGATCAAATCGCGAGGGACGGATATGGGTCACCCAGGGCTGCCATACCCGGAGGAATTTGGCATGGGTATCTGCTAGCACGGCAGTAAGTTTCTCGTTCACCATAATGTCATTTACTCTATTTTTAACCGCTTCAAAGCTGAGGGCCGGGGTTTTCCAAGCCCGTGCTATGGTCAGTTTAGTTGCAGTAAAGATGTGTGCAGCCAGTTGACGTTCAGGACGAAGAAGTACTGGGATGGGCTTACATAATAGGGCCTCAAAAGGATCCCTCTTTATTGTGGTATTAAAAAGGTTACGAAGCAGTGCATATACCCTGATCCATAGTCTACAAACCCTGGGACAGGACCACCAGATGTGGGCCATCGTCCCTTCTTGTGAGCACCCTCGGAAACATAATGGGGAATAAGATGGGATGAAGCTCGCTAGCCTTGCCGGGGTGTAGTACCATCTATAAAAAACTTTGTAGGCGTTCTCCAAAAAGAGGACATTCTTAGAGCACTTAGTTAGTGCCATGGTCATTACCCGCCAGTCATCTGGCTCCAGCCGTTTCCCTAGCTCAGCCTCCCATTGGAGATGATAAGGTCTCAGTGGTGGTTTTCTAGTGTTAATTATAGCCTTGTATATAAGTGCGTAAGTGCGTAAGGCTATGGGTGTGAACTTCGGGGTGAAAGTACGCAGTCTATTGGCTAGCATCTTTGTTGGCTTGTTAGCCTTAGTGTACCACTTCTGTCGAGCCCAGCGTAGGGTGCGTTCAGCGTCGTCCGTCACGCATAAGTCTAAGTCCGATCGGGCTTTATCTAAAAGTTTACGATTGGTTGGGGTAGGGTCTTGCTTAAAAGCTGTGGAAAGAACTTCCAGGTCATGCTCGAGTTTACGCCGTAATTGGGTTCGTTCTTTTTTATGTTTTGACGCTATGCGTATAACGTGGCCTCGAAGGACCGCTTTGTAAGCCTCCCAAAGGGTTACCGGCGAGGAGACCGTCCCTGCATTAAGTTTAAAGTAATCTATCGACGCTTTGTGTAATTCGGTGGTAATAGGCTCGAATGACAATAATGAGTCATTCATCACCCAGGAATTGTGCTGTGGTTTGCTGAGCAGGGAGTGGCAGATAGTCAGAATTGGGTCGTGGTCCGACCAGGGGGTCGCTAGAATAGAGACTGCGTCGATCAGGTGTAGATGCTGTCGTAAGACGAACATATGGTCGATCCTGGAATGTGAGTGATGGGGATGGGAGTAGTGGGTGTAATCCCTACCCCGGGGGTGTAATTCGCGCCAAGTGTCTACTAGGTCGTGGTCATGTAGAGTTCGCAAAAAGGTTTTTGCGGCTGGGGAGGGGACTCTATCGTCCGATGGGTAGTTATCCAGAGAGGGATTTAACGAGACGTTAGAGTCCCCTGCCAGCAGGAGGATGCCCCTCTGGTGGTCCTTCAACAGGGTGCAGACATGTGTCAAAAAGGGGGCTGGGTTAACATTTGGGACATAATAGGTCATAATAGTAACTTCGTTGTCCTGTACTGAGCCCTGCAGAAGAAGGTACCTACCATCCGGGTCGGCAATTTGTTTACTGCAAATAAACGGAACTGATTTCCTTATGGCTATGAGAACCCCTTTCTGTTTAGTAGGACCGTTGGCTAAGAAAACTTGGGGGTAATTTACATCAAAGTATTTGGGGCAAGAGGAAGCGGAAAAGTGGGTTTCCTGTAGGCAAGCTATATCAATGTTGAGTTGCTTAAGATATTTGAAGGCCTTGACCCGTTTTTGAGGCGAGTTCAAGCCCTGGACATTCAGGGAAAGCCAGCGAAGGGTCATTAGGTCAAACTCATGAAGCAGCATAATGCTCTGTTCCCGCACCCCGGGGGCATTGGAGGGGGGAAGGAGGGGAGGTGGAGGGGGAGGGTGGGGGAGAAGAGAGGAAAACGGAGAGGAAAGAGGAGAAGTAGAAAAGGTGAGAATACCGAGTAGAACTCGGAAGAGATCGAATGCTATTTGCATTAATGCAGCATAACGTGGGTTATGAAACCCACTTCGGGTTGGGAGCCCGGCAAGGAAAAACTTCTCTGCCGGGTGCCAACACATGGGGGTAGCAGTGGTCCGTCGGAACCACCTGTCTCTAGTGGAAACATATCAAACATTTCAAACATTCTTGACATAGGCTCTGAGTAACAGTACCTGCAACAAAAGGCAATTAAACGGGAGAGCTGCAAAACAACAAAACAACTAAACATTCTAAGCCAGACCGAGCGCCCGAGGGAGGGCCCCCCGACCCCCCGCGAGGGACAGCCATATGACCATCCCCCGCAAGGGGCCGGGCGAGGCCCCGGGCACCCATCACCCCCCCCTGCCCAGATGGTCACACGTGAGAGCTAGAAAATCACCCTGCGGTGATATACCGAGTGTCACATAAACATTATGGTAGCTTCTTGTCCCCACCTAACTTGGCCCGAGATCCCCCCACCCCCCAACAACCCGCGAGTCCGCTGGAACTGAAAAGGCCACATATATAAAAAAAGAGAAAAAGCATAATAAAGTAAAAACAAAAATACTATGGGCCACGGGTAGCAGCCCGAACCATTTTGGTACTCACGACAGTGGCAAGGCGGGGGAGACAGGTCCATGGTGAAGTTCCGCCTTGTTACCCGGAGGGGGTAAGGTGCGCCCCGGGCTGCCATCACACAAACGGGGCAGCCTGTTCCGGGGCGGCCCCCCCCGACCAGGCGGCAAAGGCTAATGTCAAGAAAAACATGGTGGGGATACCGTTACCAAAACTTGACGCTCGGATTCACATGTCGTGGTGACCAGCAATCCAATTCAAGGGGCTCTGGGCAGCCCGGGACAGGTGATCAAGGTGAGCTGAGGCAAACAAAAGATTGGGCCCAGCCGGGCCTCCTCATCCGTTGTTAGATGGTTGGAAACGTTGGGCCTGTAGGTCTCGCAGCGCCTGTGATCCAGAACGGGACTTCTGGGATGCTTGGGAGGGTGGACGAGGAGGTCTGGATGTACTCTGTTTGGAAGGTCCGGGTCTGGTGGAGGAGGACGGGGCTTCAGGCTGAGATGGAGGGAGGTCCAGTTGAAGTTCCAGGAAGTGGCGTTTCAGGTCCGAAGGTGTGGTGGCGTGGAATTGGCGGCCTAGGTGGGAGAAGGAGAGCTTAAATGGAAACCCCCATCTGTATTTTATCCCTTGAGCTTGTAGGACTTGGAGGTAGGGTTTTAGGCCACGACGCCTGGCGATAGTGACCGGGGAGAGGTCTGCGAACAGCTGGAGGGTGTTACCCTGGAAGGAGAGGTTCTGTTGCTCTCTTGCTGCTTGTAAAAGTCTTTCTTTGGTCCAGAAGTAATGAAATTTAATGATGATATCCCTCGGGGACCTTCGGAGGGTTTGGGGGCCAGGGATCTGTGGATGCGGTCGAACTCCAACCTTTCCACCGGGATTTCTGGTGCCAGTTCCTGGAAAAATGCAGTAGCTGTACCCTGCAGGTCAGTGATTGCCTCAGGGATGCCTCGGACGCGGAGGTTATCCCTCCGGGTCCCTTAGGGCTTCCAGTTCCCCGGACATTTTGTCTACCTCTTCCTCGTGGCCCTCTAGTACTGTGGTAACCAGGTGTTACGGTCCGACGGCGCGGAGCAGTGGAGTCAGGCGGCCATCTCCTTTGCTCGCGCGCATGCGCCCCCTATCTGTTCTATCTTCATTAGGTCTTCGATCTAGGGGTGCATAATAGTTATGGGTGGGGATCGGACTTCTTTCATATGTTCTGTATGTATCTGGTGGTGGGTAGGGTTGTTGTCCTCCATCTTTTCTTTCCCATTGTCTGTCAGAACTACGTCTTCTTGGAGCCTGATTATCATATTGCCGTTCTCTGTTTTCATATCCTTGATCTCTATTATCTCTTTGATTATGTTGATATGGTCTGTTGTCCCTTTGATCTTGTTGTCTTGGTCCATTATTGTGTCCATTATTCCTCTTATTGTTTTTCCAAAATGGCTTCTTCCATCCATTTTGTGGGGTTCTATTTTGATTATATGGTCTTCTATCGTTACCATATGGTGGTCTTCCCTCATTTCTATGTGGTGTATATTGATTGTGGTTGGTTTGTCGTTCATCATATCTCTGAGTATCTTGTCTCCCTTGATCATACATATCTTGTGGTCTGTTATATGTACCGTGTCTTGTTTCTGTATTAGTATGTTCTGGCTGTACTCTCACAGTTTTTTCCGGAGTGGAGTAGGATGAGATCGGGTCTAGGTTTCCTAGTTGGCTCTGCCATTTAAAAGCTTTATCAGTTTTAAAATCATTAATATCTCGATTGTATTTTTTACTTTTTCTTTGTTGCACCTCCTTATCTTTTTTCGTAAGGTCTCTGTTGAGTTGAGTGGTCAGGGCTGTAAATTCTGCTGCATCTTTATAGGCCTCTAGTTCCTCTTTCACCTCAGTTATTATTTCATCTATTACATTTTGTTTTTTCCTCTTCCTTTCAAGAAGGAACATGAGTAGTTCTAATCCCTTTCCATTAAAGAATTTGAACCAATCATCTATTGATTCTTGGTCTGTCAGACCATCATTGGGGATAATATCCCATCTGAGTCTTCTGGGGACAATACTGTCCTTAAGATATTGCTCAAAAGTGGTGATGTCCCACCAGAGACTCACTTTCTTTTCCATGTTGTGGCCTAGTTTGCGCATCAGGCTCTCTAGGTCACTAACTTTGTTAGTGGGTGTTGTGGTATTAAATACTTCCTCTAAATTCACCTGTCTTTTTTCAAAAAACGAGAAAACATCCATGGTAGCAGCAAGATTGGATTTGAATAGGTATAGGTATATAAATGAAGTAGGTAATCTCGCGCTTACACAAAGAGTAAGGCTAATCTAATGCAGCGCACACTGGGGGTAATATCTGAACCCAAAAGCAAGAATGAAAAAGGGGGAGTAGTGGCGCGCAAAGGGTTAAAACAAAACTTAAAGCAGGTAAAAGGAGTGGTGAATAAATCCAGTTAAGGTATGAGGACGTGTAGTGAATAGATCAGTATAAATGAAATTCACATAATAGTGTACCAGTGATTGTGAAGGTAAAATCACAGATAAGTAAAATACATCAAAACGTAGTTAAAAACAAAATTAACTTGGTGAGAGAATATAGTGAGTGGTGACTGTGATTTAAAATCAACGTAAATCTTCATAGATTTCAAGTAATAAAGAAATAAATGCAGTCAAATATTTGTGAAAAAACGCAGTGAAAGGCGATAAATGCAGTAGCCAAAGAAAAAACTGCTGTAAAAATAAATAGTGATAGACCAAATGTCTATAAAGTGACTGAAGTGAGTAATAGAAATACGTAAAATTACTGAGGTGAAAATAAAATAAGTAAAATTGAATCGCAAGCTAAAAACGCATCAAAGCAGGTGTAATCAATAGATAGTCCATATAAAGCATGGGTGCAATAACAGTTCGTTTCCAGAGTGAAGTGCAAATAATTCCTGTTGAGTGTGGAATATTTTTGGCTGTGACTATCTTGTGCGATTATAGCAGCGCTCTGTGATCCTGGTGGGGGTTGTATGGCTGGCCCCTTACCTTACAGCTGTAAGGTTACAACATGGGTTTGTGGGTCTTTGTGGTCCCTGGTGACCTTCCTCCTTTTGGGGCTCCAATCTGTATCCCGGTTCTTATTGGTGCTTAGGTTGCATCCAGTTATGGGGGGGGAAGGGGGGCTCACATCAGTATAAAAAAGAGGAAGGAAGTAGCCTCAATGGTGTAGTATGTTAACATCAATAGGAGTTTATTTTAATCAAGTAAAAACAATGTGCATTAAAACAGGGGGGTACTCACATTCTTACAATGAGTCAAAGAGCAATGTACAAACGAGCGGCGAGCTCGGTTTTGCGTCACTTCGGGTCGGTATACTATGCTGAGGTCCCGACGCGTGTTCGTCACCGATCACGTGACTTCTTCAGGGGTGCCTAGTGCCTTGGGAAGTGTCTTATTTATAGGCCATTCAATTATACTATAGCGGCCATTTTTCTGTGGCCTGATCGCTGGAAATGGTCATAATACCGCCGCCGGAAGTGGTCCGGCGGCCATTTTGGGAATGAGAGAACCAGCGCTGATAGGCTGGAGCAGTCCGGTGTCAGCAAAGGATGTCTTGGGTATATTGCTGAACACAGGGCGGCTTTCTGATTGGAAAATGCTTTTGTTTGCCATGCGCAGATGCAACAGACCATATCAACATAATCAAAGAGATAATAGAGATCAAGGATATGAAAACAGAGAACGGCAATATGATAATCAGGCTCCAAGAAGACGTAGTCCTGACAGACAATGGGAAAGAAAAGATGGAGGACAACAACCCTACCCACCACCAGATACATACAGAACATATGAAAGAAGTCCGATCCCCACCCATAACTATTATGCACCCCTAGATCGAAGACCTAATGAAGATAGAACAGATAGACATCGACATTCCGACATGGACTACGAGAGGTCTTTTTTAGAGAGAGGCTGGGAGAACAACCAACCGAGGAGGAACGAAGACACGAGATACCCAAGAAGAACACCAGAAAGACGAGAGGCTGCAGAGGAGGGAAGAGAATTAAAAAGAAAAAGAGAATAAAAGGCGAAGGTATTTTTAATCTTAGTGGACAAGAACTATCACATGAAGAGATTGGAGTCCTAGATAAAGGACTAAAATATGCTCCACTAAAGAATATGGACAAATTTCAGACATATATAGGAGTCCAAAAATATATAAGAAAGCTGAATATTAAAAAATATATTTTAAGCAATCCTTGCAAACCGAGAAGTATACAACACGAACAAGGAATCCTGCACAGCACTTTAAGAAATAAATCAACCCTATAGTAAAAGACAACAGACACATTGAAGTTTTTAAAAGAGTGGTTTTAGACGAATTAAAGAATTTGAAGATCAAGAAATGCCATGAACCTAAAAATATTAAGAGTGGGATCCGCAAACTAACCAAAAGGAAAGACTTGGTTATACGGCCAGCGGACAAAGGAGGAGGTATTGTGGTCCTCACTAAGGAACAATACAATAAAAGCGTAAATACTCTCCTACAAGATGAAGAGACCTATACACGCCTTTTAGGCAATCCAGTATTTAAATGTAGAAAGGCACTAGAACAAATTGTCCATTTGGGATTAAAAAAGGACATTCTTAATAAAAAGGAAGCAAAATACCTGATACCTGAATCATGTAGGACTCCCATTATTTATATACTTCCAAAAATCCATAAGGATAAAGTCAATCCACCTTCAAAACCTATCGTGAATGGGATCGACTCTTTAACAGCTAGAATGGGGGAATATATCGACCACTTTCTCCAGCCAGCGGTACAAGATACAACAGCCTACCTCCGAGATACGAAACAAATTTTACAGATCCTGGACGCAATACCAACAAATGATGGACCTTGGTGGCTAGCTACTGCAGACGTCTCATCTTTATACACTATCATTCTGCACCACCAAGCCTGTGAAGCAATTAAATGGGGATTGAGGAAGCACACTAAATTACCATGTGTTCAAAGAAAATTTCTAGTAAAGAGCCTGGATTTCTGTTTAAAGAATAGCTATTTCTGGTTTAATAAGAATTATTATCATCAAAGTACAGGAGTTGCCATGGGGGCAAAATTTGCCCCTAGTGTATCAGGATTATTTATGGCAAGATGGGAAGATGAAGAAATATTTGCTAATAGACCAGAGGAGCTACACATCTATAGGAGATACATAGATGATGTATTCATCCTGTGGAAAGGCGATCAGAATAAACTAACAGATTTTTTGGAGAAATTAACCAAAAATTATAGAAATATAATACTCTCATGGGACATCAGCGATAAAAAAATCACCTTCTTCGATCTAGATATTGAACAGGAAAATGGCCAACTGCGATCAAAAACACATTTTAAAGATGTTGATCGCAATAGTTACCTACCAATAGACACTTGCCATCATAGAAACTGGATTTTCAACATCCCTAAGGGACAACTCATGCGTTTACGACGCAACTGTACACAAAATGAGCAATTCCAGAATCAAGCTAATAATATGAAAGTTAGATTCATTGAAAAAGGCTATTGTGATGAAATGATCAATAAGAACATAGCAGAAGTGGAAAAAATGGACCGATCTGATCTTATAAAGGATAAACCGAAAGGAATAATCAGACAGGACACTATACCGATAATCCTGGACTATAGTGTACAACACAAAGAAATTGAAAAGATTATCAAAAGAAATTGGAACATTTTACAAGCTGATGTACGTTTAAAAGAAATTTTCCCCTTTTTCCCCAAGTTTGTCTACAGGAGAGCACCTACACTTAGGGATAAAATAGTAAAAAATATCCCAGACCCACCCAGTAGGGGCCTTACCTTCTTCACAGGCAAAGGCTTCTACCCTTGTAAAAGATGTTTTGCTTGCACCAGGACCAAGAAACCAAACGAAAAAAAGAAGGACTTCACATCAACTAGCACTGGCAATATTTACACGATCAACAAATTCATCTGCTGCAGCACAATAGGAGCTGTTTATGCTTTGGAATGTAGCTGCGGCCTACAGTATGTTGGTCGCACAAAGCGACCACTCAGAGTCAGAATTAAGGAACATGTCCAAAACATTATAAAGGGTTTCGATAAACATAATGTATCAAGGCATTTTGCTATACACCACAAAAAGGACCCCACACACCTGAAATTCTGGGGGATCGAACCCTATGTTAAACACTGGAGAGGAGGCCATAAGGTCAGAACTATAAGCCAGCTGGAATCAAAGTGGATTTTCACCCTCAATACTCTAACGCCACATGGCTTAAACATCGAATTTGACCTGAATTGTTTCCTTAGTGATTTTTAGAACCATCTCCTTCTTTTTATCAATCTTAATCTTTTTACCAAATTTTTTTAACATAAATTTATTGGCTCAAATGCCCACTCTTATAAACTGTAGCTCAGATACTTATTCGATCCCCTTGTTACCACTCTCTTAATAATATATTTTTTTATTACCACCTATGCTCTCCTATCTGAAAGATCTTCACCTCTGCACCCATGCTTACTCCACTTTATATGGACTGCTTTATACTTATTGCACTTTACTTATTGCACTTTGCAAGTCCACATCTCCCCTACCCCCTCTCTGGGTGCCCTTATTTCTTTTATCATAACATTATTGGTCCCCATTATCCTCTTGGATTTTTATGTATGTATTTTTAATTATATTTACATGTAACGTCATTTCCGGTATCTTTTGTAAAACCTTTTTATATTTTACCGTCGTTCACCTTCGTTTATGCTTACTAGCATTTTTAATATTTACCTCCATCCTAGTGGTTTTTACCTCTTTATATTTTTATCTGACCATTTATAGTTTTTTTAAATGTGCTGGTGTAATTTTAAACCCGTTTTACATTTAACATCATTATCCGTCCCTTTACCAATGCATCTGCGCATGGCAAACAAAAGCATTTTCCAATCAGAAAGCCGCCCTGTGTTCAGCAAAATACCCAAGACATCCTTTGCTGACACCGGACTGCTCCAGCCTATCAGCGCTGGTTCTCTCATTCCCAAAATGTCCGCTGGACCACTTCCGGCGGCGGTATTATGACCATTTCCGGCGATCGGGCCACAGAAAAATGGCCGCTACAGTATAATTGAATGGCCTATAAATAAGACACTTCCCAAGGCACTAGGCACCCCTGAAGAAGTCACGTGATCGGTGATGAACACGCGTCGGGACCTCAGCATAGTATACCGACCGGAAGTGACGCAAAACCGAGCTTGCCGCTCGTTTGTACATTGCTCTTTGACTCATTGTAAAAATGTGAGTACCCCCCTGTTTTAATGCACATTGTTTTTACTTGATTAAAATAAACTCCTATTGATGTTAACATACTACACCATGAGGCTACTTCCTTCCTCTTTTTTATACTGATGTGAGCCCCCCCCCCCCCCCCCCCCTATAACTGAATGCAACCTAAGCACCAATAAGAACCGGGATACAGAGTGGAGCCCCAAAAGGAGGAAGGTCACCAGGGACCACAAAGACCCACAAACCCATGCTGTAACCTTACAGCTGTAAGGTAAGGGGCCAGCCATACAACCCCCACCAGGATCACAGAGCGCTGCTATAATCGCACAAGATAGTCACAGCCAAAAATATTCCACACTCAACAGGAATTATTTGCACTTCACTCTGGAAACGAACTGTTATTGCACCCATGCTTTATATGGACTATCTATTGATTACACCTGCTTTGATGCGTTTTTAGCTTGCGATTCAATTTTACTTATTTTATTTTCACCTCAGTAATTTTACGTATTTCTATTACTCACTTCAGTCACTTTATAGACATTTGGTCTATCACAATTTATTTTTACAGCAGTTTTTTCTTTGGCTACTGCATTTATCGCCTTTCACTGCGTTTTTTCACAAATATTTGACTGCATTTATTTCTTTATTACTTGAATTCTATGAAGATTTACGTTGATTTTAAATCACAGTCACCACTCACTATATTCTCTCATCAAGTTAATTTTGTTTTTAACTACGTTTTGATGTATTTTACTTATCTGTGATTTTACCTTCACAATCACTGGTACACTATTATGTGAATTTCATTTATACTGATCTATTCACTACACGTCCTCATACCTTAACTGGATTTATTCACCACTCCTTTTACCTGCTTTTAGTTTAGCTTTAACCCTTTGCGCGCCACTACTCCCCCTTTTTCATTCTTGCTTTTGGGTTCAGATATTACCCCCAGTGTGCGCTGCATTAGATTAGCCTTACTCTTTGTGTAAGCGCGAGATTACCTACTTCATTTATGATCCAGACAATGCAATGTTACTCGTGCATGGCCAAACTAGGACATTCCTAAAATAATTAATAATTTTTTTCTTTTCCTCTTTACATTAAGACTGTGAAGATTTGTTTTTTTTTGCTTGTTTGTTATAATATTATGATTTTAGAGGCACTGTTATTCTATGGTGCACGTTTCTCAACTGTAATATATCATATGACATCTGTATAGCGCAATATATCATATAACCCCAAAGGAAAAAACTATGTTGGTAGCAGTCCAGACAGCTGCTATGGAGCCCTGGGGCAGGGGAGCGTTTGCATTGAAATGTAGCTGACACTACTTAAAAATGATTAGTGGTATGGTGGATATTTAAAGAAATTGCAGGGATACACAGGTAAACACGCTATAACAGAAATTTGACAGGTCATGCGATCAGGCTCTGGTTCTTCCAGCTTTTTTTTTCTCATTCATTTAAATGGCGATGCACATTAGTAAAGTATACTACTGTGCATGTTTGTTTTCTTAAATATATATGAATGGAGCCTTCAGTGTCTTCAGGGCAGCCTCTCCCTTTTTGTCTCAGTTTTCTGGGAAGTCCCACTAAGTTTCTGCAAGGCAGTCCAGGGAAGATCTTCTAATGCTAATCTACAAAAGTCCATAAAGGTACAGTATTTGCCGGCGTATAAGGCGACTGGGCGTATAAGACGACCCCCTATTTTTCAAGTGAAAACATAGGTTTTGGGCTGTACTCGCGGTATAAGACTACCTGCCTTCTGAGGCAACACCATTTTAAAAAAAAAACATTAATAGCATTAAAAAACACAAGGCAAGAATGCCAACTACTCATCCGCCATGCTGTGTAATGTCATACAGGAAATCAAACAATAATAACACAGACAGAGATCCCTCAAATGCCACAACTCTGGATAGTAGAATTTTTCACTAACCAAACCTATACCACTTTTGGGTTACATTCTATGGGAATTGTCCACCAAAATGCATTTCATAAACCCCCTGTCATGTCCCAGATTCACCTGTCCCTCTTGGGTGCCTGGGATCTCAAACGCAAACGGCAGGATGTATAGTAGTGGGAGATCAGTGAATTGATTTACCCAGTGAAGTATGGTGAGCGATGTATTCTTTTAATGAATACAACGCCTGCTTGGATTGGCAGAGGCTGAAGCATCATCAGACCGTGCCTCTCTCTCTCTCAAAGGCAATTCCAGCAGGCTACTGTATGTAGCCTGCTTGGATTGGCAGAGGCTGTTACTCCAATCCAAGCAGGCTCTGTATTCATTAATAGAATACATTGCTAGCCGGGATTGGCTCAGCGGCGTATACTGTATGTAGCTGAAGCCACATACAGTATTAGCGGACATTCAGGGGGCTGACATTCATCGGGCAGCATTCTATACCCGGCGTATAAGACGACCCCTGATTTTTGGGCATGTTTTTTAAGTGTAAAAGGTCGTCTTATACGCCGGAAAATACGGTATGTATGAGCGAGTTTGGGGTAGAGGAACTTGACTGGCCTGCACAGAGTCCTGACCTTAACCTGATAGAACACCTTTGGAGTGAATTAGAGCGGAGATTTGCGAGCCAGGCCTCTCCAACATCAGTGCCTGACCTCACAAATGGGCTTCTGGAAGAATGGTCAATAATTCCCATAGACACACTCCTAAAACTTGTGGACAGCCTTCCCAAAAAAGGTAAAGCTGTTATAGCTGCAAAGGGTGGGCCAACTCAATATTGAACCCTACAGACTAAGACTGGGACGCCATTAAATTTCATGTGCGTGTAAAGGCAGGTGTCCCAATACTTTTGACATTTTAATGTATGTTTTTATGGTATGCTCCTCATTGCTACATTCAAAATCCCCTCAAAAATTTTGTTTTTGTATGGTAATAGATATACTCTTGTATAAGCTCTTAAAATATCATTGGGATTAAACTCAGAACCATTAAAAGATGATTTTTAATTTATTGCTATGAAGCACATTGCAGATGTTTTTCAAGTGCATCTTGTCAAGTATGTTTTTTGTTGGTGACCCCTGGGGGATCATTGTAATAACTTTTTTTTTTTTTCTGTTGTTTGTGTCATGTAAAAAACTTTATTATAAAAAAAACTTTAATACAATAAATAGAGGATTTACGGCATGCAGTCTTGCATTTCCACTTCCTGCTCAAACGCATTTCACCCAACTAAAGGTTTAATCAAGTAGACGTCATTCATTGCTTACATTCTTTCTGCATTTGAGCTGGTAGACAGCTCCAATATAGCATGGATGAGAAGCCTTACATGGAACGGGAAGGAAAGTACACAGCAAGCATTTAAGTCTTGGTTCACACCTATGCGTTTTTTAGTGTGTTTTGCAGTTTACAGGAACACACTACAGTCCATTTAACAGGGTTTCCTATAGTACACGTTTAATCTATGTGTTTTTCAGCCAGTGCGGTTTTTGAAAGGGTAAGGGACTTTTTCCCTGCAGCAGATTGCGTTTTGCGTGTAATAGACTTCAATGGACCCGCACCAAAAACACAAGTGTTGCGTTTTTAATGTGTTTTTACATGCGTTTTTTATTTCTCCATAACAAACTGTGTATAGCTGGTTGTTAAGCAGCAAGCCGGGAAGCCAGGAAAATTGGGGGAAAAAAACGTCATGGTTCCCTCCCCAAATCCATCCTAGGTCATTCGGGTCTGGTTTAGATTTTGAGGGGGAACCCAATGCCAAAATGTAGCAGCCCGGCAGGTAAGAAAAGGCAAGGGGCAGGCAAGCGACACCCCCCTGAACCATGTCAGGCCACATTCCCTCAACATGTGGGGGTGCTTTGGGGCAGGGGGACTCTAACTCCCCAAAAGCACCTTGTCCCCATGTTGATGGGGATGAGGGCCTCTTCCCCACAACCCTGGACGGTGGTTGTGGGGATCTGCTGGTGGGGGGCTTATTTGGAATCTGGAAGCCACCTTTAACAAGGGGGCTCCCAGATCACGCCCCCCCCCATGTGAATGAGTATGGGGGTACCCCTACCCATTCACCAAAAAAGTGTAAAAAGTGAGTAAAGACACAACCCAATTTTTGAAATTCATTTATTAAATGAAAAATGTCTCGAAAAATGTCTCGAAAAAAAAAGCTCAGTTTGCCTGCTCCGCCATCTGACAGTTCTTAAATAGCTAAGGGGTGGGGCCACCGGCAACGCCATAATTCATCACAATTTGCCCCTTGTGACGACGGCGGCCCAACATGCACACAAAAATATATCACTTTGTCTGTCTGAGCCTACCTTAAAGTGTAACTTTAGGGGAAGAAATTGTCAAACAGACAGGATTTTTAATGCAGAGGAGAAATATTATGCATTAAAGTTCCTTACCTGTCTGTACGCCTTATACACTGAGCTGTGCACACACAGCTCAGTGTACAATTTCGGCAATGCTGAGATGAATGAACTCCCATGCATGTGTGGGAGTAACCTCATCTTGATCTTTGAAAATGGGTGAAGATCGGTACCCGGAAGCCAAGAAGTCAAAGATGTCAGCTACCACTGGTGAAGAGCTCTGAGACACTGCAGCTGAGGTGAGTAGAAGGTGGGTATAGTTCTGCTTTAAAGAAGAATTGTATTAAAAACAGCAGCTGTTGTGATAATGAACACTTTGGTCCAGACTACAACATAATGTAAAGGGTTCAGGGCTCAGGAGTTTCCCTAGTTACATCAGGGTCTAACCTATTTCTTACATTGGGGTCCCAAGATTCCCAGATTCCCCCTAACATTACATCAGGGACCACAGAGTCTCCACTCCCCCCTTTAATCGGGGTCCCCAGAAATCCCTCACCTACATCAGAGTCCCAGAGTCCTCCCCTTTCACCAATTTCCGCAGAGTTCCCCCCCTTACATCAGGTTCCCAGAGTCCCCCCTCACATCAGGGTCCCCGTTTTCCCCACTTAACCTCTTTCATCATGGTCTCCAGAGATCCCTTACCTACATCAGAGTCCCAGAGTCTTCCTCTTTCATCTGCATTCCCTGAGATCCCCCTCTTACATCAGGGTCCCAGATTCCCCTTACATCAGGGTCCCCAGTCTCCCCACTTCCCCTCTTTCATCAGGGTTCCCAGAGCCCCCTCCTTACATTAGGGCCCCCTGCGTTCATCCTCTCTTACATTAGGGTCCTCAGAGTCCCCACACCTTAAATTTGTGTCTCCAGGGTCCTGCCCCTTACCTCAAGGTACCCATAGCCCCCCCTTACAGCCTAGTACCCAGAGCCCCCCTTCTTAAATCATGGTCCCCACAGCTTACCCCCTTACATCCAGGTTCCCATCCTTAAATCAGGGTCTCAACAGTCCCCCCTTCTATCAGGGTACCTAGAGTTCCCCTCCTCCTTACATTAGGATCCCCAGAGTCCCCTATTTACTTTAGGTTAAGGTCTCCAGAGAACCTCCCTTACATCTGGGTCCCCATAGCCCCCACACACACACACACACACATCACGGTCCTCAGAGTTTCCCCACACATCAGTGTCCCCATAGTTTCCCAACTTAAAATAATGTCCCAAGAGTTCCGACCTTACATTAGGTTCCTCAGAGTCCCCAGAGTTCCTTTACCTCACTTGCCTCAGAGTCCATTCTCCATTCTTGTAGCAGGTGCACCCACAGGTGAAAACTTGGAGGCAGGGCACTAGAAGCAGCTGGAGAAAGAAGGTCTATCCTCCCCATCTGAATGCTGGTACCTTGGGGCAGAGGAAGCACATGGTTGGTTGCTAGTATGCTAGGATGTCCTAGCAGCCAACTACTACAGCTGACAATGGGTGGAACCTGTGTTGCAGAGTAAAAACTGGAAAAAAATGGATATTCCACTGAGCTGTCAGCCAGCCGCCATACTTTCACGGACAGTTCTTTTGTCCAATGGCTTTTATGATTAGGAGAAATCAGGAGTTTATTTTTTGTTTTTTTTTACATACTGCTCATCAAAATCGAAATGGTTGGTTACCCTATTATAGTCCATAGTTCCAGTCCATATCAGGAGCGAGGAAGTGAGGGTAGCTATATTCCAACATACAGTGGGAACATGAAGAAAAACATAGCCACCTTCTAACAGGAAGTCGGATCACAGCAGCTAAAAAAAAAACAAAAAACTTTGGAGATTTGGAAGAGGCTTAGAGCAATCAAAGGTGCTTTTTTGAGTTAAGAATATATACTTGAATATATTTTTTTGGTATTAATCAAGTGTTTTGCTTTAACCACTTACTGACCAGCCGCCGCAGTTGTATTGCGGCAGAATGGCACGGCTGGGCGAAACGACGTTTTGTTTTGCTTTGCCATGTGGCCACTAGGGGCGCGCGTGTGCCCCCTGCTCGCCCACAGAGCCGATGCGAATGCCTGGCGTTCGCAATCACCGCCGGGCTCCCGCGATCGCTCGGGGCACACGGATAACCGGGTTCTGTGTGTGTGAACACACAGTTTCCGGTTCTCTGAGGGGAGAAGTGACTGATCGTCTGTTCATACAGAGTATGAACAGCGATCTGTCATCTCCCCTACACAGGCCCCTCCCCCTTCAGTTAGAACACACACTAGGTAACACATTATTAACCCCTTGATCGCCCCTAGTGTTAACCCCTTCCCAACCAGTGAAATTTTTAAGGTAATCAATGCATTTTTATAGCACTGATCACTGTATAAATGCCAATGGTCCCAAAAATGTGACAAAATTGTCCAACGTGTCCACCATAATGTCGCAGTCCCGATAAAAATGGCAGATCGCCGCCATTACTAGTAAAAAAAAAATTATAATAAAAATGCCATAAAACTATCCCCTATTTTGTAGACGCTATAACTTTTGCGCAAACCAATCAATATACACTTATTGCGATTTTTTTTACCAAAAATATGTAGAAGAATACATATCGGCCTAAACTGAGGAAAAAAAATATGTTTTTTTTTTATATATTTTTGGGGGATATTTATTATAGCAAAAAGTAAAAAATAATGTGTTTTTTTTTTTTCAAAATTGTCACTCTTTTTTTGTTTATAGCGCAAAAAATAAAGACTGCAGAGGATCAAATACCACCAAAAGAAAGCTCTATTTGTGGGAAAAAAAGGACATCAATTTTGTTTAGGTGCAACATTGCACGACCGCGCAATTGTCAGTTAAAGCGATGCAGCGCCGAAGCGCAAAAAGTGCTCTGGTCAGGAAGGGGGTACAATCTTCCAGGGCTGAAGCGGTTAAGGGAGCTGGTTTAGGAAGTTCTAACTGGACAATGGGCAAACTAAACTGACATTTAGAAGCTTCATCCCTGTGCTGTATCACTAATGTCCATAGTAGCAAAGTAGCCAAGATCAAGAGAAAGTGGTGCTTTACTCCACTCCAAGTGATCGTGGCATTTTAAAGTGACATAAATGATGCAGCCTGTCACTAACAATATCACAGCAATTCTTTGTCTGAGAACCCCCTGTAACTATATACAGTCAGGTCCATAAATATTGGGACATCAACACAATTCTAATCTTTTTGGCTATATACACTACCACAATGGATTTGAAACGAAACAAACAAGATGTGCTTTAATTGCAGACTTTCAGCTTTAATTTGAGGGTATTTACATCCAAATCAGGTAAACGGTGTAGGGATTACAACAGTTTGTATACGTGCCTCCCCTATCCCATTTACAAGGAGCAGATAAAAGGTCCAGAGTTCATTTCAAGTGCTATATTTGCATTTGGAATCTGTTGCCGTCAACTCTCAATATGAGATCCAAAGAGCTGTCACTATCAGTGAAGCAAGCAATCATTAGGCTGAAAAAACAAAACAAACCCATCAGAGAGATGGAAAAAACATTAGGTGTAGCCAAATCAACTGTTTGGAACATCCTTAAAAAGGAAAGAATGCACCGGTGAGCTCAGCAACACCAAAAGACCCGGAAGACCACGGAAAACAACTGTGGTGGATGACCAAAGAATACTTCCCTGGCGAAGAAAACACCCTTCACAACAGCTGGCCAGATCAAGAACACCCTCCAGGAGGTAGGTGTATGTGTGTCAAAGTCAACAATCAAGAGAAGACTTCACCAGAGTGAATACAGAGGGTTCACCACAAGATGTAAACCATTGGTGAGCCTCAAAAACAGGAAGGCCAGATTAGAATATGCTAAACAACGTCTAAAAAAGCCTTCACGGTTCTGGAACAACATCCTATGGACAGATGAGACCAAGACCAACTTGTACCAGAGTGATGGGAAGAGAAGAGTATGGAGAAGGAAAGGAACTGCTCATGATCCAAAGCATACCACCTCATTAGTGAAGCATGGTGGTGGTAGTGTCATGGTGTGGGCATGTATGGCTGCCAATGGAACTGGTTCTCTTGTATTTATTGATGATGTGACTGCTGACAAAAGCAGCAGGATGAATTCTGAAGTGTTTCGGGCAATATTATCTGCTCATATTCAGCAAAATGCTTCAGACTCATTGGACGGCGCTTCACAGTGCAGATGGACAATGACCCAAAGCATACTGCGAAAACAACCAAAGAGCTTTTTAAGGGAAAGAAGTGGAATGTTATGCAATGGCCAAGTCAATCACTTGACCTGAATCCAATTGAGCATGCATTTCACTTGCTGAAGACAAAACTGAAGGTAAAATGCCCCAAGAACAAGCAGGAACTGAAGACAGTTGCAGTAGAGCCCTTTCAGAGCATCACCAGGGATGTAACCCAGCGTCTTGTGATGTCTATGCGTTCCAGACTTCAGGATGTAATTGACTGCAAAGGATTTGCAACCAAGTATTAAAAAGTGAAATTTTGATGGATGATTGTTAATCTGTCCCATTACTTTTGGTCCCTTAAAAAGTGGGAAGCACATATACAAACTGTTGTAATTCCTAAACCATTCACCTGATTTGGATGTAAATACCCTCAAATTAAAGCTGAAAGTCTGCAGTCAAATCCATTGTGGTGGTGTTAAGAGCCAAAAAGATTAGAATTGTGTCAATGTCCCAATATTTATGGACCAGACTGTAGTTAAACTTTACATTAAACAAGCTTTGCAATAAATATAGAGTCATTTTACTGTAAAAGTAATTTAAAACCTGTCTTTGTTAATAAATGTTACTGGGTAGATGGGGACAGTTTATTCAGTTGACTGTCCAGGATGTGTTGAAAGAATGTGGTTTTCTTGGGACTTCATTATATTTGCAAAGACTTAAAAATGTTGTTACTAGCGAAAATGTGCTTTTCTCAAGGGTGGAATTACATAATGGTCAGCAAGCCTGGCTACTGAAAGATGAGAAAAAATGAGCAGACACTCAGTGACTAACAGATTAACTGTAGCTGACTGTACTGTGATTAGGTAGGAGAGATGTAGGAGAGATGTTTAGGTAGTTTTAGGTTTCAAAAGAAAAAAAACAACTAAAACATAGCCCGTAAAGTAGAGAATCCAATTGATTGGGCTGTTGCTAACTCCAAAAAAAGTGGAAGCAGCCTGCAATAAAAGAGGAATGTTCACCCATTCCCAGCAGACAGTGTATTAAATGTTCACTGTTTTGCAGAGTTCTGTGCACAACTGCTATTGGACAGCATACTGATAAGCAGTATCAGACACTTTGGATAGCATATCTCTCAATGGGCGCTGTGGCTTCTTCCAATAATCCCCATTTCTTGGAGGTCAATAACGGACACAGGAATTGAGAGAGTGTTGGGTTATACTGCCACCCACAGAAGGATTTGGAGAGCTGTCCTTCTTTTGGAGCAAAGTCCATCTGTCCCTCTTTCCTTTTCATTTGTTCCTAATTTTAGTTCTGTATAAAACATCCACTATGATATCTTTTAAAAAAAAAAGTGCTAAATCTTTCATCCAATTTCTAAATAGTTGTATTTGTAAATGTCAAAAGCCAGTATATAGGAATAGTAGCAGTGAAAAAAAGCACTTTTGGGTTTACTTGATCAGTTGTTTGTGTATTTTTTCTCCATGCAACAAGGGTGTGACAGAGGGTTTGTCTTTTGTTAACATACTTTTTGCTATAAGGTGTCCCTCTTTCCCATCATAAACATTTGGAAGGTATGGTTAAAGCTGTTAATGTACCGATCACATACTATGGGAAGAAGATGATGAAGGGATTAGTGTTAGGATGTGCTAGATAAAGGAGGTGAAGGGGTTAATATACGGGTTACATAGAGACAGCATGGGGCTGAGATATAGAGAGGAGGAGGAGAAGTTAAAAGGGTTAAAAACGTTTCACTACAGTGGCCTCTTTCTGCAGCTGATGATCTAAAACTAACCAATGATGAGTCAATCATTCATTAGTTCTTCCTCCTTCCTCCTCTTCCTTCATTGTAAGAAGAAGGGGAGGGTTCACAGATGTAAGCATTGCATTGTTTACATCATGTGATCGCTGTGATTGGTCATTACAAAAATCATGTAGTACAGACCCACTTGGATCGGCTCTGTACACTGTGTCTATAAACCAAGCTGTCCGAGCCATTAACCAGTGCACTTGCCACCCGATAGTCATTTCTGGAGTGGTGTTTTTAAATGGCACTCTAAAAATAGATGCCCACCAGCTTGTATAACAGTGTAAATTTACTGTCCCCTCAAAATAATTCAACACACAGCCATTAATGTCTAAACAGCTGGCAACAAAAGTGAGTACACCCCTAAGTGAAAATGTCCAAATTTGGCCCAATTAACCATTTTCCCTCCCCAGTGTCATGCGACTTGTTAGTGTTACAAGGTGGTATTGCTTTCACTCTCTCATACTGGTCATTAGAAGTTCAACATGGCACCTAATGGCAAAGAACTCTCTGAGGATCTGAAAAAAAATAATCATTGCTCTACATAAAAATTACCTAGAATATAAGGAGATTGCCAAGATTCTGAAACTGAGCTGCAGCATGGTGGCCAAGACCATACATCGGTTTAACAGGACAGGTTCCACTCAGAACAGGCCTCACCATGGTCAACCAAAGAAGTTTAGTGCACGTGCTCAGCGTCATATCCAGAGGTTGTCTTTGGGAAAAAGACGTATGAGTGCTGCCAGCATTGCTGCAGAGGTTGAAGTGGTGGGGGGTCAGCCTGTCAGGGCTCAGACGATACGCCACTCACTGCATCAGATGGGTCTGCATGGCTGTTGTCCCAGAAGGAAGCCTCTTCTAAAGATGATGCACAAGAAAGGCCGCAAACAGTTTGCTGAAAACAAGCAGACTAAGGACATGGATTACTGGAACCATGTCCTGTGGTCTGATTAGACCAAGAAAAACTTGGTTCAGATGGTGTCAAGCTTGAGGCGGCAACCAGCTGAGGAGTACAAAGACAAGTGTGTCTTGTCTACAGTCAAGTATGGTGGTGGGAGTGTCATGGTCTGGGGCTGCATGAGTGCTGCCAGCACTGGGAGCTACAGTTCATTGAGGGAACCATAAATGCCAACATGTACTGTGACATACTGAAGCAAAGCATGATCCCCCTCCCTTCGTAAACTGGGCCACAGGGCAATATTCCAACATGATAACGACCCCAAACACACCTCCAAGACGACCACTGCCTTGCTAAAGTAGCTGAGGGTAAAGATGGACTGGCTAAGCATGTCTCCAGACCTAAACCCTATTGAGCATCTGTGGGGCATCCTCCAGCGGAAGGTGGAGGAGCGCAATGTCTCTAACATCCACCAGCTCTGTGATGTCATCATGGAGGAGTGGAAGAGGACTCCAGTGGCAACCTGTGAAGCTCTGGTGAACTCCATGCCCAAGAGGGTTAAGGCAGTACTGGAAAATAATGGTGACCACACAAAATAGACACTTTGGGCCCAATTTGGTCAATTTTCACTTGGGGGTGTACTCACTTTTGTTGCCAGCGGTTTAGACATTAATTGCTGTGTGTTGAGTTATTTTGAGGGAAAAGAAAATTTACACTTATACAAGCTGTACACTCACTACTTTACATTGTAGCAAAGTGTAATTTCTTCAGTGTTGTCACATGAAAAGATATAATAAAATATTTTAAAAAATGTGAGGGGTGTACTCACTTTTGTGAGATACTGTATATCCTTTTAACAGAAAATGGAATTTGCTTGCATGGTGTATGAATGAATTAGAACAAAAAAAAAAAGAAACTTGTAAAAAGTTGTTAAAAAACAGATAGATATCATCTTCAAAAGTCTTCTTAAAGTAAATGAGGAATAATTGTGATGTCATTTACTTTTGTGGCTTGTACAAAAGATCAGAGACATTTATAACACATGATAAGACATGTCTGAAAGGGAGCGCAAACAGGTCAATGCTTGTTACAGAAGAATACATTGACTGTTACAAAGTCTACAACAGAGCGCAAATTGTAAATGAATCAACTGAACAATCTGTGATAGATCTGAAACTCTTAGTCAGAAAGTGTACCTTCACTAATGCTAATGAGAGTTTGGAACAAACCCCCAAAATACTAGAGAAATTACTGAAGCAAAGCCATTGACATTACAATAAGCCACAAGGCTGGTGAGACATATTTAGGAATCATAGGTGATTAAAAGAGCGTAAAGAAATCACCCATCCAGACAGGCACAGGCAGATTCAGATGAAACAAATTTTTTTCTAAAAACATGTCATATGTGGTAAATCATACACATAATAAAACTATCCTGTAGAAAGGTCAGATGTGTCACAAATACAACGTGCAATACCAATATAAAAAAATAATATAATACTAATACTAAAATCTATCATTTACAGGAAGCCACACCCTGTTCAGACCTAAGATCACAGTGTCTGGCCAATACAAATCTCCCATCATGGACCCTTTTTGCCCATTCCTTCTGAGATGGTATGTGACCAAGAGACTGTGAGCTGCAAAAGAAAAACCCGTGCTAGAAGGTTGCAAAATTTTGAAATGTGTTATGCTCATTTGTTATCACCCAATCCCTACCCCCCACCTTTTTTGCTATATACATACTATTTTCAGCTATCTTCAGGTTGGTCCAGTGATGCACCAAGGTTTTCTTTTTCTTGTCCAGTGTGCGTCAGTCAGAGCGGCGCTCCAATATCCTTATGCAAATACCCCATGTAGGACCAGGTAACAGTATTGGATCCTTACACAAAAAAACACCAATACAAATGTGATCTGCTGTCATACTAAAGAAATGATTTGGTAATAGCATACACATCAGCATTGTAATAACTTACAATACAACCAATAGTTATCTTTGACAATCCAATATAAGCTTACTAAATCTCCTCTCGTGTTGTGAGGGCTGCCTGTCTGCTGGCCATCTCTTTCCACAACTTCCTGACTTTCCTGCATGCTTTGTAGCTGTTCCTTTGCTAATTACTTTCAATTTCTAAAGACTACATGTCCCATGGTACCTTGCTGCCTGCAAGCAGTGATTCCTGCACTGTCTCCACCTCCTGAAACTCCTCCTCTCATCACCTCTGTAGGTCAGAAGACCGGCTCTGTGTAATGTGTGACACAGCAGTGCCTAAACACAGGACATAGTGAATACGGGTCACAGAATCCAAGGAAGTAAATGTGTGGAGATCTTCATAGAGTAAGTTTACAAACTTCAAGATCATTCAGAGTAACAGGTTGTCAGGGCTAAGCCCATCCCTTCCTTCTCTGAGCTGGCTGCTCAGCTGTCGGCTAATTACCAGCTCCTATCTCTCCACAGTGACCTGTTGATGATATCCTGCTCGTCAGTCCTGCCTACTTAAGCCGTCCAGCCCAGATAATCTCTGCCTTTGCTTTGGTCATATCTCTAGAGACGCTCTCCAGTGTTCCTGTTAAAGACTTGTTGGCTGACATTCCTTCTGGCTCCAGATCCTGCTTGCTGTTCTACTACGCTCATCTCTGGCTCCTTGATGTTTTGGCTTGTCTGACTATCCATTTCGGTTCCTGAACTCTGGCTATGTTTTGACTACGTTTACTCTGTTTACCTATTGTATTATTATTAAACAAGTGAGATTTAACTGTACTTCTGTCTTAGTCTGATTCATGGTTTATGACACAGGTGTAGGCTATAAATAAAAAGGAATAAATACTGTATAGCAGCGGCCCCCAACCTCCCGGGCACCAGGGACCGGCCTTACAGAAGACAACCCCTCCAAGAATCAGGGAAGGGGTTGGGCGGGGCAGAGGGGGTATGGGGTTGCAGCTCAATTGTCACCTGCTCGCCGATATGGCCTCAATGGCCTCCATAGAAGTCTCTGTGCAGCCAAACCTTCATGTGCCCAACCCAGGCATACCATTTGATGGCTTCCTCCTAGAGGAGTTTACTCACCTATGTATACTGCCTGAAGGAAATGCTGGGAAATGTAGTACTCCTGAATGAGCCTGCTCAACTATGTATGATGCCAATCAAAGCATCCTGTGACTTCCTGGAAGAGTTTATTCAGCTATGTACACTGCCATACAGGGAATGCTAAGACATTTAACCTCACCAGCGCAGAGCTCCAGCCTCAGTCCGTATTAATACTCATCCCCTACCCAAACAGCAGACACAGACAGGCCAGGCTGACATGTACTCACATAGTAGGACATGATTTCTATCACTGTGGTTTTCCACATTTTTCCTACATAACACACACGCTGCAGTATAAACAGTCTGATTGGAAACACAGCACTTAGTTGCTCGATCTGCAGTACTGGTTTACACACAGCAGGGGGCATCTGTCTGAGACAGGATGAGGAGGCAGTGTGATGACAGGGAACATGGAGGTAGTGTGCCACAAATACAAATCAAGTCTTGCCCGCAGTCCAGCCCCTACCATATGGCCTGGCCACCAACAGGCCATGGATCGACAGTGGTATGGGGATTGGGGAACTCTGCTGTGTAGGATTTTATGTTTTGACCATAGATGCACTTTAAATATATACTTATACCATAATATAGCCGGGTGATTACGGTATTTGATTGGGGATGTTTAGGAAATAAGTACAGGCAGAAAGACAAGTAGGAAACCACAGAACAAGAAAACAAAACATAATACATATCTCTGTTTTAGGTCAGGAAATTTGATAAAGAGCAGCGCTACAATTGTTGATGATCAAATAGAATAAAAGATGTTTACAACAGATAATAATTATGCAGACACCTTTTCTTATCTGTTTAGATAAACCGAGAATAGCAAGTTACACAGGACTTATAGTCTTTTTTATGTTCTGTAAATACACACGTAATCGATGTAAATGTAAAAATCTTTTTAATGCATGTTAACCTTTTTAAAACTCCTGTTGCTGTGCATGGTTTATATATGTATACGAACATAGGAGCAGCCATAATAGTTGTAACTTGCTGGTACTTTTAACTCAATGCAAGTCTTCCACACAGGGTCTGTGTGAAAACAATAGGCACTAGTCAGTCTCTAATGAAATAAAACACTTGCAAAAATTGGAAAACACTCCTAGAGCCACATCCGTATATACTAGAATTGGAAGATGGAAGGGATACAGAGCCACAAGCCCCCTAATTCGGACTTTACAGGCAAAATGGACAATAATATGGTGCAAAAATATATTTTATTAACAATGAATCATGTCAAACAGGTCAAGTAGAAAAGAATTAAAAACATACAATAGGCATATGATAGTTTGTGAAAATCTAGTGTAACTGAAAAAGTTGACACCAAATAAACGGCAGTGAGCCCCTGTGTGTCAACGAGTTTCGCTATTTTGCTTCGTCAGGACTCACTTGGGGGTAGTTGAAAGGAACAGGTCTCACTATCAAAGATAAAACAAATCAATCAAACATTGTGTTACAATAACATAATTAAAATATATTTTTGTACCATATTATTGTCCATTTTGCCTGTAAAGTCCGAATTAGGGCCTTGTGGCTCTTTATCCCGAAATGAAACACTTATAATGCTCCTAGTAGCCAAAGACCATGTGATTTTAGTAAAATGTGTATCAAAACCCAAGACCAAAAAATGAATGCAGTAAAACCTTGGATTGATAGTAATTTGGTCTGAAACACGGCAAGCAACATTTTTTTTTATAAATTTTTACTTGATAAACAAGCGATGTCCTGATATACAAGTAGCATCACGTCACAACTGAGTATAAAAGAGAAGAGAGGCACCTCTAAGTGTAGCAATATGGTTACATTTAATGAAGGTACAACATTTAGCAACTCACATGGTTGATGATTAAAACAGGCACATTCAAGTAATCAGGCATCCGGGGTAAAGCTGTCCACATAGACCGTCCTCCGCACCGTCATCAACGTCATCCCTTCCACACTGCGCTTCACGAGCAGTTCAAGCTATGCTTTCAGATCGCTCTACTGCAGGGTAGTCTTCCTGGTCACAATTGCAGACTGACCGCGGTGAGAGACGGCGGTGCGGAGGACGGTCTATGTGGACAGCTTTACCTAGGATGCCTGCATACTTAGATGTGTCTGTTTTAATCATCAACCATGTGAGTTGCTAAATGTTGTACCTTCATTAAATGTAACCATATTGCCACACTTGGAGGCGCCTCTCTTCTCTTTTATACTCTGTAGCTCCTGCTGGATTTTTCTTCTAATCCCCTTGTGGAGGCTGTCATTTATGGATGGACATTTTATGGTTACACAACCTATCACATTGCTATAATCTTTTTATATGGACTATAAACCAAAGGACTTATGAATAAATAGTTGTGGAATGAATCATCTGAGTTTCCATTGTTTCTTATGGGGAAATTCTGTTTGATATACAAGTGCTTTGGATTACAAGCATGTTTCTGGAATCCAAGGTTTTATTGTATATTGTAACTTACCATTCTCAGATGTGGTGGCTGCAATATTTGGTGCCATAACATAGGGGCATGTGTTCTGTTCAGTAGTTCACAGAACTGGCCAGGGCTGACAACACTTCACACTTCGGTGTGACAGAGGCATGGAGCACAGGGAGTTGCAAGCTCATTTGATTCCTAACAAGATTAACCACCTCAATACTGGGCACTTACACCTCCTTCCTGCCCAGGCCATTTTTCAGCTTTCAGCGCTGTCACACTTTGAATGACAATTGCGCGTTCATGCTACATTGTAACCATGTGACATTTTTATCATTTTCTTCACATAAATAGAGCTTTCTTTTGGTGGTATTTAATCACCTTTGGGTTTTTTATTTTTTCCTAAAAAAACAAATAAAAAAAATGATGGGCAGCAGTGATGGGCATTGATGGGCAGCACTGATTGGCATCACTAATGACCACTCATTTCTGACACTTGTGGGTACTGATTGCTGGCACTTGTGGGCACTGGTGGGTACTGATTGCTCGCAGTGGTGGGCACTCATTGCTGGCACTGGTGGGCACTTAATTGTAATTAGGGCACTGATGATCAGTGCCCTGATTACATACCTAGATGTCCTCTGCGAGGAGATGCCCCTCATCGGCTCTTCTCTCCTCACACTCTGTCAGTGTGAGATGAGGAGCGCCGATTACCGGCATCTCCATGTTTACATGTGACCGGCTGTGATTGGACAAAGCCCCGACTCTTTACAGGTTGCGCTGCGTCCTAGCAACACAACATTCAGATGGTAGGGTCAGGATTTGGCGAAAACAACATAACCGCATAAAAGCATGGATCCATCCTGGCTTGTATCAACAGTACAGGCTAGTGGTGGTGGTGTAATGGTGTGGGGGATATTTTCTTGGCACACTTTGGGCCCCTTTGTACCAATTCAGCATCGTTCAAATGTCACGGCCTACCGGAGTATTTTTGCTGGCCATGTCCATCCCATCCCACCACTGCACAGGGCAGGTAAGTATGACATGTTTATTATTTTAATGAAAAACAAAATCCAAAGCTTTAATATCACTTTAATGAAATTTTTACACAGATAATAGTTTTATATTTCTATTTCATAGTTACATAGTTAGTCTGGTTGAAAAAAGACACCCAAGTATGTCCAGTTCAATCAATAGAGGAGGGGGGGGGGGATGATACAATGCTATATACACAATCCTATACCCACAGTTGATCCAGAGGAAGGCAAAAAAAAAACAATATTTAGATCATTTTCACTGCTCAACTCATGGGATGGTTTTAAGACCCCATTCACAACTAGTGATTTGGAATTGAGGGCAGAATCAATTCCAAGCCACGCTGAAATCACAGCAAATCGCGTTTGGGTGCCATTCATTCTTAATGGCACCCCAAACACAATATGATTTTGCTGCGATTATCGTGTGTTAAAAATGCATCGCAATTGGGGAAAACCACAAGTGAGATAATTGTGCGAAGCTCGTCGCCCAAAAAGGTGCATGAGCTTCTTTTGTGTGACAAACGTGCATAGGGCAGCCCATTCAAATCGGTTGCCATATGCTCAAAACACGTGTAAATGACACTAAAAAAAACATGAGCAAGAACAGGTGCTATGCAAAATGTCAAAAGAATCATACTTACTACAGCTTTTGAGTTCTAGGTTCAATCATGTTAATTTGACATGTGCAGGTCTTTACATGTTCGTTCTGAGACCGTAATCTACATAGGGAAGATACCGATACCAGTTTAGCAGCCAAGTATTCCTAAAAATTATTTTAAGATTCTGGAAACTGTGAACTTTGTCGAGGGCATGCAAAAACAATTGCAAAAAATAAATAAAAAGAACTATAGACTGTTCAGAACCGATATTGATTGTATTTAAACTTTATTGTGGTATGAGTTGTATGTCCTCTTTATGAATAGACACATACTCTTAATTTTCATACAGAAAAAGGGAGTCTTAGAAAAATATGTATGAACAAACCACCAGAAATCATTGAAAAAAGGTTGATAAACAAGTATACAGTAAAATTCTTAAAGGAGTTGTAAAGGCAGAAGGTTTATTTATTTTTTATCTTAATGCATTCTATGCATTAAGATAAAAACAACTTCAGTATGCAGCAGCCTCCCCAGCACCCCCTAATACTTACCTGAGCCCCATCTCTCTCCAGCGATGTCCACAAGTTCCTTGGCCGTCCGAGACTCTCCTCCTGATTGTCTGAGACACAACCAAAGTCAGTTAGCCAATCGGGAGAGAGGGGGTGTGGGCCAAATCAGGGCTCCGTGTCTGAATAGACACAGGGAGCTGTGACTCGGCTTTGGCGACCCCATAGCAAGCTGCTTGCTGTGGCGGCACTCGACAAGAGGGAGGGGCCAGGAGAGCCGAAGAGGGACCAGAGAAGAGGAGGATCCGGGCTGCTCTGTGCAAAACCAACTGCATAGAGCAGGTAAGTATAACATGTTTATTATTTTTACATTAAAAAAACAAGACTTTTTAATCACTTTAACCCCTTCAAGACCAAGCCTATTTCTGACACTTGTTGTTTACAAGTTAAAAATCAGTATTTTGTGCTAGAAAATTACTTATTATATCAATTTTTTTAGCGGAGACCATAGAGCATAAAATGGCAGTGGTTGCAATATTTTATGTCCCACTGTATTTGCGCAGCAGTCTTTCAAACGCAATTTTTGGGGAAAAAAATATACTTCAATGAATTAAAAAAAATTAAACAGTAATGTAAGTCCAATTTTTTTGTATAATGCGAAAGATGATGTTACGCTGAGTAAATAGATACCTATCATGTCACGCTTTAAAATTGCGCACACTCGTAGAATGGAGACGGAGTCACTTTGGGTGGGGGGCTTGTGGAACCCAGCTTACCTTAGAGAGCTCTGGAAACTTCTTGTCCAGCCCCCCCCGGCCTCTACTATGTGTAAGTTACTCTGTGTCTATTAGGGGCACAGAGTGATTGAGAATCCCAGGCGGGTCTGCCTAACCCAACACAAAGTACAACCACACCAGACTCAGCATTTCCTTTTACCCCTGTTATCCAATGTGTGGCTTGTGCTGAAAGAATGAAGGGGCTCTTTCACTTGAGACATTAATATTTCTGAACAATCGCCCTCAAGAAAATATGAAGATAAATAATTTCACATTTAAGACTGCTAGATTGTTTTAGGTGTGGCTGTATCACATTGTTCTATTCTTTCTGTCTGCCTTGGGCGCAACCTATTATGGGATATATGTGTATGTGGATTAGCTGGGAGAGGGGAGAGGGGATTTCTCCAGCAGCCCCTCCTGTCTGTGTGTCTCTTGTTACTGAATGTAGTTTACCCCACCCTGTGTCATTATGTAAAAGAGGGGGGGATTCCTCCAACAGCCCTCCCTGCTGATAAGACTGTCTACTGTTGGAAAGTTGAATTCACCTGTGTGTCTTGTCACTGGAGCAGGTAAAGTTTACCCTGTCCTGTGTCATTATGCAAAGAAGGGGGGATTTTCCTCTGAGTGTATATCCCTTTGTGCCTGCGTTTGAAAAAGAGTCTTATTCTTTTTCACCCTACACTGATGCTTCGACTGGGTGGACATTGGATCATGCTGGTACTGGAAAAAAGAAAGATATATGGTGGACAGACTCATCTTGAGTACGGGGGTCCGTCACATTTTGTGGCAAGCAGTGGGATTGTGCTTCCTCGCTGTGAACACGTCCAAACCACCACTGGGATCCAAGACCGGGAAAGCAGACTTTGGTCCGCCCAGCGGACATATGGACCTGGTACCAGAGCTGCAGGGGCTTCTGCGGAGCACCCTTTCAGCAATCCCCAGGACTGTGTCTGCGGATCAATACCTGGAGATCAGACAGTAGATTTGGGTGCAGGTCTGGCTTGGAGCTCTCCGGGTCACTGGTACATACCAGGGCAGGTGCTTCCCAACCCCAGAGCAATCGGCTTGGCCAGTGACTAACGGAAGTTGCGGATGGCATTCCTGGGACAGCGGCTCCAGGAGCAATGGGTGTCCGAGTTGGATAGGCTGGCCCAGCAGGTGATAGAGCTGGGCAATTGATATTGGGCTCTGCAATAGCACACAAAGCAGGAATATTTAGGGGAGACAACAGAACTCTCTCTGGAGGGATAGGACTTTTGTGGCCCTAAATTGCTGTGGGAGAGCCTAACAGATGGTTTTGTGTTTGGTGATGAAGGGGTACCTACCCTTGAAGACCTGCGAGAATACAGAGAGGCTATTCTCGGTCTTGCAGGGGTCTCAGAGCTTAAACATGATCTGGACTATTTGCTAAGGAAAGAATAGCATCTGGAAAGGGCATACAGGAAACTGCATTGAGCAGCAGGAAACACGTTCAGCAGCATGCCCCAGAATCAGCAGTGGAAACTCCGGAGATGGTCGAGCTCTGCTAACCTCTGCCCAACACCAATAACATCTGTTCCACGGACAGGAGATATCCCCAGATACCAGTTCCAAAGAACATTTTTTAACAGTATGTGTGGTTTTAGTTTGGTAAATTTTAAATGATATTTGTCGTCATCTAATTTACTGAGAATTTTTTGACAATCTACAAGTCTATGGTCAGCTTAATGGATTGTGTTATGTTTTTCAAAACATGTATACAGGTGTAGCGCTACACTGGTTGTCCTGACCTTGCAAGTCCTCCGACACCTGACACTTTGGGTTCTGACATTTCCTTTGTAAATAAAATAATTTAAGTAAACCAGTTAGATTTGTTTACTGGCAGGTTAAAGGCAATGAATTCAGCAACAAAGAGTTTGTGAAATTCAGTATATAAGACACAGTCAATTGGTGGCAACCCAATTAAGAAATAGGCATTTATAACAGCTCAATAATGTATAATCAGCAGAATTTAACCCTGTATAGAGTCTATGGCTAAAGGCCAAAAAGGGTAGAGGAATGACTAGGCTTCCGTCAAACCTCTCCCTTTAATCTCCTGACACCACATTCCCAGCAATGTATGAACTCTAAATTCACATTAAGCATACACTATAAAGTCTTTATCCATATTCTCTAAAAAGTAGAGTCTTTGGATACTAAAGGGGCCTAGATAGGCACCAAATGTCCTTATCCCTTGTGGGGGGGGGGGGGGGGGATATTCTGTAGTCCTTTGAAAAGAAAAGCTTGAGTCTTCAGCTAGCTCTTTAAGATGAGCAAATTGTGTCCTAGCAAGTAAGTTGGACACTAGATTCTTTCAGTGTGTAGCAAGGATCCCTTTACAGGCTTGGAGGTGTAAATAAAGCAATGGTGTCTGCATGCAGTGTCCTTTCGTGTAAAAGAGATGGGCAAGTACCCACTCGCCAATCCCAGCGACCTTCTGTTTCAAAAAGTGATATGCAGGCTCCGCAGCAGGAGTCTGGTTTGAGGGACAGCGTTTGACCCCGTGCCGCACTGCGCTACTGTTCAGCTGGATCTGGCATGGAGGTGATGAGAGTGGCCTCCAGGCGGCCACTGAATGATCAGATGTGGCTGGCAGCGGATGCACCTCACTGTAGCACAGGCTGCAACCCGGCTGCAGCACAAACTACTGTCCGAGTCACTGCTTGCAGATCCAGACTGTGGTCCCAAGAGAGTGATCCCGTCCCCACACAGGCTTTTTATTACCTCTTCCAGCATTCTGTTCTGTTCTCCAGCTGGCTGGTACTTGTAGTACATAACAGTCTGACTTGAATGCAAAACCTGTCTCTTTGGACTACATGTCCCAAGATGGTTTGCTTCACTCTTAGATCTTATTCACTCTGCTTTCAGGATGTGATGGCAGAGTCCAGGCTGAGCACTAGGAGAGAACAGTCTCACTGTAGCAATGCTGCAAAGTGTCTCCTGATAATGCAGAAAATATTAGCCAGCTCCTGGCTACACAGGCTTTAGGGCACATTCTTCAGTATAGTGTAAGCACACTAGCACATAAGTTCCCAAACACAGGTAGTCTGCATTCAGGGACCTTACGTCTGTGTGCACATGCCACTTAACGCAAGTAGCTGAGCATAACTGAGTACAGCCACCTACAGCCATTCATATCTTAGGGCTGTACACAACACCAGGAGCTGTCAGGCACAAAAATACACTAATATGCCTAAGCTATATTGGAGAACATGTCCGTGTGCATGATCCCAAAGGAAAAGGTGCTATTAGAGATAGGTAAATTGATTTGTCAGACTTACATCTGACCAATTAGTTTAATCACCTCCTATCCGGCCAATGCACATAAACAGCTGGACAGGAACAGCCCTGACACGGGTGGATGTCCCCCTTCATCCTCCCGCATAGCCCGCTGCAGCAGCACGATCTGTGACCACTGTGTCCACCAGACAGTGCCACTGTGATTGGCCTTGTACCATGTGATACACAAAACAAAGAAAATGCCCATGCACAGAATATAATGTAGTGATATTAAACACAGTTAATATTTACAGGGGGCCCCCTACTTACAAACATCCGACTTACAAACGACTCCTACTTACAAACGGAGGGAGACAACAGGAAGTGAGAGGAAATCTACCCCTAGGAAGGGAAATTCACTCCTGTAAGAGTTAATATGGGAAAAAGGTATCTCCACTGATGCTTTATCACCAGTCAATGCTTCCCTAACAACCCAAAATTTTCAAAATCCAATTGTCATTGGGACAGAAGGTGAGGTGAAATCTTCTGAACAGGGGCACAGACAGCAAAACAAATGTTACAGGGGTGATAACCCTTCTCTATGTTATCTAAAAAACTAAAAAATAGATTTTTTGGCTGGAGCTACACTTAAAAAATGTACCTGTTCCGACTTACAAACAGATTCAACTTAAGAACAACCCTACAGTCCCTATCTTGTTTGTAACCCGGAGACCCCCTGTATTAGGTAAAGATATAGTGATGCATTTACAATTGACCCAGAAAGCAGAGCATGAAATGTCTCAGAGATGCAATGGAACCACTTTATATGTACCATGGGGAGCCGAACTTCAGAGAGCTACGCCGAGCTCCAGCCGGAGAGGAATGCTGCAGAAGCTAGAAAATGGCAGGCTACGCAGAGAGCACTGCCGCTCTCAGGAGAAGCCTGCTTTCTTGGGTCCAATCCTGGTGGTGTACTGCCGAAACACATTTCTGAGGGACTTCCCCTTTCTTCTGCCGGCCTGTTGGGACCCATAACCATAATTTATACCCAGCAATAGATTGCCAGGCAACAGTAAACAACTAACCTGGATCTACACAGCTGGTTTAAGATCACAATTAGATGCATTAAAATCATTCAGAGGCTTAAAGGATAAGTTCACTTTTCTGGGCAGAATTTTAGTTTTCATAATAAATAGAAGCGTTTTCCAATGCCATTTCTAGCCCAGCCACCCAAATGTGTAGGGCACTTACCTTATCCACAGGAAGTTTAAAATTGTGTCACTTTATTAGAATTTTTGAAAAGATTTTCAGGTTCCATCACTTCACTTCTTGTTAGGTCTCTCCCAGAAGCCTTCACTTCCTTGTTGCATCACAGAAGAGGGTGTCATGTGTTCACCACTCTGGACCACTCCCCCCTCATTACAATACCAACTTTCACCTACTTCCTATACATTCTTATTGTACCATCTCCTTTAGATCTCCCATCGGCTATGTAGTACAAGGGCCTGTCTGGTTTAATTTGATTGAATTGGCTGCCCTACATGCAACAATCGCCCCAGAGAAGCTCCAGAACTTTTTTTGGATCGCAGCATGGTGCGTTACCACAGTTTTTGGTGCGTTTGCCACACATGGGGAGCCTTTAACCTGTAATAACAACACAAGCAGGATGCACATTTGCAGCATTTCTGAAACACATGGCAAAGCTATAAGATCCTAGTGTGGGAGTGAGTGACTCCGAGTGACTCCCCCACTCGGATCTCACAGCAAATGAGTGTTCCACATTCTTTCCCCTCTATTGGTCCACTTGCATCGTTGTGGTACGTGCATGTACAGTAATACAGCTAACATCTCTGGATCCCCTAGATCTTTGCTATTTAATGATGTAGTCACTCGTCATCACTAGCATTTGGAGTGTAGTACAGATGTGATGATTTTGACTGTTGAGGGTCCTGTATCATAATGCAACATGTGCATTTGTTCTTCCCTGGTAGCTGCATATCTACCTTGTGTGTGTTTTTGTATTTTTGTGGTGTTCTTGTGGTTAATGCATTGGTGCCCTTCACTTTACCTCTAAGCCCTCCCTCATTCCCTCCCATGGCAGCGGCCATGGTTCTCACATTGTGGATGTGTCTGTAGGGTATAAGTACTGTGAATTAAGCCATTTTAAGCTAGGCTCTGAAGAAGAAGGCCAGTCCTTCGAAACACATCAGCCTGAGGCGTCTCATCCGGGACCCCCCACTCCCAGGTTCAGTGATTCGAGCAACCGATGAGAGATAGCCACACATGTGGTCTAACAAGCATGTTTTTAACTTATGTTTGTGAGTAAACAGCTTTATTATTTTATTCATATTGTTTAATAAATCTGTTGGATAATGCATTAGGCCAGTGTGTACTCTTTTCTTTTTCAATTTTAGGTGTATACATGCACTATACAATCTAAATGTACAATCTCCTTTAGATTTACTAAAACTATATAGTAGGAGGACACACCAGCTATTCAATCACTCTGTATCCAATCAGGCAGGCTCTTTCACTACATCAGGGGTGTCCTGTGTGCTGCATGTGGCCCCAGGGAGTTTAGCATGCAGCCTGAGCCCGTCTGAAGGGACCCTGGCAAAGCCAGGCAAATGCACAAATGGAGAAATGCTGTGAAAACTTAGTTGATTGGTCAAGGTGTGCTAATGAGGTCAGCTGGTAAACTCCTTCTTGTGTTTTACTGGTTCCTCTGTCTTTGTCTGTATACCAGGGAATCTCTGAAGCTTTCTAAGAAATATAGCCAAGGTAAGGCCTTGTTCTCAAAATCAAAGAAAGCTTGTATTTTTCTGCAACCTAGGTATATCAATAGTATAGTGGTACATAGGGGAGCTGGATTTTGGGAAAATAAAGTGTACTTAGCCTTTAAAAAGGTTGTATACCTCTCATTGTCAATTTTACCTATAGGTAAGCCTATAATAAGGCTTACCTATAGGGGTATGAAAACAAACTTTAAAATGAAAGAAATGGATACTCTTACCAAATGGTGTGGACCCACACACCGTAGCGGTGAGTCAATCAGGCATAAAGAGTAATCCACAACAGCCGTTCTTCCCTTTAAGGTGACATGGCATCAGATGATATGGCCACGGTGCATGTATCAAGATGTCACATATGCGATAGCCACGTCCAAATACCGATTTGGAAGGGGGTTTACTCATCAACATATGAGATGTTTCATGGAGAAAAAAAAAAGCCTCCACATAGAGAAGGTCACTCCGGTAAAAAATGTATTTAAAATAAAATAAGCAATAAAAAAATGGTACAAAACATCAAAAAAGATGTATGCAGACAATAAAAAGCATGGTAAATCTGGCCAGCAGGCTATGTATCCGACATGTTTCATACGAGAGTACATCAACTGGGGCATTTTTATTTTTCACCTATTTTTTATTTTTATATTATCCCTAATCACCGCTACAACACTACCTGTGTCACTAAGGGCCAGTTCACACCATATGCAGTTACATGCAGTTACATGCAGTTACGTTTTTTCTGCACCAATACAGTCAGTTCTGGTCAGTTTCTGGTCAGTGTCTGCACCGGAAACTGACCGGAAACTGACTGCATGGTGTGAACTAGAGCCATTGGAATACATGGAAAACACTGTGCATGCATTTCCAGTGCAGAAAAAAAGCGCACGGAACTGAACGGAACTGCGTCAGGTGTGAACTGGCCCTAAGAAAGAAAAATCATTTTCACCACCCCCATAACAGTACAATGTCATAGTGGTGACACTGCATTGCTCTGGTAAAAATATGTAAAAAAATCATTCTAAAAAAAAATGTAAAGAATTTTTTTTTACCACTACAATACTGGACACTTTCACCCTCTTCCTGCCCAGGTCAATTTTCATCTTTCATCGCTGTCACACTTTGAATTTGTAGCCCAAAAGAATCTTATGTACTTGTTTAAGCTTTGAGCTTCAACCCTCAAGCATCATTATGCTCAGGTGTGAACAGATACAATTGAAAACCAATTTTTTTTTTTGGGGGGGGGGGGTATGCGTTCTGGAGCTTCGAGCTACAAAATACTCTGGTGTGAAAGGGGCCTCAAAGTAGATGTTAATCATTACTGAATTACATTTTGTTTTCTAAGACCCCTTTCACACTGCCATTTTTTTCTCAGGTGCTACAGCGCTAAAAATAGCGCCTGAAAAAAGCGACTCTATTCACTCCAGTGTGAAAGCCTGAGGGCTTTCACACTGGAGCGGTGCGCTGGCAGGGCATCACAAAAAGTCCAGCCAGCAGCTTCTTTGGACCTTCTTTGGACTTTGGACTTCTTTGGAACTCACCGCTCCTCCACCGCTGCTCCCCATTGAAATCAATGGGGCAGCACTGAGATACCGCTGGCGTTTTGCGGGCGGATTTAACCCCTTTTCGGCTGCTAGCGGCCGATAAAACGACGGTAAAGCGGTGCTAAAAATAGTGCCGCTTTACCGTCGACACCCCCGCGGCTCGGTGTGAAAGCCCTAAAGAATTGTGCATTTAACAATTGCAATGATTTTTAAATGAAAAACATGCATTTTCATGGAGGGTTTACTGATGGTAACAACAGCGGATCATTGCTGCATAATACAGTGCCTTGAAAAAGTATTCATACCCCTTGAAATTTTCCACATTTTGTCATGTTACAACCAAAAACGTAAATGTATTTTATTGGGATTTTATGTGATAGACCAACACAAATTGGCACATAATTGTGAAGTGGAAGGAAAATGATAAATGGTTTACAAAATGTTTACAAATAAATATGTGAAAAGTCTGACGTGCATTTGTATTCAGCCCCCCCCCCCCCCCCCCCCCCCCGAGTCAATACTTTGTAGAACCATCTTTCGCTGCAATTACAGCTGCAAGTGTTTTTGGGTATGTCTCTTCGCACATCTAGAGAGTGACATTTTTGCCCATTCTTCTTTGCACAATAGCTCAAGCTCTGTCAGATTGGATGGAGACTGTTTTCGAACAGAAATTTTCAAGTCTAGCCACAGATTCTCAATTGGATTTAGGTCTGGACTTTGACTGGGCCATTCTAAGACATGAATATGAATATGCTTTGATCTAAACCAGGGGTCTTAATACAGGGGGTCCCCTACTTACAAACATCTGACTTACAAACGACTCCTACTTACAAACGGAGGGAGACAACAGGAAGTGAGAGGAAATCTACCCCTAGGAAGGGAAATTCACTCCTGTAAGAGTTAATATGGGAAAAGGGTGTCTCCACTGATGCTTTATCACCAGTCCATGCTTCCCTAACAACCCAAAATTTTCTAAATCTAATTGTCATTGGGACAGAAGGTGAGGTGAAATCTTCTGAACAGGGCACAGACAGCAAAACAAAATGTTACAGGGGTGATAACCCTTCTCTATGTTATCTAAAAAACTTAAAAATAGATTTTTTAGCTGGAGCTACACCTAAAAAATGTACCTGTTCCGACTTACAAACAGATTCGACTTAAGAAAAAAAAAAGTGAACTAAAAAAAAAAACCCTACAGTCCCTACAGTCCCTATCTTGTTTGTAACCCGGGGACCCCCTGTACTATATACTCTATAGTATGTCTATGAAGGGGGTCGTGTTTCCCGTGCTTAGAACTGTCTCTGTACAATGTGTCATTTTTGCATGGAAAAAAAAGCTATTTAAAATCACTCGCGGATAATTGCCGATTCCCGTAACACAGAGAACAATTCGAATACAACAACTAACAAATATCTAATTTCAACTAATATGAAAGAAATTATAATAGCGGATATAACGAATGCTTCGAATGCTTCGAATGGATTCGAGATTCAGTATATCTAATATAGAGAAATGTTCCTGCACAGTGTCATTTTTGCAGGAAAAAAAAGCTATTTAAAATCACTCGCGGCTATTGCCGGCAAATGAATTATCGGATCCGTAACACAGAGAACAGTCATTCATTGAAGTCATTGATAAAAAAAAAAAGCGTAGGGGTCCCCCCAAATTTAATAACCAGGCCCTTCAGGTCTGCTATGGATATTAAGGGGAACCCCAGCCAAAAAAAAAAATGGCGTGGGGTCCCCCCTAAATATCCATACCAGACCCTTCAGGTCTGGGATGGATTTTAAGGGGAACCCCAGGCCAAAAAAAAAAAAAATGGCGTGGGGTCCCCCTCAAAATCCATACCAGACCCTTATCCGAGCACGCAACCTGGCAGGCCGCAGGAAAAGAGGGGGGGACGAGAGCGCCCCCCCCTCCCCCCCTGAACCGTACCAGGCCACATGCCCTCAACATTGGGAGGGTGCTTTGGGGGTCTGAGACCCCCAAAAGCACCTTGTCCCCATGTTGATGGAGGACAAGGGCCTCATCCCCACAACCCTGGCCGGTGGGTTGTGGGGGTCTGCGGGCGGGGGGCTTATCGGAATCTGGAAGCCCCCTTTAACAAGGGGACCCCCAGATCCCGCCCCCCCCCCTCTGTGTGAAATGGTAAGGGGGTACAAAAGTACCCCTACCATTTCACCAAAAAAGGTGACAAAAATGGTAAAAATGACAGGAGACGGTCTTTGACAATTCCTTTATTAAAATCTTCTTTCTTCTTTCTTCTGGTCTTCCTTTCTTCATCTTCTCCTTCCGTCATCTTCTTCCATCTTCTTCTTCCTCCGATCCGCTTCTTCTTGCTCTGGTCTTCTCGTCCTTCTCGTCCGGCATCGGCGTCTGTTCTCGGGCCGCTCCTCGCAATGGGAGGCTCCCGGTGTGTGAGGCTTCACTCCGGCTGACAGGTCTTTTATAACGGAGGGGCACCTGGTGACCCCGCCCCCCTCTGACGTCATGGGGAAAGCCATAGGGAAGTCCCCATGATGTCCCCGTGCGTCAGAGCGGGGCGGGGTTACCAGGTGCCCTCCGTTATAAAAGACCTGTCAGCCGGAGTGAAGCCTCACACACCGGGAGCCTCCCATTGCGCGGAGCGGCCCAGAACAGACGCCAACGCCGATGCCGGACGAGAAGGACGAGAAGACCGGAGCAAGAAGAAGCGGATCGGAGGAAGAAGAAGATGGAAGAAGATGCCGGAAGGAGAAGATGAAGAAAGGAAGACCAGAAGAAAGAAGAAAGAAGATTTTAATAAAGGAATTGTCAAAGACCGTCTCCTGTAATTTTTACCATTTTTGTCACCTTTTTTGGTGAAATGGTAGGGGTACTTTTGTACCCCTTACCATTTCACACAGGGGGGGGGGGCGGGATCTGGGGGTCCCCTTGTTAAAGGGGGCTTCCAGATTCCGATAAGCCCCCGCCCGCAGACCCCCACAACCACCGGCACGGTTGTGGGGATGAGGCCCTTGTCCTCATCAACATGGGGACAAGGTGCTTTGGGGGTCTCAGACCCCCAAAGCACCCTCCCAATGTTGAGGGCATGTGGCCTGGTACGGTTCAGGCAGGGGGGGGCGCTCTCGTCCCCCCTCTTTTCCTGCAGCCTGCCAGGTTGCGTGCTCGGATAAAGGGTCTGGTATGGATTTTGAGGGGGACCCCGCGCCATTTTTTTTTGGCCGGGGTTCCCCTTAAAATCCATCCCAGACCTGAAGGGTCTGGTATGGATATTTGGGGGGGACCCCACGCCATTTTTTTTTGGCTGGGGTTCCCCTTAATATCCATACCAGACCTGAAGGGCCTGGTTATTGAATTTGGGGGGACCCCTACGCTTTTTTTTTATCAATGAATGACTGTTCTGTGTTACGTAGCCGACTTTTTATTAGCCGCGAGTGATTTTAAATAGCTTTTTTTCCTGCAAAAATGACACTTTGTGCAGGAACAGTTCTCTATATTAGATATACTGAATCTCGAATTCATTCGAAGCATTCGAAGCATTCGTTATATCCGCTATTAGAATTTCTTTCATATTAGTTGAAATTCGATATTTGTAGTTGGATTTACTAACGATTCGTAACTATTCGTAACGATTCGTAACTTGAAATTGAAATTCGATCGAATTGTTCTCTGTGTTATGAGAACCGACAACTCATTAGCCGCGTTAACGATTCGTAACGATTCGTAACTTTACTAACGATTTGTAACGATTCGAAAAAAAAATTACGATTCGTACGAAATTCGTATTTCGTACGAATTCGAACGGAATTTCGTACACGAATTACGAATTACGATTTTTTTTATATACGAAACGGGACGAAACGAAACAAAACAAATTTTTTGACAGTTCCCATGTCTACCAACAATTGGCATTTGTCAGAGGGTGGGCCAGGGGGATCAAGAGCCAGCCGACCCAGACGCCCTCAACACTGGTCCACAAGGTTTGGAAAATGCATGTGTTGACCTAATCTGTGAAAAAATGGGAATTAATGAATGAATAACTGAAAAAAATAAATAAATAAATAAATAAATGATTTGGTGTGTGCCAAAAAGGTGGGTGTTCGAGTTAAATATAATGAATGAATGTGAGCTAATTGCTAATAAATATGTGTAATGAGCACATAAAGGATAATGAAATGTGAAAAGTGAGTTGAAAAAAGGAAAAAAATTAAAAAAAAAATGCAAACTCGCCCAGTGGGAACATGTGGAAATGTGTGTGCAGTGCTCAAAATAAATGAATGTTATGTGTGCATTGAAGGAGCAATAAACTCTGTTACCTTTGTGTTGAATAACAACTGCTAAAGTGTGGTGCCTTCATAGCGAAGAGGTAGTTTGGGCGAGGTGTCTATGAAGACGGGGCAACCAAGGTGCAACCGATAGGTCTGTATTACTTAGCGAATGTTCTAGGTTCACTCATAATTTGGAGTTAACAGCGTATTTCCATTCAGATATTCTAGATAATATCACAGCATGATAATAAGCCTTGAAGTTTGGTAGGGCCAGTCCCCCAGAATCCTTGGAGCGAAAGAGTATGTCCCTAGACACTCTGGGGTGGCTGTTCCTCCAAATAAAGCGGGAGATCATGGTCTGTAGTGTAGTGAAGAACCCTATAGGGACACCCAATGGGATCATTTGGAAGAAGAATAGAACTCGAGGTAGGATGTTCATTTTGACAATATTCACCTTACCTAACCAGGAATGTGGCAGATTGCTCCATTTTCTTAAATCATCTCTAATATTATTTAATAAAGGGATGTAGTTATGTTTGAAGAGGGAGTGGATGTTGGGCGTGAGATAGATTCCCAAGTACTTTATACATTGTTGTACCCATCTAAAGGGGAAAAGGGGCCTTAATAGCTCCTTCTCCCTTCCAGGAAGGTTAATATTTAAAATTTCCGACTTGGAGAGATTAATTTTGAAATTGGACAACGTCTGAAAAGTAGAAAAAGCTGACATTAAATTAGGTGATGAGATACGGGGTTGCTGAATAAAAAATAAAATGTCGTCAGCGTATGCTGCATATTTGTGGGTTTTGTTGCCTACTCGGATCCCATGGATATTAGTGCTTTGCGTCTAATTGTGGCCAGGAAAGGTTCTAAAGTGAGGGCGAATAAAAGAGGGGATAGGGGGCAGTCTGGTCCCATTAAAGAGTTGGGAAGAGTCACTTAGAGTGACGTTTATGCGGATTTGTGCTGTGGGATTGGAGTAAAGGGTGGATATGCGATATAACATCCTGGGGCCCAGTCCAAAATGGCGTAAGGTCAATTTAAGGTAGTCCCAGTCCACCCTATCGAACGCTTTTTCAGCATCAGTGGATAGGAGTAGGGTGGACTGGGCAGACCTCTGGGCATGTTGGATAAGGGATATTGCACGGAGAGAGTTATCTTTGGCTTCTCTATTAGGTATGAAACCCGTCTGGTCCATTGAGACCCAACTGGGTATGAGAGGGAGTAAACGGTTAGCCATAACTTTAGAATATAGTTTAACATCAATATTCAATAGGGAAATTGGTCTGTAACTGCTACATTGTGTGGGATCTTTTCCTGGTTTGGGGATGACTGTAATGTGGGCTGTGAGGGATTCTGGGCATAGCCCCGAGGTCTCTGAGATTGAGTTGGCATAAGCCGTGAGGCGAGGGAAGAGAATGTCACTAAATGTTTTGTAATAAAGGATGTTATAACCATCCAGCCCGGGGGCTTTCCCTGTGGGGGAAGATTTCAGGGCTGTTTGGAATTCCTCAACAGAGAGTTCCGATTCTAGTTGTGTAGGTGGAGAGAATTACAGCGCTAAACTCAAAAAAACACACAGTAAAGTGTAGCAGCAGCACTAGAATAAGACAAGTATTCAATAAACAATGGAGGAAGGAGAGTGCAGCGCTAAAAAGGTGAATGGTAGTAACACCATTCAGCTGGGAAGGTGAATGGCGGTAATACCCTTCGGCTCCTCAATAGTAATTGAGGGAGTGATGGTGCAAACCTGAACAAACGTGACAAATGTCTGTTCCTCAATGGTAACTAGAGGAAATGAACCTATAACCAAAAAAGACCAACGATGCAAACAATAGTGATAGTGCACACAATGAGAATCACCAATGACATATATTCCTCAATGGTGATTTGAGGGAGTAATGTGAACCTAAAACAAAAAAAAATCAACAACACAAAATAATAATATTTCTGGTGCACACATTAAAGTCCCAAGAAAGATCCTCAATAGTGATTGAGGGACAAATTCCTAGATGCATTTGGGGTGAAAAATATCATATCAAATGGTGATAAAACAGAAAAAGTCCAAAGTGATGAACTATGGATGACTTCAGAACAGGGTAGTCCTGGACAGAATCTTCTGGTATACACACTTGAATGTGGGAAAATATAGATGTACGCTTACCAGAACTGGTGGACTCCCTGTCAGCAACAGGGAGTCAAACAGGCATAAAGAGGCTCTAGGTAGCCTGCGATCTCGATGTCCCGGGCAGACGGATGGACTGTGTGGAACCACTCACAGCTGCGCCAACAGGATGCGGTCAATCGAGGTGAAGGCAACTGTCATGGAGTCTGGATGCCCATGGATGGAATGGGGATTCCTGGACGGCCACTTGGTGGATGGAAAGTGGAGTGAGCGGATGGTGAACGCTCACTAGGGATGGAGCGAGAATTCGCTTGAAATGCTCTCCAAATAGATGTTCAACCATATAGAGAAAAAATAAAAAACAATCGGAGGGGACTCCAATAGTGTGGATCAATAAAGCAGGTTTTTATTTAAAAAAACCAATTACAAAAACAGGTAATAATATAAAAGTGATCACATTTAAAAGCAGTGTGGGTGTAGGTATGTCCTGGCCCGACGCGTTTCGTCTATAGTAGACTTCAACTGGGGCATATGATTCCCTAAGAGTTGAATGTGAGAGTTTAGGTAGATTGGCTTCTTTCAGGTAGGTGAGCATGTGGTTACGTCTCTCCTTTGCAGTCAGAGACGGCGAGTCGCATTGTACCTTGTATAGATCTGCATAGTATTCCCTGAAAGCTTTAGCAATGTGTGGGGTCGCATGAACAAGGTTCCCGTTAGGGAGTTTTATTTTGGAGATAAATGATTTAGACTGCTTTTCTTTAAAGGATTTGCTAATTGTCTGTTAGGTTTGTTCCCCCACTCATAGAGTTTCTGTGAGAAGCTTTGGAATTTTCTTTTAGTTTCTAGGTTAAGGAGATTTTTTAGTTCTTCTCGCTTCAATGTGAGGGCCTTGAGGTGAGATGAATGTAAAGTGAGTTTATGCTGCTTATAAAGTTCCGCTAGTTGGTGTAATACCTGTTCGAGTTGTTGACCATGCTCCCTCTTTTTCCTCGCCCCAAGTTCAATAAGTCGGCCTCTCATAGTAGCCTTGTGAGCTTCCCAAACAATAGAAGGAGAAGTTTAGGAGGGTTTGTTGTCTTTAAAGTATTGTAATAAATGGGATGATAGCATGGAGACCTCAGCTTGATTAGAGAGAAGAGAGTCATTGAGTTTGCAACTATTGGAGCGGTGAGCCAAGGTGGGCATGGTCATACGCATCGATACAGGTGCATGATCTGATAAAGTAGCAGTACCTATATGTGTGGATTGTAGTAGCGGGAGGTGGTGGTGATTTAAAAAAATATTGTCTAAAGGGGAGTAGGACTGGTGGGTCCTACAAAAGTGGGAGAAGTCTTTTTCTTTCGGGTGGAGTATACGCTATGCGTCTATCAGTTGAAGGTCTAGGAGTCTCTTTTTAACAAATGACAGGCGCTTAAAGGAAATGCTAGAGCGACCATGGGAGGTGTCCAGAATGGGATCTAGAGGCATGTTTATGTCCCCTGCCAGGATGGTTATTCCTTCGGCAAATTGTGACAGTGTGGTGAGAGTCTGGGAAAAGAAGGCATGTTGATTGTGATTAAGACAATATATATTTGCCAGTGTACATTGGGTGTTGCCTAGAAAGCCCTTTAACCCCCCTGGCGGTATTCCCGAGTCTGGCTCGGGGTGGGAACTTCAGTACCAAAAGCGGTAACCCCGAGCCAGACTCGGGCTTGCATTGCAGGATACAGGGGGAAGTTACTTACCTTATCCCCTGGATCCTGCGATGTCTCCCCGCTGTGTGTGTGAGCCGTCTGCTCGCTCGATTCACACAGTGCCCGAGTGCCGCTGATCTCCGTTTCCTGCGACGTTACGACGCACGGGAGCGGAGATCGGCGCCAAATTCAAAAAAGTTAAAAAACACAGTACACATACAGTACTGTAATCTTACAGATTACAGTACTGTATACAAAACATACACATCCCCTTTGTCCCTAGTGTTCTGCCCAGTGCCCTGCATGTCATTTTATATAATAAATAGATTTTTTTCTGCCTGGAAACTGGAGATTGTCCATAGCAACCAAAAAGTGTCCCTTTATGTCAAAAGTGGTTTTAGACCAGCTAGAAAACAGCGATAATAAATTAGAATCACAATTCATCATCAAACACTACATTTAATGACAGCGACTATTCTGCAACTGAGCAAATTTTAGTGTTTTGGATTTGATTACATTATTGAATAATTTTTATATATATTTTTATTTTATTCTCTGGTTTGGACAGATTTAAGTGAGTTATTCATAAGAATTGCATGCCTACAATATAAAAACGCCAAATTTCCATGCAAAATAATTGTACCGCTTTCACCACAAAATTCCAGACATAATCATAATTCCAGACATAATTGCCAGGGAGGTTAAAAAGAGAAAGCGGCCATGATCATCCGCTTGCATTTCTGAAAGGCAAAAGGGTACATTTCCATTGAATCCTATGGCCACCCCTTTTAGCTTTATTAGTGTCAGAGAGGCTATAATACCATTGGGGAAAATAGGGCGAGGTTAATTTGACCGGTGTAGAACGGGTTAAAAAAAAAAAAAGAATTGCTGTGCACCGCTAAGGTGTTCGGGTTTGACTTGACAAAAAGGTGGCAACCCTACTAATAGCGCCGCTAAATCAACGGTAAAGCGCCGCTAAACATAGCATTACTTTACCACTGACGCCCGGGTGCTTTCAGTGTGAAAGGGCTCTCATAGAGAAGGCTTGTTACTGGCCAGATCACCAGGTGAAAACAGAGGGAAACACATTTGGATGGATCAACTTGGGTACAATCAGCTTTTCCATACATAGATCAAAATTCCCTTCAATACAGTGTATGAATCTGTTAGTGCCCAGCACTAAGGTCAGTTTGACCATACTGGACAATCCTTCCTCAGTTCGTTCCATCCCTGGAGTGGTCGCAGTCTGATGGGGAACTGAAAGACTAGTTCCAAATTAGGTTGCTGCTAATTGACAGAGCATGACAGTGGGTGGATCCATAGCCACTATTTAGTCCAATAGCAGCTTTCGAATCTGCTATCTGCTATCTGCTAGTGCTAGCAGTTTTCTGAAGGTGCACCAAAGAGGCAGAATGCAGGACTTTTGGGGCACTTTCAGAAAAAGTCTATGGCAAAGCACGAGTATCCAGCAAGAAAACCGCAGATGCGCAGCAGGGAAACTGAAGGGGAGCAGTGTGAAAGGTACCTTAGTATAAACTGCAAATGTTTTTAAAAATAGAAGCTATGATTAGGAACTTATTAAAGAGGAGGTCCAGCTGAAAAAAAAAAATTAAAAGTCAGCAGCTACAAGCACTGTAGTTTCTGACTTTTAATAAGCACACTTACCTGTCCAGGGTCCGCCCACGGCCAATCCGTCCATCGCATTAGGTCCCGGTACCGCCATTCTAAGTAAGAGAAACAGGCAGTGGAGCCTTACGGCTTCACTGCCCATTTCCTACTGCGCATGCGCGAGTCGCACATCGCTTTGTGAATGGCCGGCTGTGTTCTGGGACACACACCTTCCCCAGAAGACAATGCGATGAGGAGAAGACTGAAGATCACTGCGGTGTAGGAAGTGGCATATTAGGATGATCTGCCTAGCAACAGGCATTTCAGGTAAGTGAATAAAAATAATATTTTTACATTTTTAGGAGCATTTTTATGCTATTTCTTTTCTTAGGGTGGCCCTCCACTTTAAGTCAGGCTATAGTGACAAAATGTTTCTGTAACACATGTCAGGCTGAGAGTGATTCATATAGGCTAGAAATCCAGTTAGGGCAGAACAGGTGCCAGGTTTTGCTAATCTCAATGAGGTCAAAACAGGTGCTTGTTTTTTTTCAGAGACTAAAGTAGGGTTGCCACCCTTTCTTCAAGTCGAACCCGAATACTTTAGCGGTGCACAGCAAATTTTTTTAATACATATATTTTGCTAATAAATAACATTTCTAATCATATGAAATTAATAAAAAGAGCCCCCCTTAACATCAGAGTCCACAGAATTCCCCTTCACTGTACATTTTACATCTGAACTTGCAGAGTTCCCTTTCACTGATTTAAGGGGGAACACTGAGAACTCAGATGTACAGAGAGGACTCTGATGTAAGGGGGAACACTGTGGCTTCTGGTGTAAAGGGGAACTCTGATGTAAGGGGTGCTCTGAGAACCCTGATTTACCTTAGTGTACTCACTCAGAGGCAGGAGAGAGAAGGGGGGAGACTTCAGTCACAGACAGGGATGGATGGTGAGCTCACTCACCCCTTGGCAGTCAGCACCTCTCATCCAGATGTATCTGAGGCGGCTGGACTTCAAATTTCCGGCCCCCACTTTCCTTTTCTGAGGCACAGCCCTGGGGATTGGAGTGTGGGAAGACACAGAGGAGTATGGGTGGGAGGAAGAGGTGCAGATCTAGCCCTCTTTCCTCTCTTGTCTGTGAGTAGCGGGATTATTAGTGTTGGCTTTGGGCAGCATGAAAGAGAGTGTAACAGGCAGTCTCAGCTTTGACAACTGCAGCCAGCAACCCTGCTGGAAAGACATAGTCCAGGCAGTCTGAAACCCAGACATATGATTCCAAACCTGAACTGTCTGGGTGAATCCCGGACAGGTGGTAACCCTAGACTAAAGTGGGGACTGAGTTGGTCCAATTCATACTTGTGAACGGTGTTGCTTGTGATTACCCAGCAGGGATCCAAATAGTTGCGGACAGGAAGCCCTATAGAAAGCAATGGGACTGGAGCCTGACAGAGCCTGCTGTTATTCGCAGCCGTTTGCATGTAATCGCTCATACAGACTGTGTCCAGGGCCAATCATCCTCAGGTACACGTGAATGGCCGTGAATAGCTGCAGGCTCTGTCAGGCTCCTATTTCTTTTAATGGGGCTTCCCACCTGCACCTATTCGCAGGGATCCCTGCTGAGTCTCATGTGGGTAATCGCAAATAGCCCCATTGGCAAGTGTAAATTGGCCTGCACTTCAGTCTCTAAACAAACTAGCAAAGGCGATGGAGTTTTAGCACACAGACCACTAGACAGGTAGGTATAAAACATCTGATTTTACAGGTTACTGTTTAGTTTAGTCTCCATATTGAGTCGCTTTAATCCAGTTTTATTTCTACATAAAAAAAGTTAGCAGTGGTTGGAAAATCATTGGAGAAAATTACTTTTTTCATTTTAGGCAGGTCATGGCTTGGCCAACACACTCTGCGGTTGATTTACTAAAACCGGAGAATGCAAAATCAAATGCAGCTCTGCAAAGAAACCAATCGGCTTCCATTTTTTTTTGGTGAAAGCCTAAAGAGGAACTGCAGTCTGCTCACATAATTTGTAATTAAAAACATCTTTGCCATTCTGAAGCTTCCCTCCAACCACTTTGCATATTATTTTGTATATACTGTGATTCTGTACTTGCCAAATATGCTGCAGAAATCTCCCTCCACTAAGTCTGGCTGCATCCTTTTTAACTGTGGGCAGCTGAAGCTGCTGCCTGTTCACTTCCTGGATTTACACAGAGGCACACCTCCAGCTCTGCAGCTATCATTGGCACTCTTATGACTCACCCCCAACCTTCCTGGCAAACTCTCACAAGACTGAGAGAGAGCTGTGCATGATGTCAAAAGCCTAGGTTAATGACCAGACAAGAAACAGGAATTGGGCTGTATAAGGTATTTACTGGCAGAATTTTTTTTTTTACTATCCAAAGTTAAAACAAGGGCAGGAGATTTAATAGATGGAAAGTTGCACCATATTTTGCACTCTCCAGTTTTAGTAAATCAACCCCTTTGGGACACTGGTGCCTGCACTTGTTAGTAAATACAAATAACAAATTCATTGTGAATGTGCTCTCATTTCAGGCACATCATAAATACCACAAGGACATGATCTGGTTATCCAAACAAGACTGATGAGTTTGTGTACAGGCCTATCCCTTAAAAAATCATCCCTAATGATTCTTGGTTGACTGCTGAGCAGGGTAGAAAGTCACAGGAGAGATTGGGATGCCTGTAAGGCAGCAGGCATTAAAATAGATATCATGCCAATGTGACAATGAAACTTTTGTTGAGAGACAAAGTTTGGATTTCCAGAATTCAAAAAATACTGCATTATTAGCTACTTTAACCACTTGCCGCCCGCCATATAGCAAAATGACGGCGGCAAAGTGGTTTCAATATCCTGACCGGGCGTCATATGACGTTGCCAGGACAGTGACAGTGACAGTGACTCTTTACCATGTGATCAGCCGTGTCCAATCTAGATAATGATGACTGGGACAACACCTGGGACTATCAAGTTCAACAACTGATCTCAGTCATGGACAGACTTATACAATAAAATTGTTCATCACTGTTATCTCACACCAACAAGATTGGAAACGTTCTCAAGCAGTTAGTGTATTTATAGATTTCATTCATATTTTTTGGACTTGTGGTGAGATAGGTACCTACTGGTCTCAAATCCTGAAATCTGTTTCTGCTTTGATATTACGATCCCTCAGGGCTCAGGAGTCTGTCTTTTGGGCCTGTTGGAACCCTTATGCCACGTACACACAAGCGGAATTTCCGTCTGAAAAATCTTGGATGTTTTTTCCGACGGAATTCCGCTCAAGCTTGGCTTGCATACACACAGTCACACAAAAGTTTGCTGAACTGTCAAGAACGCAATGCCGTACAACACTACGACGAGCCGAGAAAATTACGTTTAATTCTTCCGAGCATGCGTCAAATTGTTGGAGGAATTTTGCATGTCGGAATTGGTACAGAGGATCGGAACTTTCTCCGACCGAAAAATTGAGAACATGCTCTCAATCTTTTGCTGGCTGGAATTCCGCCAGAAAAAGTCCAATGGAGCATTCACACGGTCGCATTTTTGGATCAAAATTTCTCATCAGACTTTTGCTGGTGGAATTTCTGCTCGTGTGTACATGGCATTAGCCATTAAAAAAGTGACCAGAACACTACTTGGTCTACTGCTATTCTATGCTAGAAAAGCAATTGTGCTTCTTTGGAAATCTCATGCTCTCCCTACTATGGATAGATGGAAATTATTAATAAGTCGTGTACTCCCATTGTATAAAGCTGCATAAAACAGCAGGGAATGTTCAGCCAACTTTGACAAAATGTGGTCTCTGTGGTTGGCAAACCCTAAAAATTACCATTTAAACTGAGATTCTCCACTCCTGGGAATCTTGTTAGTACATGTACTAGTTAAATAATTAGCATATATTGATTGGTTTGCACAAAAGTTATAGCGCCTACAAAATAGGGAATAGATTTATGTCATTTTTATTATTATTATTTTTTTTTACTAGTAATGGCTGTGATCAGCGATTTTTATCCATCAACATGGTCAATAGACAAGCCAAAGTCAGTACAGGTGGCAGTCAGAGGCAACACTAAATTGTAATGGCAGTAATTAGGAACACTGTTGCTGGCTGCACTGGTCTGGTGACACTGGGACTGATGTGGTGACAATCAGGGACACCGTTGCTAGCTTACACTGGTGTGGTGACACTGTGACAGGTGTAGCATTGATCAGGAAAACTGTTTCTTCCTGCAATGATCTGGAGTGGTGGCAACCAGGAACACTGATTCTAGCTACACTGGTCTGTTGTGACACTTTGGATGTTGTGATGGTGATCAGAGAACTGTGATTAGGGCTCCTTTACACATGAGGTTGGAGGGCAGTAAAACCTCATGGTTGACCCATGGTGTTACCATCCCTCAACGGCACCCCTTTTAGCTGCAGAGGCAGCGACCGGGGTATACACATGCTGCCACTGCGATGTTTTGCAGCTGTGGCAAGAATTATACCCACTGTGCACCTGCCAATCGCAATCATTTAAATTGATAGGAATGCTTGTGTGGGGTCCAGGGAGTCAAAGCAGCTGGTGAGCAGGTGATACAGCACCCTCTCGCAGTGAAGAGTGATCCAAACACAGTGTGGCAGTGATCAGGGACACTCTAACTGATGTGGTGGTGATCAGGGTCACTGGGAGTGGTGTGGAGGTGATTAGGGACAATATGACTAGTGTAGTAGTGATTAGGGACACTGACTGGTGCAATGGTGTTTATGGACTGACTGACTGGCAGCACTAGTCTGGTGACATTGTACTGCTGTGGCAGAGATAAGAGACAATGGCTGGCAGCACTGACATACCACAGTCACCATAGTGACACTAAACTTGTTCTAGTGACAGTATTAACTTCCCACCCTGCCACTGCACAAAAATGGGCAGGTGGGACAAGCACTCTTCTGGGAGTACGTGCCCGAACATCTAAGGGCCCACACCTTGCCACGTGGCCTAGCAGCTGCGCACTCCTGTGATGCCTGTGTACCCTGGACACTGATCGGCATATGGGTCCTCTGATTGGCCCTTCCGATCACATGAGTGTACCAGTGTCCCATTAACATCTTGCAATAGTGTCCCAAGCAACATCAACATCTTTCAGTGTCCCGAGGAGATGTCAGGATCACTTTGTGCTCCTGCTCCACATTCCAGAATCCAGGTGTTGGCTGTTGCATTCTCCCTGTCTGTGTTCACCTGCAAGGTGATTGATAGTTAGTCACCTGTTATAAGCAAACCAAACACTCTATCCCTTGATTGTGATAGAGACAGATTTACCTGCATTGTTTCTGATCAAGCCTCCCATTTGCCTGCCCTGCTTCGCTGTTGGATTTCCCTGTGTATGACCTGGATCGGATATTGGATTATTCCCTGAACTCAGTCTGCTCTTTACCTGGTCTGTCACTGGATTGTGCACTGTACCTATTACCCTGACCAGGGGACCTGACCTGGGGAATTTCACAGGGAGACCATCAGCTTCTACCTGATCTCCTCTCTGTAGTGATATAATATGTAGTGGGTAGATGATATGTAGTTATTAATAAGTATTGTCCCGCAGCAAACCCAATTCTTCCAGAGAGAGACTTTATTGGCTTCCAAAACAGAACAGTCTTGTAATAGATGACAAAATCCAACAGGGTATAATCATGACAGTGTTAGTAAATTTCTAGAGCCCCATGTATCCATGTGACTTTTGGTGCCTTCATAAAAACACACACTTCTAAACAGACTGAATGCCATGTTATATCCCCCCCACACAATGAATGGCTGAGCAATTTGATTGACCGTTTCCATTAAATGCTTTGATCTGCTCATGTCATTTAGAGTGACAGAAGATCACCCCAAGCTGTGAACAGCTGTAGTCATAAACTGCCCTAATCTGCATTCTTGCATATTAACATTAACATAGTGACTCTGGGCCATCTGTCCCCTTTGATATGTGGAGTAATTCTTGTTTGGCCACTTCCCCTTTGGTCAACAAGTCCCTTTTAATATGCACAATTAGATTAACAACTACCAATTTGACCTGCTTGGAATGGACTTGTCTTAGAATGCCTACATATAACACCATATATAAATATATAAAATACATGCACATTATATATATATATATATATATATATATATATATATATATATATATATATATATATATATATATATATATATACATATATATACACATACATATATAACATACTACATATACCCCCACTTGGGTCGCTTCTAACTACTAGAACTGACCCATAAATCAAGCAACAAACCTATCATTACGATTTGAGGTACTGGATGCTTTACAATGGCTCATATAAAATATAAAGTTGAAACTGGTTACATCTCTCTTCACCAGCCTCTAAAATATCCCCATGAAACAGTCATTAGATAATATAGCTTTAGACCATGACTCGAAAAGGATTCAGTAAACATCTGTGGCCCATATAGCTGTTAGGCCTTATGATATCACATCAAGATCTTGAATATTGCACAAAAACAAGCTGATGTCAGAGTCCATTCTTCGATCTGACTTCATCACATCTCTCACTGAAAGTAAACTTGGTATGCTCTGGGAGCTCCGATCCACATAAATCCAGGATTCTCTCATCTCCAGGCTCAAGGTTTTCATTTTTAAAGATGCTTTTGCACAAACACCAGCAAATCCTGAAATTCTACTTCCATCTTTATAGTAAGAAGAACCATCAATGTACCAGCACTCACTTTCAAGTTCAAAAGGTTTGGATACGGCAGAAAAAACTGTGCTGCAAACTATTTCCTTGCACTTGACATTCATGAGTCCATCTTGCAAGCATTTTACAATTCACATCTTCCTATTTGAGCAATGATGAATGATGAATGATGTGGAAAATCTTGCCAGTAAAGTTATGTCTTTTTCATCCATATATGCCATAGCCTTTAGCATATTATCAACGACTGATTCAACAAAGTTTCAAATCATGACTGGAGTGATGAATTTCACTCACCCCTCTTATAAATTTAGGAAAACCACCCAACATACTATAATTTATTAGGTTTTAAGGGAGATGTGCCAATCAAAGAAAGATGTGTGTATCCTTAAGCACCTTATGAGGGAACTTGTTGTATGTTACTGCTTATCAACTGTGGATCCCTTTAGGGTCAAGTCAGTCCTATAGTGGGTGGGGTGAGATATAATGACGATTAGCATCAATTACTATGCTGTGGTGCTAAATACTCCTATGCAGAAGGGTAGATATTTTTAAAACACTCCTTTCCCTTACAAAAGAGTCTTTACAACACAATCCTAATTCCGTGGAGGAAAACCAGATCCTCTTGGTCATATAAAACCCAATTCTGTGAGGAAAAGTTTTTTTTTAAAAACTATATATAAAAAAATTTTTTTGCAAGGTATACATATATGTGTTCTATAATCCTGTGAAAAAAGGGGAAACTGTGTAAACAAACCACTATACGTGTGTGTCTATACTGCTGTGAAGGAAAATTTGGGGCAACCAAACCGCACAATAAAACGCATACTAGTATAACAGTTGGCGCCGGTACCCCCTTTTTTCTGTTTTTATACTATAATTTATGCTATGCCAAGCCATTGTGCAGCATCTCACCTTAGATGTCAAATATATTGATCAATATGCAATATGTAATATGTATAGGTGCTATGAAAATTATTTTAGGTTTAAATGTTTCGCTCTGGTTTTAAGATAAAGTTCAAGAAATAAAACATAATAAAAAAAAAAAAAATAAAAATGGGAAATTGTGAAAAAAAAAAATAGGGAAAAGTCCATTGACAAAAAAAAAAAAAATTAATGTTCAAAAAAAAGGGTCCATTGCTTGATGAATATTGAGAGAGTCCATGATATTGTCTATTCAGCGTCTCCCCCACTAGCCAGCAATTTCAAACTGTCCTTCTGCTATTCACACGTAAGCAAGTATCTCCGCAATATCTGAAAGACAAAAAACCCTCCAACAAAAACGAATTAGCAAGGTCCTTAAACATTGTTTGAAGTTATTTACACATTTACAGTTTGAAACGAATTCACCCCCACTGCTAGAGAAGTGTCATTTGCATTCAAAAACAGATCTGGAGAATGTACATCTTCTGCATTTATGCCACCCTGTACCCCCTTCAACTGCTCTAATAATTTAGAGCATCTTATCATACTCAATCTTCAGGTGGTCATATTTCTGTTTTAACTGGGAAAACGGTATTCAGGTCTTGGACATTTTATTACTATTTTGGTCAGCTCTGTTTTTCATATTCATATCACCTATATTTGACCTGGTGTCTCCTCTTTGGTTGTGATCATAAGATACTATCTTTTGACCTTTATGTTCAGTATTTATCCTAAACAATGTGGCTAAATCAATTTTGACAGCTTGCTCATATGACTTTCTCCATAAATGGTCTGCTCTCAACAATACGACTTTTAAATCATGAGGATTTGGGGTAACTAGTAAAATATTTTGTTTGACATCTTCATGCAAAGCATCTAGAAACATACTTATATGTATCAAGCCACCACGCTCAAATGCAAGATTATTACCGACCAATAATTCCATAATAGTTGCTATCCTGTGTGACAATTCATAGGGAGATTCACTTTGCATTTGTTTGATCTTCCCATGAATAGTAACATCAGAACGTATACCATACAAAACACATAATAATTCCAGTAATATGTCCCTTGTCCTCAGAGGCTGAATACAGATTTGTTTAATTCTCATCCAAAGACCACTTCCTATAGAATGTTGTATAACTCTTTATAAATCAGATGGGTTGAGATTGTACATATCTCTGACATTCTGAAAGTCACAAAACCACTTTAAAAATCTATTTAGATCATGGCAGGGAACCATTCCTATTTCTTTAAGAATTGCATCTAATTCTTTTGGTTTCAAAGGCTTCGTTCCAAGCTGAACTTCACCTGTATTATTATTATTGTTATAAACTGTGGTGGTCACAGTGGGTGCAGCTGGCAATGAATTATCAGATTTAATATGAGGTTCTGTTTCATTTGATAGAATGTTTGTGTTTGTATTTTGCTGCAGATTGCTGAATCCAAGATTTGATGCATATCTGCATTCCTGAGATCTCTTCTCTAATTCCATAATTCTTAATTTCAATCTCTTATTTTCCTCTGATAATTCATCACAACGATTAGATTTCTCAAGCAAGGCTCCCCCAATGGTAACTGCATGCAATTTTAAATTTACAGTCTCAGATTCTGATTGGTTTTGTAACCTCTGACAAACCTTGTTGCTATTATCAACTGCACTCTGTAATTGGGTAATTTCCTCCACCTTATCCTTCAAAGAACTTTCCATTGTTAAACAGCAAGATAACAAGCCCTGTACAATACAACCTTTTCTTTTACTTTCTGAAATTTTGCTATCAAAAACCGTTTTCTCTAAAAATTTGTTCATCATAGTCCACGTTTGCGCGGACCGCTTAATACATTTTCACACCCATCTGTTAACTTTATCAGAACTGACACAAGCTTCACACTGAGTAAGCATGTTGACTATATTATTAATAATTAAAAAAAAAAAAAGGAAATATTTTACTCACCGCATTAGTTACTCCTTCAGCTTTCAGCTCAGGTCATCTGGTACACGATACAGTCCTTTTTTTGTTGTTTCCAGTCTCCAGAGAATAATTCTGGGGTTGCAAACTTGTTTGATCAGACTCTCTTATGTCACAACCAGACATTAGAGTCACAGCACAGCTCTTGGGTCTCCATCAGACTTCTGTCCACCTCACAGGATTGTTGTCACCACCGACTTCTGAAGTCCTGAAAATGCTCTTCTGGTCACTTGAACGGCACCAATGTAGTGATATAATATGTAGTGGGTAGATGATATGTAGTTATTAATAAGTATTGTCCCGCAGCAAACCCAATTCTTCCAGAGAGAGACTTTATTGGCTTCCAAAACAGAACAGTCTTGTAATAGATGACAAAATCCAACAGGGTATAATCATGACAGTGTTAGTAAATTTCTAGAGCCCCATGTATCCATGTGACTTTTGGTGCCTTCATAAAAACACACACTTCTAAACAGACTGAATGCCATGTTATATCCCCCCCCCCCCCACACACCGAATGGCTGAGCAATTTGATTAGCCGTTTCTATTAAATGCTTTGATCTGCTCCTGTCATTCAGAGTGACAGAAGATCACCCCAAGCTGTGAACAGCTGTAGTCATAAACTGCCCTAATCTGCATTCTTGCATATTAACATTAACATAGAGACTCTGGGCCATCTGTCCCCTTTGATATCTGGAGTAATTCTTGTTTGGCCACTTCCCCTTTGGTCAACAAGTCCCTTTTAATATGCACAATTAGATTAACAACTACCAATTTGACCTGCTTGGAATGGACTTGTCTTAGAATGCCTACATATAACACCATATATAAATATATAAAATACATGCACATTATATATATATATATATATATATATATATATATATATATATATATATAAAACATACTACACTCTCCTGCTTATCCCCTTATCTTGGGGTATCCCTGGCTTAAACTTCACAACCTGCACATAGACTGGGCTGCAGAGGAGATTGGGTCCTGGTCCCAGACCTGCATCCAGAATTGCATTAAAACTGCTGACCAATCGCGCATTTATAACTCTTTTGTGGCCAGTACCGGTCACATACTTTTATTACAGTCCTTCTCAGATCATGATCATGACAATGTTTCTAAATGTGACTCCAGTTTACATAACCATGTGCCTTTATATGATTCTGTTATAACAAAAGTCTATTGAATTCTCTACAGGTCACCTCTCCAGCCAATTGCTACAGCCTGAACCCTCTCTACTTAGAAACCAAACTTATCTGTATGTCTCATAGCCCTGTTTGGAAACTTCTTCTAAATCCTCAGAAGTCAAGTCCCCTGGATTACCCCTACATTTGCCTGTCGCTAAACTTCCTTGGAAGCACAGCCAGGCTAACTTGTCTGCAAATATATAAAAAAAATAAGATTTTCCTCATCGAGATTGTAAGGAACCAGAAGACCAAATGAGTGAAACAACATACAATGTAGGGAAAAATATGATGTATTTATTAATGAATTGAAATATCATTATTCTCCCCAATGGGAGATGGTAGTTGTGACACTAATAACATGACATGAGCCATGACACTAATAACATGAGTCCACAAACTAGTGATGGAAAAAAGTTGTCTGCAAATTCCACAGTCACTACACCTGGTGATGCAATTCAGACAGTCGCTACACCTGGCCATGCGGTACAGTCGGCCATTGCATCAATTATGCCAGTCCAGCCCATGCCCAATGAACTTCCTGCCTTTTCTTATTCTGGACTTTCTGGTAATGCGAGTCAGACAGTCGCCTCACCTGGCAGTTGGCCGCTGCATCAGTTATGCCAGTCCAGCACATGCCATTGAGCCTCCTGCTTTTTCTTTATCAGGGCTTTCTGTAACCTAGCCTAACCCTACTTCTACTACACCCATTCTAACCGGACTAAGAGGTTCAATCTGTCCTTTGGATAAACTGTCACATTCGGACAGGTGGGGCTTTCAATCTTTTTTTCAGGGCTCTCTGTATTCAGATAAGATAGAATGTGTGCAGAGAGCAGCAGCTCCCCTAATACTTACTGGAGCCCCATCTCAATCCAGCGATGTTGCACGACAGCCTTGGCTGTTCCAGACCTCTCCTTCCTGATTGGCTGAGACAAAGCAGTGGGCGTCATTGGCTCCTGCTGCTGTCAATCAAAGTCAGTGAGCCAATGAGTAGAGAGAGGGGGCTGAATCGACACACATAGCAGCGGCTTGGCTTGGGTGCCCCCATAACAAGCTGCTTGCTGTGGGGGCACTCGGCAGGAGAGAGGGGCCAGGAGTGCCGATGAGGGACCAGAGAAAAGGAGGATCTGGGCTGCTCTGTGCAAAACCACTGCACAGAGCAGGTATTTATAACATGTTTGTTATTTTTAAACAAAAAAAAATAAAACAAGACTTTTTTTGTCACTTTAACTGCTTGCCGCCTGCCCACCATCAAATTATGGTAGGGCAGTGCGGCTCTTGTTCACATGACGGCGCCCCAGAATGGCCACTCTCGCATGCCTGTGGGGGGTGCAACGCGGCAATTGCCTATCTCTGTAAAGAGCCGCGGCTCTTTAACCATGTGATCGGCTGGGTCCAATCACAGCCGGTCACGTGTAAACAACGAAGTGCCGGTAATCGGCTCTTCTCACCTCACACTGACAGTGTGTGGCGAGGAGAGCCGATCAGCGGCATCTCCATGCATGGGGACATCTAGGAATGTAATCAGGGCACTGATCATCAGTGCCCTGATTACAATATTGCAATATAGTGTCACAAATCAGTGCCCACCAATGCCAGCTATCAGTGCCTATCAGTGGCAGCAATCAGTGCCCACCACTGCCCACAGGTGCCACCAATCAGTGCCCATTAGTGATGCCAGTCAGTGCTTGCATTCAGTGCTGCCTATCAGTGCTGCCCATCAATGCCCATCACTGCTGTCAATGCCCATCAGTGTCACCCATCAGTGCCACCCATAAATGCCCATCAGTACCACCTATCCGTACCGTCTATTAGTGCCCATCAGTGCCACCTAATCGGTCCCCATAAGTGCTGCCTCATCATATAGAAAAAGAGGGGCAAATGGGACTTTAAATGCAGCATGTCAATTGAAAAAAAATAAAGATGATTTTGAAGTATACAATGGTGTAAATACAGATATAGTCAAAGAAAGAACATATATTATAATCATAATCATCAGAAAATCTGGGTGCAAACAAATCAATGGACGCACGCAGATGCAGTTCATAATAGAAATGCATAAATTAAAAATTGCCAATCAGAGTAACAAAATCGCATGAAAGGAGTACAAAACTCAATAGAACAAAGTTAATAGTATTTTGAAAAAAGTGACCTAGCTGCAATGACAGATATCAATGGCATGCTTCCATCCCGGGTTACTATATATAGAAAAAGAGGGGCCAATGGGACTTTAAATGAAGCATGTCAATTGAAAAAAAAATAAAGATAATAAACACATGCGAGCAGGTAAACTGATTTGGATTTAATTTAAAGTCAATGACCCCTAGGGGTAGTCTATGATTTTGAAGCATACAGTAGTGTAAATGCGAATATAGTTGAAAAAAGAACATATATTGTAGTCATAATCATCAGAAGATATAGGTGCAAGCAAATCAATGGACATACAAAGATGCAGTTCATAATAGAAATACATGAATTAAAAATTGCCAATCAGAGTAACAAAATCGCATGAAATGAGTGCAAACTCAATAAAACAAAGTTGATAATATCAGGGATTAAAATAGGCTTGATTGGGCATCCTTAGTTTGAGAACCCGACGCGTTTCTTGGCTTTATGCCAGTCATCAGGGGTAGGATGCATGTTTAATGCTAAAAAAGCAAAGGGATATAATAAATATTAAATATATGTGGAACCTCAGTTAAAAAGAGAGAGGATATCAGCTTGATCTGCTTGGTTGGAAAAATTACTTACAAAATAGCCCAAAGATTGGGCAGAGCTTCCAGCAATGGGATCTGTTATGGCCTGGGATGCAACTGTCTCATCCGGGGTTGAGGCAGAATTCCGACCAACCCCCCAACAATTGGCATTTGTCAGAGGGTGGGCCAGGGGGATCAAGAGCCAGCCGACCCAGACGCCCTCAACACTGGTCCACTAGGTTTGGAAAATGCATGTGTTGACCCAATCTGTGAAAAAATGGGAATTAATGAATGAATAACTGAAAAAAAAAAAAAAAAAAAAAAAAAAAATTATTTGGTGTGTGCCAAAAAGGTGGGTGTTGGAGTTAAATATAATGAATGAATGTGAGCTAATTGCTAATAAATATGTGTAATGAGCACATAAAGGATAATGAAATGTGAAAAGTGAGTTGAAAAAAGGAAAAAAATGCAAAAAATGCAAACTCGCCCAGTGGAAACATGTGGAAATGTGTGTGCAGTGCTCAAAATAAATTAATGTTATGTGTGCATTGAAAGAGCAATAAACTCTGTTACCTTTGTGTTGAATAACAACTGCTAAAGTGTGGTGCCTTCATAGTGGAGCACAGTGGAGGAGTGAACCGTCTGTCGGTCCCAGCTGATGTACCCCGGCCCATGGGCGGGTCCCTACCAGCGTCATGTGACGTCATTAGCAGCTGTAAGGAGATGAGGGAACACTAGCAGCTGAGGATGATCTGTACCTCAGTGGGTGTCCACCCATCTCAGCTGCGGCGTAGATGGACAAAAAATAAACAGACTCCCACCTTGAGGCATCTATTGACGCCGCTTGAGGGGCCTGTCTATTTATGACGCCGATGCGCTGAGATCGAGCCCCACCGCCCTCTACAGTATATGAAGGGAGGTAGGGAGGGAGCTGAGCGCATCGCAACCCCGGAAAAAAGACTGCAATGCATCCAGCAGCCGCAGCCCAAGTGTTGGATTAATCAATGAATAGATTCCTGGAAAATACCTGGAAGAAAAAATAAATAAAATTGTTCTCAATAGCTGAGGAAAACACATATAAAGTATAAATTATAAGGTGTGGGGTCTCAGGCTTTTGAACCTGCAGCTAGGATTTTGAAATTAAAATTAAGACATAAATTGAGGTATAAATGCAAAAAAATATTTTTTTAATATTTTACTAATGATGAAAAATAGTTGATAGTATTAGTGCAGCATGGTCGCCAAGGGAGCGGGTGTCTTCCGCCCAAATGTATAAATTTTAGGAAAGTGACCTAGCTGCAATGACAGATATCAATGGCATGCTTCCATCCCGGGTTACTGTATATAGAAAAAGAGGGGCAAATGGGACTTTAAATGAAGCATGTCAATTGAAAAAAATAAAGATAGTAAAAACATGCGAGTAGGTAAACTGATTTGGATTTAATTTAAAGTCAATGACCCCTAAGGGTGGTCCATGATTTTGAAGTATACAATGGTGTAAATACAGATATAGTCAAAGAAAGAACATATATTATAATCATAATCATCAGAAAATCTGGGTGCAAACAAGTCAATGGTAGGGATGGGCCCGGTGCTCGATGCGAACCCATGTTCGCATCGAGCACCGGGTGTTCGCTCGCTCGGCGAGCCCAGAACTATTTTGGCCGCTCGCATCACGTTCGTGTGATGCGAGCGGCCCCGCAATGCATTGCGGCCGGCGCAGTGCATTGCTGGCTGATGATTGGCAGGACGCCTGTAGCCAATTACAGCTCAGGGGCTTTAGTACACGCCCCCTCTTATAAAAGGCCGCCACGCTGTCGGCGCCGGTCACATGCTGTTCCGGCGTAGATAGAGCAGGATCGTTCTGTGTCACTCTGCTAGATTTAGTTAGAGAGATTTACTTAGAGAGATTGAGTTAGATAGATTCATTTAGAAAGATTGATTTAGAAAGAGGGGCTTGTAGTGTGTTCGTGGCAGGCAGGCAGTGGCAGCAAACAGAGCTCCTATATTTTGTTCCCAGAAGCACCTATAGGACTTGTAGTGTGTTCGTGGCAGGCAGGCAGAGCTCCTATATTTTGTTCCCAAGAAGCACCTATAGGACTTGTAGTGTGTTCGTGGCAGGCAGGCAGAGCTCCTATATTTTGTTTCCAGAAGCACCTATAGGACTTGTAGTGTGTTCGTGGCAGGCAGGCAGAGCTCCTATATTTTGTTCCCAGAAGCACCTATAGGACTTGTAGTGTGTTCGTGGCAGGCAGGCAGAGCTCCTATATTTTGTTCCCAGAAGCACCTATAGGACTTGAAGTGTGTTAGTCCCATCACACAGAGATCATATATTTTGTTCCCAGAGGCACCTATAGGACTTGAAGTGTGTTAGTCCCATCACACAGAGATCATATATTTTGTTCCCAGAAGCACCTATAGGACTTGAAGTGTGTTAGTCCCATCACACAGACCTACATTTTCTTCCCAGAAGCACCTATAGGACTTGAAGTGTGTTAGTCCCATCACACAGAGATCATATATTTTGTTCCCAGAAGCACCTATAGGACTTGAAGTGTGTTAGTCCCATCACACAGAGATCATATATTTTGTTCCCAGAAGCACCTATAGGACTTGAAGTGTGTTAGTCCCATCACACAGACCTATATTTTCTTCCCAGAAGCACCTATAGGACTTGAAGTGTGTTAGTCCCATCACACAGAGATCATATATTTTGTTCCCAGAAGCACCTATAGGACTTGAAGTGTGTTAGTCCCATCACACAGAGCTATATTTTCTTCCCAGAAGCACCTATAGGACTTGTAGTGTGTTAGTCCCATCACACAGAGATCATATATTTTGTTCCCAGAAGCACCTATAGGACTTGAAGTGTGTTAGTCCCATCACACAGACCTATATTTTCTTCCCAGAAGCACCTATAGGACTTGAAGTGTGTTAGTCCCATCACACAGAGATCATATATTTTGTTCCCAGAAGCACCTATAGGACTTGAAGTGTGTTAGTCCCATCACACAGACCTATATTTTCTTCCCAGAGGCACCTATAGGACTTTTAGTGTGTTAGTCCCATCACACAGAGATCATATATTTTGTTCCCAGAAGCACCTATAGGACTTGAAGTGTGTTAGTCCCATCACACAGACCTATATTTTCTTCCCAGAAGCACCTATAGGACTTGAAGTGTATTAGTCCCATCACACAGACCTATATTTTCTTCCCAGAAGCACCTATAGGACTTGAAGTGTGTTAGTCCCATCACACAGAGATCATATATTTTGTTCCCAGAAGCACCTATAGGACTTGAAGTGTGTTAGTCCCATCACACAGAGATCATATATTTTGTTCCCAGAAGCACCTATAGGACTTGAAGTGTGTTAGTCCCATCACACAGACCTATATTTTCTTCCCAGAGGCACCTATAGGACTTGTAGTGTGTTAGTCCCATCACACAGAGATCATATATTTTGTTCCCAGAAGCACCTATAGGACTTGAAGTGTGTTAGTCCCATCACACAGACCTATATTTTCTTCCCAGAAGCACCTATAGGACTTGAAGTGTGTTAGTCCCATCACACATAGCTATATTTTCTTCCCAGAAGCACCTATAGGACTTGAAGTGTGTTAGTCCCATCACACAGACCTATATTTTTTTCCCAGAAGCACCTATAGGACTTGAAGTGTGTTAGTCCCATCACACAGAGATCATATATTTTGTTCCCAGAAGCACCTATAGGACTTGAAGTGTGTTAGTCCCATCACACAGAGCTATATTTTCTTCCCAGAAGCACCTATAGGACTTGTAGTGTGTTAGTCCCATCACACAGAGATCATATATTTTGTTCCCAGAAGCACCTATAGGACTTGAAGTGTTTTAGTCCCATCACACAGACCTATATTTTCTTCCCAGAAGCACCTATAGGACTTGAAGTGTGTTAGTCCCATCACACAGAGATCATATATTTTCTTCCCAGAAGCACCTATAGGACTTGAAGTGTGTTAGTCCCATCACACAGAGCTATATTTTCTTCCCAGAAGCACCTATAGGACTTGTAGTGTGTTAGTCCCATCACACAGAGATCATATATTTTGTTCCCAGAAGCACCTATAGGACTTGAAGTGTGTTAGTCCCATCACACAGACCTATATTTTCTTCCCAGAAGCACCTATAGGACTTGAAGTGTGTTAGTCCCATCACACAGAGCTATATTTTCTTCCCAGAAGCACCTATAGGACTTGTAGTGTGTTAGTCCCATCACACAGAGATCATATATTTTGTTCCCAGAGGCACCTATAGGACTTGAAGTGTGTTAGTCCCATCACACAGACCTATATTTTGTTCCCAGAAGCACCTATAGGACTTGAAGTGTGTTAGTCCCATCACACAGACCTATATTTTCTTCCCAGAAGCACCTATAGGACTTGAAGTGTGTTAGTCCCATCACACAGAGCTATATTTTCTTCCCAGAAGCACCTATAGGACTTGTAGTGTGTTAGTCCCATCACACAGAGATCATATATTTTGTTCCCAGAGGCAATTATAGGACTTGTAGTGTGTTAGTCCCATCACACAGAGATCATATATTTTGTTCCCAGAGGCACCTATAGGACTTGAAGTGTGTTAGTCCCATCACACAGACCTATATTTTCTTCCCAGAAGCACCTATAGGACTTGAAGTGTGTTAGTCCCATCACACAGACCTATATTTTCTTCCCAGAAGCACCTATAGGACTTGTAGTGTGTTAGTCCCATCACACAGAGATCATATATTTTGTTCCCAGAAGCACCTATAGGACTTGAAGTGTGTTAGTCCCATCACACAGACCTATATTTTCTTCCCAGAAGCACCTATAGGACTTGAAGTGTGTTAGTCCCATCACACAGAGATCATATATTTTGTTCCCAGAAGCACCTATAGGACTTGAAGTGTGTTAGTCCCATCACACAGACCTACATTTTCTTCCCAGAAGCACCCATAGGACTTGAAGTGTGTTAGTCCCATCACACAGAGATCATATATTTTGTTCCCAGAAGCACCTATAGGACTTGAAGTGTGTTAGTCCCATCACACAGAGATCCTATATTTTGTTCCCAGAAGCACCTATAGGACTTGAAGTGTGTTAGTCCCATCACACAGACCTATATTTTCTTCCCAGAAGCACCCATAGGACTTGTAGTGTGTTAGTCCCATCACACAGAGATCCTCTATTTTCTTTGCAGAAGCACCCATAGGACTTCTAGTGTGTTAGTGGCATCACACAGAGCTCCTATATTTTCTTCTCAGCAGCACCCACAGGACTTCTAGTGTGTTAGTGGCATCACACAGAGCTCCTATATTTTCTTTGCAGAAGCACCCATAGGACTTCTAGTGTGTTAGTGGCATCACACAGAGCTCCTATATATTCTTCTCAGCAGCACCCACAGGACTACCGACTACAATGGCTGGAAGACCGCCAAGGGGAGGCAGAGCGTGCAGAGCCAAGAACACAGGGCAGGCAGGCTCTGTTTCTAGTGGACGTGGCCGTGGACGTGGTCGTGCATCGTCATCAGCATGTGGCCATGGGACACGCGCGTCTTTGTTTTCGGCAGCTGGACATGTGGAGCCGCATCATGCTGAAGGCTTGGTAGAATGGATGACCAAGCCCTCCTCATCCTCCTCATCCTCTCTCACCCAGGCTCAGGGTACTGGCAGAGCAGCTGCCAACGCGTACTCAATGGCATCATCAGCCACCCCTTCCCTAGACCCACCATGTCCTCCTGAGGAGTCCCCCGAACTCTTTGAGCACAGTGTTGGGTACATGCTCCAGGAGGATGCCCAACGATTCGAAGGCTCGGATGATGATACCCAGCTTGAGGAATCTGGCAGTACTGTTCCACCAGCTGCAGCTTACTGCCAGGTTTGCTCTAGTGGTGAAGAGGGAGGGGATGATGAGGTCACTGACTCCACGTGGGTGCCTGAAGGGAGAGAGGATGAGGAGGAGGACGAGGAGGAGGAGGATGCGGCGTCACATGTCCAACGAGGCAGGATGCCCCCTGGAGGCCAGGTAGAGGCCAGCACAGCAACTGTACAACACCGCAGAGCTCCGCCTGTGCAGGGCGCTGCCTCTGCACGTTATCAGAAAAGTTCTTTGGTGTGGGCCTTTTTTGAGACGAGTGCATCAGATCGCACCACTGCTATTTGCAATATTTGTCTCAAGCGTATCTCGCGTGGCCAAAACATCAGCCGCTTGGGCACCACAAGCATGACCAGACATATGTCGACCTGCCATGCAGCTCGTTGGCAGGCACACATAAAAGACCCACACCAAAGAACTAAGCGGACCTCTCCTTGCTCCTCATCAGCTGGGATCTCCATCCCCACTACACCTTCAGTCCTCTCTGAAAGCTGCTCTGAGAGGACTGAAGGTGTAGAATTAGGTGTGTCACAACCAAGTACTTGCAGTACACCGACGTCCGATTGCAGCAGGCAAATTTCCCTGCCCCAGCTGCTGGACCGTAGAAAGAAGTACACTCCCAGCCATCCACATGCCCAGCGGTTGAATGCTAGCTTGGCTAAATTGCTAGCACTTCAACTGCTGCCTTTTCAGTTGGTAGACTCGGCCCCCTTCCGTGAGTTTGTTCAATGTGCGGTTCCTCAGTGGCAGGTTCCCAAACGCCACTTTTTCTCACGGAAGGCGATTCCGTCTCTCTACCGGCATGTGGAAGGCAATGTCCATGCCTCGCTGGACAGGGCGGTCAGCGGTAAGGTGCATATTACCGCTGACTCATGGTCCAGCAGGCATGGACAGGGACGGTACCTTTCTTTCACGGCCCATTGGGTCACTCTATTGGCAGCTGGGAGGGATGCAGGACAAGGTGCAGTAGTGTTGGAGGTTGTTCCGCCACCACGCCTCCAAAACGCTACTACTGCTCCTGGTTGTGACACACCTCTCTCCTCCACCCCCTCCTCTTCTTCTTCCTCCAGTGCTCTGTCCTTGGAACCAGCGGTGCTCCGTAGGCGTACAAGGGGCTACGCAAGTACGCAGGCAAAAAGATGCCATGCCGTGCTTGCGCTGGTGTGTTTGGGGGACAGGAGCCACACTGGGCCAGAGGTTCTGGCAGCTCTGCAGGGGCAGGCCGAGAGGTGGTTGACGCCACGTCAGCTTAAGCCAGGAATGGTCGTTTCTGACAATGGCACCAACCTCCTCTCCGCCCTGCGACAGGGGCAGCTCACCCATGTGCCCTGCATGGCTCACGTCCTCAACCTGGTGGTGCAGCGGTTCTTGGGCAGGTTCCCAGGCTTACAGGATGTCCTGAGGCAGGCCAGGAAAGTCTGTGTGCATTTCCGCCGATCTTATAATGCCAGTGCTCGGCTGACTGAGCTGCAAAAGGAGCTGAACCTGCCCAAGAACCGCCTAATATGTGACATGCCCACCAGGTGGAACTCAACGTTGGCCATGCTGCAGCGACTGCACACGCAGCAGAGGGCCATCAATGAGTACCTTTGCGACTACGGCACCAGGACAGGGTCAGGGGAGCTTGTTTTTTTCCCCACGTCAGTGGAGCATGATCAGGGATGCATGCACTGTCCTCTCACCATTTGAGGAGGCCATGAGGATGGTGAGCAGTGACAGTGCATGCATCAGTGACACTGTCCCTCTTGTCCACCTGTTGGAGCATACGCTGCGTGGGATAATGGACAGGGCACTTGAGGCAGAACAGAGGCAGGAAGAGGAGGACTTCCTTGCCTCTCAAGGCCCCCCTTTATCCGGACAGTGTTCCTTCTGTCCCACCCATCACACAGGAAGAGGATGAGGAGGAGGAGGAGGAGGAGGATTGTGTGAGCATGGAGGTGGAGCCTGGCACTCAGCATCAGCAGCAGCAGTCTTTTAGGGATGATGTACAGTCCCAACAAACCAGTGGACTTGTACGTGGCTGGGAGGAGGTGGCTGGCGATCATGTCATCCTCAGTGACCCAGAAGACTCCGGACCGAATGCCTCAGCTAACCTACGCTGCATGGCCTCCCTGATCCTGCAAAGCCTGCGGAAGGATCCTCGTGTTCTTCGGATCAAGGAGAGGGACCATTACTGGCTGGCCACTCTCCTTGATCCGCGGTACAAGGGTAAGGTTGCGGACCTTATCTTGCCGTCGCAGAGGGAGCAGAGGATGAGACATCTCAGGGAGGCCTTGCAGAAAGGTCTGTGCAACGCGTTCCCAGAAACTGGGAGGTTACAAACTCCTGGTCCTGGGCGACGAGTTGCTGAGGCTTCGGTCAGTAGCAGAAGGAGCGGTGGGGAAGGTGGACGTCTGACCGATGCGTTCAGACAATTTTTTAGTCCGCAGCCCCAAGGTATGATCGGTTCCAGCAACCATCGCCAGCGTCTGATATACATGGTGCAGGAATACCTTGGGGCAAGGTCAGACTTGGACACCTTTCCCACCGAAAATCCTCTGGCTTACTGGGTCCTGAGGATGGATCACTGGCCAGAGCTTGCACAGTATGCAATTGAGCTACTGGCCTGTCCTGCCTCCAGCGTTCTTTCCGAACGCACATTCAGTGCTGCTGGAGGATTTGTCACCGATCATAGGGTGCGCCTGTCCACCGCCTCGGTTGATCGACTGACCTTCATCAAAATGAATCAGTCTTGGATCACCACCAGCTACCAGGCACCTGAGGCGGATATAACCGAATAATTTATAATGTCACATCCCTTCAAGACTGCCTATGCTGATGCTGAGTGACTGTCCTCTTATGTTCACTGACTATCCTCTTCCTCCTCCTCAATGATCCATGCCACCACACCAGTGCCTAAGGCACAATTTTTCAGCCCCTGTTTAACAGGGGCGGGTAATTACAATTTTTTTTAAAAAATGCTTTGCAACACGTGTGACTGCTGTGCTCCAAGTACAGTATCTGTGAGGGGTTTCAGTGTTGTGGCACCAGCACCAGTGCCTAAGGCACAATTTTTCAGCCCCTGTTTAACAGGGGCGTGTACTTACAATTTTTTAAAAAAAATGCTTCGCAACACGTGTGACTGCTGTGCTCCAAGTACAGTATCTGTGAGGGGTTGCAGTGTTGTGGCACCAGCACCAGTGCCTAAGGCACAATTTTTCAGCCCCTGTTTAACAGGGGCGGGTAATTACAATTTTTTAAAAAAAAAATGCTTCGCAACACGTGTGACTGCTGTGCTCCAAGTACAGTATTTGTGAGGGGTTGCAGTGTTGTGGCACCAGCACCAGTGCCTAAGGCACAATTTTTCAGCCCCTGTTTAACAGGGGCGTGTACTTACAATTTTTTAAAAAAATGCTTCGCAACACGTGTGACTGCTGTGCTCCAAGTACAGTATCTGTGAGGGGTTGCAGTGTTGTGGCACCAGCACCAGTGCCTAAGGCACAATTTTTCAGCCCCTGTTTAACAGGGGCGTGTACTTACAATTTTTTTAAAAAATGCTTCGCAACACGTGTGACTGCTGTGCTCCAAGTACAGTATCTGTGAGGGGTTGCAGTGTTGTGGCACCAGCACCAGTGCCTAAGGCACAATTTTTCAGCCCCTGTTTAACAGGGGCGGGTAATTACAATTTTTTTTAAAAATGCTTCGCAACACGTGTGACTGCTGTGCTCCAAGTACAGTATCTGTGAGGGGTTGCAGTGTTGTGGCACCAGCACCAGTGCCTAAGGCACAATTTTTCAGCCCCTGTTTAACAGGGGCGGGTAATTACAAATCTTGATCTAATAGTTCACAGCAGGGCCCATTCCTGCGCCCACCAAGAGTAACTATGAGGGCCTACAGTCTTGTGGCAACACCGTCCACCACCACCGCCAAAGGCCCAATTTTTCTGCCCTGTTCATCAGGTGCTTGCAATTACAAATCTTGATCTAATAACTCACAGCAGGGCCCATTCCTGCGCCCACCAAGAGTAACTATGAGGGCCTACAGTCTTGTGGCAACACCGTCCACCACCACCGCCAAAGGCCCAATTTTTCTGCCCTGTTCATCAGGTGCTTGCAATTACAAATCTTGATCTAATAACTCACAGCAGGGCCCATTCCTGCGCCCACCAAGAGTAACTATGAGGGCCTACAGTCTTGTGGCAACACCGTCCACCACCACCGCCAAAGGCCCAATTTTTCTGCCCTGTTCATCAGGTGCTTGCAATTACAAATCTTGATCTAATAACTCACAGCAGGGCCCATTCCTGCGCCCACCAAGAGTAACTGTGAGAGCTTACAGTCTTGTGGCAACACCGTCCACCACCACCACCACCCCCAATTTTTCTGCCCTGTTCAACAGGTGCATGCAATTACAAATCTTGATCTATTAACTCACAGCAGGGCCCATTCCTGTGCCCACCAGTCTTGTGGCTACACCAACATCTAATAGGGCAAATTTCTGCAGAGTATATACGCCAGGCCCCTACTTTCAAACATCCAACTTACAAACGACTCCTACTTGCAAATGGAAAGAGAAAAACAGGAAGTGAGAGGAAATCTACCCCTAGGAAGGGAAATTCTATCCTGTTAGATTTAATTTGGGAAAAAGGTATCTCCTCTCTACTGATACTTTATCACCAATCCTTGTTTCAATTAAAACCCCACTTTTTCCAAAAACATTTGTCATTGGGACGGAAAGTGAGGTGACATGTTCTGAACAGATGTGCAAAGACAGCAAATGTTACAGGGGTGATAACCCCTCCCTATGTTCTCCAAAAAGCTTAAAAAATAGATTTTTTTGGGATGGAGCTACACTTCATAATGTACCTGTTCAGATTCTACTTAAGAACAAACCTAAAGCCGCAAGTGGTTTTAAATGGCTTCTTTTTTTCCTTTACAAATGTCATTTTGTGCAAGGACAGTTCTAAACACGGGAAACACATGCCACTTCACAGGCATACTTTAGACACCCCCCAGGTACCATATTTAAAGGAAAATTTCACTTTTTTTTTTTCACTTTATGCATCATTAAAATGACTGCTCCCGAAAAAACGTTAGTTTTTAAAAGTTCTTTTTGCATTGATATATGTCCCCTGGGGCAGGACCCGGGTCCCCAAACCTGTTTTATGACATTAACATGCATATTGGCCGTTGTAATTAGCACTTTTGATTTCGAACGTTCGCGTCCATTATAACGTATAGGGTTCGAAAATTCGCACAAACTTTCGGTCCGTTCGAAGGTTCTGGTGCGAACCGAACCCGGGGGTGTTCGGCTCATCCCTAGTCAATGGACATACGCAGATGCAGTTCATAATAGAAATGCATGAAAAATTGCCAATCAGAGTCAGCTGAGATGGGTGGACACCCACTGAGGTACAGATCATCCTCAGCTGCTAGCGTTCCCTCATCTACTCACCGCTGCTAATGACGTCACATGACGCTGGTAGGGACCCGCCCATGGGCCGGGGTACATCAGCTGGGACCGACAGACGGTTCACTCCTCCACTGTGCTCCACTATGAAGGCACCACACTTTAGCAGTTGTTATTCAACACAAAGGTAACAGAGTTTATTGCTCCTTCAATGCACACATAACATTCATTTATTTTGAGCACTGCACACACATTTCCACATGTTCCCACTGGGCGAGTTTGCATTTTTTTTTAAATTTTTTTCCTTTTTTCAACTCACTTTTCACATTTCATTATCCTTTATGTGCTCATTACACATATTTATTAGCAATTAGCTCACATTCATTCATTATATTTAACTCCAACACCCACCTTTTTGGCACACACCAAATCATTTATTTATTTATTTATTTATTTATTTATTTCAGTTATTCATTCATTAATTCCCATTTTTTCACAGATTGGGTCAACACATGCATTTTCCAAACCTTGTGGACCAGTGTTGAGGGCGTCTGGGTCGGCTGGCTCTTGATCCCCCTGGCCCACCCTCTGACAAATGCCAATTGTTGGTAGACATGGGAACTGTCAAAAAATTTGTTTCGTTTCGTTTCGTCCCGTTTCGTATATAAAAAAAATCGTAATTCGTAATTCGTGTACGAAATTCCATTCGAATTCGTACGAAATACGAATTTCGTACGAATCGTAATTTTTTTTTCGAATCGTTACAAATCGTTAGTAAAGTTACGAATCGTTACGAATCGTTAACGCGGCTAATGAGTTGTCGGTTCTCATAACACAGAGAACAATTCGAATCCAACTACAAATATCGAATTTCAATTTCAAGTTACGAATCGTTACGAATAGTTACGAATCGTTAGTAAATCCAACTACAAATATCGAATTTCAACTAATATGAAAGAAATTCTAATAGCGGATATAACGAATGCTTCGAATGAATTCGAGATTCAGTATATCTAATATAGAGAACTGTTCCTGCACAAAGTGTCATTTTTGCAGGAAAAAAAGCTATTTAAAATCACTCGCGGCTAATAAAAAGTCGGCTACGTAACACAGAACAGTCATTCATTGATAAAAAAAAAAAATTAAAAAAGCGTAGGGGTCCCCCCCAAATTCAATAACCAGGCCCTTCAGGTCTGGTATGGATATTAAGGGGAACCCCAGCCAAAAAAAACTGGCGTGGGGTCCCCCCCAAATATCCATACCAGACCCTTCAGGTCTGGGATGGATTTTAAGGGGAACCCCGGCCAAAAAAATATGGCGCGGGGTCCCCCTCAAAATCCATACCAGACCCTTTATCCGAGCACGCAACCTGGCAGGCCGCAGGAAAAGAGGGGGGACGAGAGCGTCCCCCCTCCTGCCTGAACCGTACCAGGCCACATGCCCTCAACATTGGGAGGGTGCTTTTGGGGGTCTGAGACCCCCAAAGCACCTTGTCCCCATGTTGATGAGGACAAGGGCCTCATCCCCACAACCGTGCCCGGTGGTTGTGGGGGTCTGCGGGCAGGGGGCTTATCGGAATCTGGAAGCCCCCTTTAACAAGGGGACCCCCAGATCCCGCCCCCCCCCTGTGAAATGGTAAGGGGGTACAAAAGTACCCCTACCATTTCACCAAAAAAGGTGACAAAAATGGTAAAAATGACAGGAGACGGTCTTTGACAATTCCTTTATTAAAATCTTCTTTCTTCTTTCTTCTGGTCTTCCTTTCTTCATCTTCTCCTTCCGGCATCTTCTTCCATCTTCTTCTTCCTCCGATCCGCTTCTTCTTGCTCCGGTCTTCTCGTCCTTCTCGTCCGGCATCGGCGTTGGCGTCTGTTCTTGGGCCGCTCCGCGCAATGGGAGGCTCCCGGTGTGTGAGGCTTCACTCCGGCTGACAGGTCTTTTATAACGGAGGGCACCTGGTAACCCCACCCGCTCTGACGCACGGGGACATCATGGGGACTTCCCTATGGCTTTCCCCATGACGTCAGAGGGGTGGATTTCCTCTCACTTCCTGTTGTCTCCCTCCGTTTGTAAGTAGGAGTCGTTTGTAAGTCAGATGTTTGTAAGTAGGGGACCCCCTGTATATATATATATAGTATGCATATGAAGGGGCGCATGTTTCCCGTGCTTAGAACTGTCTCTGTACAATGTGTCATTTTTGCAGGAAAAAAAAAGCTATTTAAAATCACTCCCGTAACACAGAGAACAATTCGAATACAACAACTAACAAATATCTAATTTCAACTAATATGAAAGAAATTATAATAGCGGATATAACGAATGCTTCGAATGCTTCGAATGGATTCGAGATTCAGTATATCAAATTTAGAGAACTGTTCCTGCACAATGTCATTTTTGCAGGAAAAAAAAAGCTATTTAAAATCACTCGCGGCTATTGCCGGCAAATGAATTGTCGGCTCCGTAACAGAGAGAACAGTCAATCATTGAAGTCATTGATAAAAAAAAAGCGTGGGGGTCCCCCCCAAATTCAATAACCAGGCCCTTCAGGTCTGCTATGGATATTAAGGGGGACCCCAGCCAAAAAAAAAAAAATGGCGTAGGGTCCCCCTAAATATCCATACCAGACCCTTGAGGTCTGGGATGGATTTTAAGGGGAACCCAGCCAAAAAAAATGGTGTGGGGTCCCCCTCAAAATCCATACCAGACCCTTATCCAAGCATGCAACCTGGCAGGCCGCAGGAAAAGAGGGGGGGACGAGAGCGGCCCCCCTCCCGCCTAAACCGTACCAGGCCACATGCCCTCAACATTGGGAGGGTGCTTTGGGGGTCTGAGACCCCCAAAGCACCTTGTCCCCATGTTGAGGACAAGGGCCTCATCCCCACAACCCTGGCCGGTGGTTGTGGGGGTCTGCGGGCGGGGGGCTTATCGGAATCTGGAAGCCCCCTTTAACAAGGGGACCCCCAGATCCCGCCCCCCCCTGTGTGAAATGGTAAGGGGGTACAAAAGTACCCCTACCATTTCACCAAAAAGGTGACAAAAATGGTAAAAATGACAGGAGACGGTCTTTGACAATTCCTTTATTAAAATCTTCTTTCTTCTTTCTTCTGGTCTTCCTTTCTTCATCTTCTCCTTCCGTCATCTTCTTCCATCTTCTTCTTCCATCTTCTTCTTCCTCCGATCCGCTTCTTCTTGCTCCGGTCTTCTCGTCCTTCTCGTCCGGCGTCGGTGTCTCGTCTGGGCCGCTCCGCGCAATAGGAGGCTCCCGGTGTGTGAGGCTTCGCTCCGGCTGACAGGTCTTTTATAACGGAGGGCACCTGGTGACCCCGCCCCCCATCTGACGTCATAGGGAAAGCCATAGGGAAGTCCCCCCCTCTTTCCTGCAGCCTGCCAGGTTGCGTGCTCGGATAAAGGGTCTGGTATGGATTTTGAGGGGGACCCCACGCCATTTTTTTTTTTTTTTTTTGGCCGGGGTTCCCCTTAAAATCCATCCCAGACTTGAAGGGTCTGGTATGGATATTTAGGGGGGACCCCACGCCATTTTTTTGGGGCTGGGGTCAACCTTAATATCCATACCAGACCTGAAGGGCCTGGTTATTGAATTTGGGGGGACCCCTACGCTTTTTTTTTTTTTTATATCAATGAATGACTGTTCTCTGTGTTAGGGAGCCGACATTTCATTTGCCGGCAATAGCCGCGAGTGATTTTAAATAGCTTTTTTTTCTGCAAAAATTACACTTTGTCATTCGAATCATTCAAATTCATTCGAATTCATTTGAATTCATTCGTTATATCTGCTATAATAATTTCTTTCGAATTAGTTGAAATTCGATATTGGTAGTTGGATTCGAATAATTTGGAGCTGAAATTCGTAAACGGAATTTTTTCTGCAAAAATGACACTTTGTCATTCGAATTCATTCGAATCATTCGTTATATCCGCTATAACAATTTCTTTCATATTAGTTGAAATTCGATATTTGGTAGTCGGATTCGAATAAATTCAGCGACGAAATTCGTAAACGGAATTTCGAAAAATTTGTACGAATTACGAATTCGTACGAAACTAGTCGCACATGTCTAATTGTTGGGGGGTTGGTCGGAATCCTGCCTCAACCCCGGATGAGACAGTTGCATCCCAGGCCATAACAGATCCCATTGCTGGAAGCTCTGCCCAATCTTAGGGCTATTTTGTAAGTAATTTTTCCAACCTCTCTCTATTTAACCTCTCTCTTTAACTTTTTTTAATTTTTTTTAACTTTTTAACTAAGAGAGATATCCTCTCTCTTTTTAACTGAGGTTCCACATATATTTAATATTTATTACCGTATTTATCGGCATATAACACGCACCAGCGTATAACACGCACCCCAAGTTTAGGAGGGCATTTTAAGGAAAAAAAGTTTTAGGAGGGAAGTTTAGGGAAAAAAAAACCTTACATTTAAGCGTCATTTGCAGCCTTGCCCAGCATCATTTGCAGCTTGCCCAGCGTCATTTGCAGCTTGCCCAGCGTCATTTGCAGCTTGCCCAGCGCCATTTGCAGCCTTGCCCAGCGCTATTTGCAGCCTTGCCCAGTGTCATTTGCAGCCTTGCCCAGCGTCATTTGCAGCCTTGCCCAGTGTGATTTGCAGCCTTGCCCAGTGTGATTTGCAGCCTTGCCCAGTGTGATTTGCAGCCTTGCCCAGTGTGTCTTGCAGCCTTGCCCAGTGTGATTTGCAGCCTTGCCCAGTGTGATTTGCAGCCTTGCCCAGTGTGATTTGCAGCTTGTCAGTGTCTTTTGCAGCTTGTCGTAGTCTTTTGCAGCTTGGCATGTTTAAATTTCCCGCCGGAGAAGAACAAGCGGGCGCCGCCATTAAAGACGAGCCGGAAAAGCCCGAGCCATCTGTTCGGCTCCACTCACAGTCCCGCCTCCCTGCTGTTTCGGAAGCGAGAGCAGGGAGGCGGGACTGCGAGTGGAGCCGAACAGTCAGATCGGTCTTTTTCAGCGGCGCTCGTTTTTTTTAGGCGGCGCTCGTTTTTTTTTTCGGCGGCGCTCGTTTTTTTTTTGATGGCGGTCGCTATTTTCGGCGCCGTTTGATTTTTTTGGTCACTTTTTTTTTGGGGATCGGCGTATAACACGCACCCACGACTTTCCCCCGATTTTAAGGGGGAAAAAGTGCGTGTTATACGCCGATAAATACGGTATATCCCTTTGCTTTTTTAGCATTAAACATGCATCCTACCCCTGATGACTGGCATGAAGCCAAGAAACGCGTCGGGTTCTCAAACTAAGGATGCCCAATCAAGCCTATTTTAATCCATGATATTATCAACTTTGTTTTATTGAGTTTGCACTCATTTCATGCGATTTTGTTACTCTGATTGGCAATTTTTAATTCATGTATTTCTATTATGAACTGCATCTTTGTATGTCCATTGATTTGTTTTCACCTAGATCTTCTGATGATTATGACTACAATATATGTTCTTTTTTCAACTATATTCGCATTTACACTACTGTATGCTTCAAAATCATGGACTACCCCTAGGGGTCATTGATGTTAAATTAAATCCAAATCAGTTTACCTGCTCGCATGTGTTTATTATCTTTATTTATTTTTTCAATTGACATGCTTCATTTAAAGTCCCATTGGCCCCTCTTTTTCTATATATGCTGCCTCATCAGTGCCCATAAGTGCCATCTCATCAATGCCCACCAGTTCAGCCTATCAGTGCCCATCAGTGCCGCCTCATCAGCGCACATCAGTGAAGGCGAAAAATTACTTAGTTACAAAATTTACTGACAGAAAAAAGGAAAAAACTTTTTTTTTTCAAAATTGTTGGTCTTTTTTTTTTTGTAAGTGCCTGGTAGGCAAGTGGTTAAATATATACCGTACCTTGAAAAAGTATTCATACCCCTTGAAATTTTCCAAAATTTTGGCATGTTACAACCAAAAATGTAAATAGTACAGTATTACAGTATTGTAATATTGTATGTACAGTATTTTAATGGGATTTTATGTGATAGACCAACACGTGGAAGATGGTGCTCTGGACAGATGAGACCAAAGTTGAACTTTTTGACCTAAAAGCAAAGCGCTATGTGTGGCAGAAAACTAACACTGCACAATTTACCCTGAACACACCAACCCCACTGTGAAACATGGTAGTGGCAGCATCATGTTGTGAAGATTCTTTTGTTCAGCAGGGACAGGTCAGCTGGTCAGAGTTCATTGGAAGAGGGATGGAGCCAAATACAGGGCAATCTTGAAAGAAAACCTATTAGAGTCTTCAAAAGACTTGAGACTGGGTTCACCTTCCACCAGGACAACGACCCTAGACATACAACCAGAGCTACAATGGAATGGCTTAGAGCAGGGGTCTCAAACTTCAGCTGTTGCAGAACTACAAGTGCCATGAGGCATTGCAAGGCTGACAGTTACAAGCATGACTCCCACAGGCAGAGGCATGATATGACTTCTAGTTCCGCAACAGCTGGAGGGCCGCTAGTTTAAGACCCCTGGTTTAGATCAAAGCATATTCATGTCTTAGAATGGCCCAGTCAAAGTCCAGACCTAAATCCAATTGAGAATCTGTGGCAAGACTTGAAAATTTCTGTTCGTAAACACTCTCCATCCAATCTGACAGAGCTTGAGCTATTGTGCAAAGAAGAATGGGCAAAAATGTCACTCTCTAGATGTGCGAAGAGACATACCCAAAAACACTTGCAGCTGTAATTGCAGCGAAAGATGGTTCTACAAAGTATTGACTCGGGGGGGGGGGGGGGGGGGGGGGTGTGGGGTGGGTGGGGGGGGGGTGGGGCTGAATACAAATGCACGTCAGACTTTTCACATATTTATTTGTAAACATTTTGTAAACCATTTATCATTTTCCTTCCACTTCACAATTATGTGCCAATTTGTGTTGGTCTATCACATAAAATCCCAATAAAATACATTTACGTTTTTGGTTGTAACATGACAAAATGTGGAAAATTTCAAGGGGTATGAATACTTTTTCAAGGCACTGTATTATGCAGCAATGATCCGCTGTTGTTACCATCAGTAAACCCTCCATGAAAATGCATGTTTTTCATTTAAAAATCATTGCAATTGTTAAATGCACAATTCTTTAGGGCTTTCACACTGAGCCGCGGGGGTGTCGACGGTAAAGCGGCACTATTTTTAGCACCGCTTTACCGTAGTTTTATCGGCCGCTAGCAGCCGAAAAGGGGTTAAATCCGCCCGCAAAACGCCGGCGGTATCTCAGTGCTGCCCCATTGATTTCAATGGGGAGCAGCGGTGGAGGAGCGGTGAGTTCCAAAGAAGTCCAAAGTCCAAAGAAGGTCCAAAGAAGCTGCTGGCTGACTTTTTGTGATGCCCTGCCAGCGCACCGCTCCAGTGTGAAAGCCCTCAGGCTTTCACACTGGAGTGAATAGAAACGCTTTTTTCAGGCGCTATTTTTAGCGCTGTAGCACCTGAGAAAAAAATGGCAGTGTGAAAGGGGTCTTAGAAAACAAAATGTTCCATCCATTGCTCTTTCGTTGAATAAGCAGTCCAATGCTCCATTGCATAGAAAAACCCTGCAGAATGTGGTTTTCTGTTCTGGGCAGCATTGGAGCAACCTGTGGAACCAGACTAGTATATACACTGTTCTACACATTCATAATGTTGCAAGCAAGTTGTTGCCTACAGGAGGATCACTGGCATGATACCAGCCTTCATTTTTTTCATTTTTTGTTCCAAATGTATCTTGTTCACAATTTCTGTATCTGTTTTGTTTGCTTTGGTCATACATGCCTTAAAATGTAAATTTGTGAGACCATAATTATCAATTTTGCTTTCATGAAGTGTTGTCCTCATGAAGGACATTACAGGAAACAGAGATACCAAAGATTAAAACATGTGACTATTGGGTCATTCACTAGACAAGCCTTTCTCCAGGGTTTTAGGGTTCATTCAAAAGGTTCTAGGGGTTCCTTAAGTAGTGCTGGATTAATCTCCAACCTAAACAGACTACCACTGTAAGGGGGCTTGTTTCACCTGTTTCATTTCATGATAATTATTAAAAATAATTATGTTATATAAAGCAGGGGATTCTTTTAATTGATCCGCTCTGGGAGATCGTCCTATATCTATAACATATTGACAACACTTATGTATCATAAACTGTAGATCAGGGGTGCCCAAACTTTTGAAGAGCGAGGGCCACTTAAGCTACTTGTTAACCGGTCGTGGGCCACAATGAGCAGAGCGTGCGAATGGCAGGTCCGTGTCTGCTCTGTATATGCAGAGCGGATACGGACACAGCCCACTAATACTCTTTTTTTTTTTTTCAAGATTGGATTGGAGGTAGGACACAAGTCAGTTTACATTTGCTACTCTTTAGAGGTGAATGGAGGGTCCAATTGGGTCAGACTGACCGTGTGAAAGGGGCCTAAGGCTGCTTTCACACAGATGCGCTGCAGTTTACCTGCACCGCTGGTGCAATGCAGTGTACCTTTGGCTTTCCTGCACTTTGCAATAGACTTCTATTATATTCTGCAGGTTTGGTGCACTTTCAGAAAGCTCACCAAACTCGCCGGTAATAACAGAAGTCTATGGCTCAGTGCAGGTAACCCGCAGGTGCACTGCTCTGTACCTGCGGATCAGTTTGAAAGCAGCCCAGTAACCACTGCAGAATAGATATGCCCATATAGACCCAGTGATTTTATTAATAAAACTGACCTTTAATAACAGTACTCTATTCTATTTTATCCCAGAGCAGGAGGTCGCGGGCCACATCAGAGGGCTCTGCGGGCCACTGGTTGGGCACCCCTGCTGTAGATGCGAGCTGAAAATAATTTTATCTGGTAAAATGGTGAAGAAAGTGTACCAGATTATTCATATATCTCTTGTTTTGTTAAATTTCCATTTTAAAAACATACAATACAACCAGATATCAAGTTAATATTCATTCCTTGGAATGAGATCAACTATTATGCAACAGAAACTGACCCAGACAAGATTTAAAATATGCCTAGTCCAAGATTCTACAATCTTCAGGAATCTGAGTGTGTTATATTTTTGTATCATTACTTGGCACATGTGTATATGTTGTTTTTTTCCCAGGTTTTTTGGAAGAATTTTAAAGGCTAAAAAAAACTAAATATGCTTAGCATCTGTCTTTGGTAAGAAAGTTTACTGAAAAAATAGCTGTTACAAATGGCTTTGATATAACTTTTTTTTTTTATTGAAGTAAAGTGCTTTTGCATTACAATTAAAACAAAATAACCAGCAAAACAAGCATAAGACATTCACATTAGCTTCACCAAAACCTTTCTGTGCTTTTCATTCCAGTTTTCATATGTTCTACAAAAAAATATGCACAGCATTCATATCTTTGTCAAAAAGAACAGCTCTTGAAGCTTTAATTTCCCTTTTTTTATTTTAGGGGCTTTTGCACACAAACCGCTTGAGCCTGTTAGGCAAAACTGGAGCCATATCCTCCCAGGCAGCCACTGTCCTCATATATACTGTACAGCAGTTCTATTGTAGCACCCTCCTAGATAGATGCTAGGATTAGCTAGATTAGTGCTGTCTCACTGTCTCACTGTGTTCACTAGTGCTGTGTTCAGTGGAGCTGTGTTTTTGTTTGCTAGGTGAATTTAGCTTCTGTCACTGTAACCAGTGTGGGTGTAATTGTTGTGTTGGATAAATTTAGCTGTACTCACCATAGTTAGTGCAGCTAAGTGTGATAAGTTAGGTCTGCTCAGTGTTTTAGCTGCTGCTAGTTTTGACTGTTTCCTCTGCTTTCCAGAGAACCAGAGAACTCTCTGAAACATAGGTTTGAATCAATGCAAATAGCAGCATGAATATAGAATAACCAATCCCAGGGAGGATGGCCCTGAAGGCTGCTGGGAGTCTATATAAATACTCTGAGACAGACTTTCTGGGTCTTTTCCTGCAGAGGATCAGTCTAGCCCAGAGGGCTGTTGACTTTCAGGGCAATGCTTCCATGTGCTTGCTGCTCATGAGGCCTCAGGTGGGGGCCTGGATGCTGAAGCTACAGAGAGCTGACTGAGAAAAACAACAAAAAGAACACCCCTAGACTGTTTTTTTGAGGAGAAGAATAACAGCGAGTGTGTGCCTGGCTGCGGGGCAATCCCCTGGGAATGAACCTGGGCTATTTTTTAGCTGCTCCTCAGGGAGTAAACTGACTAAACGGAGAGAATACAGCTTCAGTTACACTGCATGGGCTCAGACGAGCCATGTGCAAGAGCCCTATTAAAAGAGAATTAAAGAGAAACTCTGTTGCCTTATTCAACTATTCGGTCATTTAATAAAGATTAGAATAAATATTAGAATATTAATAATATTTTTGATATATGAATTAAGAAAAGTTTAACTCATAAGTTTAAACAACACCTTTCTTGCAATCCTGATTTTTTATCAGAACAGGGAACTGAATTCTTTGTGAATATTGTGTAACACAGCCATTCTCAACCAGGGTTCCTCCAGAGGTTAAGAGTTCCTTAATCTTTGGCTGATTGCCCTCTGATCTGATGGTGCTTGAAAAATTCTTGGTCCAACACCACTTGGTAGATCTTTTTAGCTGTCTGTAAGGGTGTCACTGTGCCGCCCTTACAGCGGGGGTCACAGTGTATGGTTGCCACCTCATCCCTTTAAACCCGAACACCTTTGAATTACACAGGTTCTGAGGCTAATTAAATGTAGATACGGCACCAAGTGAGTTTAATTACCACCTTAATCAGCCACAGAACCTGTGTAATTAATATGTGTTCGGGTTTAAAGAGATGAGGTGGCAACCATACACTGTGACCCCCGCTGTAAGGGCGGTAGTCATCCTACTGACCACCAATGCAAGGGCTTCTTCCGAATGACCCTCAATGAATTCATTATAGTATGGGTTCCCTGAGACCTGAAAATTAATTCAAGGGTTTCTCTGGTGTAAAAGTGTTCAGAAAGGCTGGTCTAATACTATTAGTATATATTAGCATTCTTATTTAGCTTTTTGGATTTCTTTTTAGCTCTGTAAATATAACTGCCTGTTATTGACAACAGATAACAATAGCAGTCTATGGAATGCGTACACACAGCATTCTGTTTTTAAAGATCCTCCATGCCTGTTGTTTTTTTTTTGTTAAATGATCAGAACCACCTGCTATAGCCAGCAACACTGATCGGGTGTGTTCTGATGGCAGGGAAGGCTTTCCCCCTTCAGAACACAATAGCATGACAGGAGCGATTCCCCCATCCACATCATGGATCACCAATTAGTAGTGTCTTTCAACAATAAAAGAAATTAGCACTTTCCTATGCGTCTCTAAAACAACGAAAGGCAACTAACAGAGTTCTATAGCCACATAGTCCATGCTGAATTAAAAGTGTATCAGTCAAAAACAACAGCATTTGCAGTCTTAACAATAATCCATCAAGCACATGTTAAGAAGAAAAATTCCAGTTAGCATTTTCACAAAGAGGTTACCACAGTGACCAAAAAATTTTAAGAAGCAGGATGGAAAGTGTTTCTCGAAAGGAATTTCTAAAAGTGTATGTGATTTTATTTTGGTAAAGTCCATTTATTCCAAATTACATTTTTAAATACTTTCGGACGACATTTGTCAAAACAAATGTACAGAGAATTTTTATACAGATTTTTGTACGAATGTTCACACAAACGTTTGTTCAAAAATCAATAAATGTAAATCTTTGATGGGTCTCTATGATCTATAAAGAACACCAGCTGCATCTAGAGTTTTCACATAGCAGTGAGCATTATATTTAGAGCTAATTCCCCTTTGTGGGTTTAAGTATTAATAAATAAGTTTGAAAGAGGAAATAAAATAGATACTAAGAGAGCTTGAAAAGGACCTTTTCACAGCTATAAAAAAGACTTCTTGACCTATTGGTGCCCCAAAAGATGCATCCGCAGGCTCTTTTAGGAATGTTACATGATTATCTTTTTTACAAGCTTTTTAATGCTAAAAAATACAATAGGTTTATTATTATTAAATACAAGCTCTTAACAAGAAGTATTTTAAGTATGCAAAATAAACATTATTGTATCAATAACTGATCAGCCTATGGCTCATTAATTCAAAGATCTACTGTAAGAAAAAAAAGAGCACTCTAAATTGAAAAAATTTGAAAGTTTCATTATTACTTCCTCATGATGAGCTGTATTTAGAAGATACGTGTATGTAGGATGGCCCCACTCCTGCCCCAGGTGACCGGCCAACATTAGTATCACGCTAAAAAACACCTCATTATTATACATGGACATGCGGCCCCAAACATGTTTATTAGGTCCCTTTCACCCCCAAACGTTTTTTCAGGCGCTACAGTGCTAAAAATAGTGCCTGTATAGTGCCTGAAAAAAGCGGGTCCTTTCACTCCAGTGTGAAAGCCGCAACATAGGCTGGAAGAGGCCGCGGGGCTGGTCTAGAAGCATGAAGGAAACCTGAGGGAGCAGAAGACTGCATACCTAAAACTTTCCTATACTTAAAGCGGAGTTCCGCCCACCATAGGTGTGCGCACAGGGTGTGCCGGGTGTGCCTGGGCACACCCTAATCACCCTGTGCGCCACAAATTTCCCTTGTTGAACGCCCCTACCCCTGTGGCAGCTGAGGTTAGGCTGGTTTCACACTGGGGCGGTGCGGGGCGGCGACGGTAAAGCAGCGCTATATTTAGCGCTGCTTTACCATCGTTTTACCCGCGGTATGCAAAAGGGTTAAAAACCTCCGCAAAGCGCCGCTGCAGCGGCGGTTTGCGGGCGGTATCCCCGCGGTTTCCCATTGATTTCAATGGGAAGGAGCGGTATAGGAGCGGTAAATACACCGCTCCTTCACCGCTCCAAAGATGCAGCTAGCAGGACTTTTGTTGCGGTCCTGCTAGTGCACCGCTCCAGTGTGAAAGCCCGCCAGCTTTCACACTGGAGTGAATGGGGCCGGTTTTTTCAGGCGGTGTACAGGCGCTATTTTTAGCGCTGTACCGCCTGAAAACCGCCCCAGTGTGAAAGGGGCCTTACAGAGAAAGGGACTAGGGAATCTCTGTCCTCAGTCCCTTTCTCTGCTATTTCACCAAAGCCCTTCAATGGGGCTCCTAACATTGAAAAAAAATATATAAAAAAATAATATTATAAAAAAAAAATAGTATTTTTAAATACCAAAATAAATCATACAAAAGAAAACGACTGACACAAATCTCATTGCTACTGACACTGTCTACTGCTCTACTGCGCCTGTGTGTTTAAGCTTTGGGGTGCACACCCTAATGCAATAGGCTGCGCACACCTATGCCACCCACGTATATATTTTTTTATTTTAGGAATCTCCTCTGCTTGTATGCGTTAATATACATTGCGTTAATATACATTAACGCATGTATATATTTAAATCACCTTCCCAGTGTATTTTTTTAAATAATTTACTTACCCTATTTTCGTGTTTCTGAGTGATTTTACTTGATTGTGGGCATGTGAAGCCCAATAGGACTCTCTTCTGGGATAAGTGCATGCTGGCTACCCAGCATGCACCTCCCGATCTCGCGTATGCGCATTGTAAGTCGGGTGTAGCGCTTCTCGTTGTCATCACAACGGGCGGCGACGGAGGAAGGTCACAGCCCGTTGTTATGGCAACGAAGATAAGCAATGACTCTCCAGCATTTTCCATCATTTCCTGTTTTGAAAGAACGCAATGCTAGCCTTCAGCGCTGCCCACTGACTCCTGGGAAATGAGGACACACATCTCCCAGGAGCACAGGCGCCGCGGAATATGACGTAAATCGATGTGGCACATAAGTGGCAGATTAGAAGGGACCCCATAGCAACAATGCCCAAATATTGTTGTTCATGGTGTATTAATCTGCTGATTTATGTAAAGATTATATTATGGGTGGAACTCCACTTTAAATAAGCATTTATCCACTGCAGTGTGGGGGTAGCCCTACTTCAAGAGAGGCTTTTCACTTTCCCTGGAGTTCAGCTTTAAATTAGGTAAAGCTATGTTCACTTTCAGTATCCAGTAATCTGCTTTTTTAATTTCCCTCAGGACTGGGTATTCCCAAGTCAACACCATCCAGGTACAATAAGTTATTTGGCTAAATAAATAAACTAAGAACAAGGGGGTTAGGCTGGCCATACACGGTTCAAATTCCTGCTGAATCGGCCGAGATTCGAACCGTAAGGCCCCTTTCACACGGGACAGATCCGTATTGATCCGCCCCATGAAGATCCGCTGCTCAGCAGGGATCGCTCAGCTGATTCCCGCTGAGCCGGCTGATGACAGGGCAGTCCCTGCACACTGTGCAGGGACCGCCCTGTGAGATCTCCGCTCTCCTCTATGGGGGATCAGATGAACACGGACCGCCTGTCCGTGTTCATCCGATCCGCTCTGCAGACGGATGGAAAAATAGGGTTTCCCTCCGTCTGCAGAATCGGACAATAGCGGAGGCGGACGATATCGGGTGTCAGCAGATGCTCATCCCTTGACACCCGCTATCCCATAGGGATGCATGTATGTGCGTATTTCATCTGAAAACGGATGGATGAAATACGGACATACTGTCCGCATGTGTGAAAGGGGCCTTAATAGGCAGGCTGAATGTACCAAGTCAATCAACTTGGGTACAATCAGCCACCCGTATTCTCTTGCAATTATGCAATAGCAACTGCTAGTGATAATCACTGTCTTCCCCTCCCCCTTTCTGGGAAAACAATTGCTAATTCCCCTTTCAGCACTGTCTGGTTAATGGGGGTATCGTGGTTTCAGTAAAGAAATTTGCATTGCATCAAGGCCCCGTACACACGATATGAAAATTGAATGGAAAAATTTGTAGACAAGCTGTCTGCCAATTTTTGGATTGTTAGTACGGTGCTTTCGACAGCCGATTTCACTTTTTCGTCAGACAAAAGCTGGATGTGCAGACTATAAAATTTTTGTCGGATGTGAACTCAATGTCTGATTTTCGTTTCATTAGTACGGTAAATTTTCGTATGGTGCGTAACCTCTTCACTTTCGACATGCCACAAAAACAGACGTTTGGTCGTCCGAAAATCTAAGCGTGTGTACGAGGCTTTAGTCTCAGCTAACCACAATATGCTCCAGTAGTTTCTTTAATTTAAGAAACATTAGCCAAAACTTGAGGTTATGACTTTATACAAACTGATCATCAGTTCTAACCCCTCTACCTTAACTTATCTGCTACCATTTACATTATGAAAGGAAGACTAAATGCGTCCATGATAATGAAATAAATAGGTTTGATTTACTAAAGGAATAGATGCTGGTCACTTAGTAAAGTGAATGTTCCATCTGCAAAGTGCATGTTCACTTAACTTAGAAAATATTGCTGTCAAAATGTAAAAAAGACACGGCCGTGCAGGGAATCTGCCCACCTGGCTGCGTCATTCCTTCACGTCATTCATTCGCAGAGTTCTGTGCATGGGAGAACTACAACTACCATCAGCCTCTGCGGCTGTCGCCTTGTAGGTCTCAATGAACTACCAGGGCGCTGTCTAGGTAGTTCATTTATGCTTCCTGTCAGTGTGTAGCTGCCTGCCCGTACAAGATATGAACAGACAGCTAACACTGACAGGCTGCAAGAGCCCTGCATTGCACCAGCAATCTGCTGATAGTGAGAGCAATGCTTTACAATAAAAAAATAAATAAACGCACATTTTTTACCTGCAAAAAGATGGACATTTTTTTATTTCTTTTAAACATGACATTACCTTTTAAGTGAACGTTCACTTTGCAAAATCAACATCTGCTGTACCAAGTGAGCTCATTTTTTTTTTTATTTAGTAAACCTCCCCCAATGTTTATATCACAAAAAAGGGCTGCCAAAACAGATTTACCCAGCAACACTGATCTTGATGAAACTTGATATTTCTTAAACCCAGGCAGTAGAATATGACCTGGTGAATTAGGAATTTCATTTCACTTAATCTAAAAAGTGGAAATTCCCAAACATCTTTAACTGTTGTGTTAAAGAGGAAGTAAATCCTAATGGGTTTACTTCCTCTTTGTTTCCCTGCAAAGGTAAAGCATAATGGACTACTATGCATCGCATAGTAGTCCATTATGTGTCACTTACCTGACACAGGAGCCAGCGAAGTCACTGCTGTCCCCTTGTGTACGGCGCCTCCATCTTCTGGGTGGGTCTCGCGGCTCCGGCGCTATCATTCGATGGCGCCGTATATGCGCACGGGAGCCGCCACTCGCGGCATATCGCCGTTAAGATCGGCTTTCTCAGTGCGCCTGCGATATGCCGCGATATGCGCCGTAGACAGCGGTGCCTGTTCTTTGGCAAATATCTCCTAAACTGTGTAGGTTTAGGAGATATTTCTTTGACCTACAATTAAGCCTTAATCTAGGCTTACCTGTAGGTCCAAGTGGTTTGTAAGGGTTTACAACCACTTTAAGGTAATGCTAACTTCATGTATGAGTTGCCATCTTTATCTGAATTGATTTGCTGTATTAATAAGTGTTTTGTTTGGTGGTCTGAACCCTGGGCCTCTAAATCACAGAGAGGGAAAAAATTGGACAAATTCTCAAATTTGTCAAACTTTGTTGAAGAACATTTTTGGCTAGTGAGCTTTTTGTTACTTGTGAGCTTTTCTTGAACGAACTGAACATCATCCAGATGGCAGGGAAATATGAAGCCGTTGAGAGGCACTTTATTTCCGTGCATGTTTTTCAAGTTTCTCAAATGCTCACATATGTCAAAAGTCAATGCCAAAGGAACACTTTCATGTGTTACTGCCAGGTCATTTTCAAGATAAGTGTCCACTGCTATGTTTAAAGCATCAACAGATTTATCTGAAAAATCTTTAGATGGATGGTATTTTTCCTTTGTTGAATTTAGAAAGTTTTCCAACCAATTATGGGTTGTGGCAATGGAAAGTTCACATTTTTGGCTGTTGGTAATGGTTTTGTTGTTATTGTTATCTGTAACATTAATTAACTTCTTTGTTTGTAGATATTCTGCAATATTTTGGCAGTGACTTTGCCCCAACTGATATTCTCCCTCAGTTTCAGACACGTCCATAACTGAATAGTCACTGTTTTGGAAAATTAGTTCTTCTAAAGGTTTGTATCCTGGCTCAACCACAGAGCAGTTGGTTGATCCTGAGGATTCATTTTGTTGAACTGCTTGGTCAAAACTCTGATATTCAGTAATTTGACATACTGAAGTCAGATCACCTTGTTGAACTGCTTGATCAAAGCTTTGGTATCCGGACACCTGACACCCAGAGTCTGGTCCACCTTCAAGAACTGCTTGGTCAAAACTTTTATATCCGGATATGTGGCAGCCATACTCTGGATCATTTACTTGGACAGCTTGATCAAAACTTTGATATTCAGATACATGACAGATAGATGTTGGGTTAGAGTTGCTTTTATAGCATTGTAATGTAATTTCAGAAACCGGTTTTGGTCTTATGATTGATTGAAAATGGTCATTGTTCTGTGAAAAAAAAATGTTTGTATTGTAATAGAGAATACTTTTTGGAGTAAGAAGGCTTTTGTGGTTGTTGCCTTTGGAAAGCAACATGTTTGATAAATTGTCCAGACAAAAGGTTGTGGATGGATCACTTATGAAATCTTTTCTTGCATACAGAAGATTGGCAAAGCTGTTATAGGCAAAACTTTCTAAATGGTCTCCTTTTGAATATAAACAGTTCTTCTTGACACTACCTGGTGAAGTGTATGGTATAGCGTCTCCTTCATTGTCAGGCCATTGGTCAAAGTATGAGGTATTGAGCCTATCTATGTCTAAAAAATCAATTGGAGAATCCTCAGAGCCATAACTGCTATATCCTGATTCCCGATATGCTGAGACATTTGAATTGCATCTTTGTGTTTCCTTTTTGACAAAACTGTCCATACAGCCTGAACTACCAAGTAAGGTTCCTGTGTTAAAATTTCCAAATGTGTCCACCTTTATGCCTGATGAATCACAAAGTATATCAAAAAACATCCTAGCAATAGACAGGTCTCCAGGTTCCATTAGGTGATCCTCAACCGTATATTCCATTTTGTCTTCTTGAACTGTGTTTTCACTTTCCTTTATGAGGTACATTTTAACACATCTCTCAATATCTTCATCCTCAGGTTCAAAAAAAAAGTTTTTATAGCAATGACCGCCACAGATATTGACATAGTCTTTGTCATATTGCTGCTGGGTGAGCTTGTCACATCTGGACTTATGGACTTTGAAGATTCTGCTTATAAAACTTGCACTGAGAAGAGAAGGAGGTGTGTTAATCTATCAGAAAATGTAATTAAACTTTAAGGGTATTTAAATATTTAGGATGTAACATGGTTACAAACATACCCCCAACACCCCCAAACTGATGCCCCCAACCAACCTGAGAGTATGTGGAGGTTCTTCTCCCCTGCGACAGTTGTCAATTTTAGTTTTGCTCAGTACACACAGCCTGTCCTTCATGTCATTTATTATTATTATACATTTATTATGTAAATTAATGAGTCACAAGTTCCATTTGCTACCGTTGCAAATAGACTCCAAATTACATACAGTAATTACCAAATTCAAAGTGGTTGATTTACTAAAGGCAAATAGGCTGTGCACTTTGCAAACTGCAGTTGCACTCTGCAAGTGCAGCTGCTCCAGAGCTTAATAAATGAGCAGAAGCTCTGCTAACTTCCACCATCCAATCATGTGCAAGCAAAAATGCTGTTTTTGAAATTTTCCTTGCACGTGATTGGGTACCATTTGCAAAGTGAAGATTTACCTCATTTACTAAGCTCTGGAGCAACTACACTTGCAGAGTGCAACTGCACTTGGAGAGTCTGCATTCCACTCCCGATCCACTGATTGCAGTTGAAATGCTTTACACACTAATTTGCTTTGTGTCAGTAAATATGAGTGCATTTATTATTATTTTGCAAAAGGTGGAGTTTGGCTTTAAAGGCATTGCATAATACGGAGCTTGGACTTACCAAGATGCTTTTGTTGCAGATTTTCCATCTGGATTCAAAGGTTGTTTCTAAACAAGAAAATAAATACATTATTTTGCCATGAAATATAAAGCATAAAAGCAAATTCAATGATCATACAATTTTTTTGTTTTGTTTGTGGATCCCATAGTGCTCTATTAAGTGCTCTTTGCATAGCTCTATTCAGAGCCGATCCGCCCTATACGCGGACTACGCAAGCTGCGTAGGGCCCCGCGGCGGATCGGCTCTGCTCGGGGGCCCCTGGGGCCGCTGCCGCCACTGTGAGGGCAGCGGCGCCTGAAAAAAGATGGCCGCGGGGCCGACATGCAACTGCGCATGCGCCCGCCTTTCCGAAAATTGCCGAGCAGCGGCAACAGCGCTGGCGCATGCGCAGTAGCCCGACATGCAACTGCGCATGCGCCAGCGCTGTTGCCGCTGCTCGGCAATTTTCGGAAAGGCGGGCGCATGCGCAGTTGCATGTCGGCCCCGCGGCCATCTTTTTTTCAGGCGCCGCTGCCCTCACAGTGGCGGCAGCGGCACCAGTGACACGATGGCGCCAAGTGGCGCCATTTTTAAAAATAAAACGTCCCCTCCGCAGCCTCTTACCTCCTGGGCCCCCTACCCCTCGCAGCCTCTTACCTCCTGGGCCCCCTCCCCCTCGCAGCCTCTGACCTCCTGTCCCCCCTCCCCCCCTCAAAGCCTCTGACCTCCTGCCCCCCCTTCGCAGCCTCGGACCTCCTTTCCCACCCCCTTCGCAGCCTCGGACCTCCTGCCCCCCCTCGCAGCCTCGGACCTACTTTCCCCCCCTTCGCAGCCTCGGACCTCCTGTCCCCCCCCTTGCAGCCTCAGACCTCCTGTCCCCCCCTCGCAGCCTCAGACCTCCTGTCCCCCCCCTCGCAGCCTCGGACCTCCTGTCCCCCCCCTCGCAGCCTCGGACCTCCTGTCCCCCCCTCGCAGCCTCGGACCTCCTGTCCCCCCCTTGCAGTCTCTGACCTCCTGTCCCCCCCTTGCAGCCTCTGACCTCCAGTCCCCCCCTTGCAGCCTCTGACCTCCTGTCCCCCCCCTTCGCAGCCTCGGACCTCCTGTCCCCCCCCTTCGCAGCCTCTGACCTCCTGTCCCCCCCTTCACAGCCTCTGACCTCGCCTGTTGCCCCCCACAGCCTCTGACCTCTCCTGTTGCCCCCCCGCAGCCTCTGACCTCTCCTGTTGCCCCCCCCCGCAGCCTCTGACCTCTCCTGTTGCCCTCCCCCCGCAGCCTCTGACCTCTCCTGTTGCCCCCCCCCCCCAGCCTCTGACCTCTCCTGTTGTCCCATCCACAGCCTCTGACCTCCCCTGTCCCATCCACAGCCTCTGACCTCCCCTGAGTCAAGAGAGGGAGCGCAACCAGGATGGGGGTCATGGGAGAAGTCAGACATGTATGGACTGTGGAAAGGAAACTATGGGATAAAACCAGAGCCACCAAGCTGGAGACGCCTGACTGAGCCCTGCATGATGCACCTGAGAGGAGGTCAGTGACAGCACCACCAGGCCAGTCTAGGGGGGGTCAATACAATATTGTAAGGGGGCACTAATATAAAGGTTTCCCCCTTATCAGTAAACCCCCTTACCTTAGTGTTTTCTTTCTCTGGTCACCAGAGTCCTCCCCACATTCCCAGAGTTCCCCTTTACATCATAGTATGCAGGATTCCACCTTACAGTGCAAGGGGGAACTCTGATGTAAAGGGCAATGCTGCAGACCCTGATGTAAGTAGGGAGGCTCTCTGAGGACACTGATGTATGGGGGGCTCTCTGGGGACCCCGATGTAAGGAGGGGCTTTATAGGGATGCTCTCTGGGGACCCTGATATAAGGGGGGTGCTCTCTGGGACCCTAATGTAAGGGGGTGCTCTCTGGGGACCCTGATGTAAGGGGGGTGCTCTCTGGGGACCCTGATGTAAGGGGGTGCTCTCTGGGGACCCTAATGTAAGGGGGTGCTCTCTGGGGACTCTGATGTAAGGGGGTGCTCTCTGGGGACCCTGATGTAAGGGGGTGCTCTCTGGGGACCCTGATGTAAGGGGAGGCTCTCTGGGGACCCTGGTGTAAGGGGAGGCTCTCTGGGGACCCTGGTGTAAGGGGGAGGCTCTCTGGGGACCCTGGTGTAAGGGGAGGCTCTCTGGGGACCCTGGTGTACGGGGGAGGCTCTCTGGGGACCCTGGTGTAAGGGGAGGCTCTCTGGGGACCCTGGTGTAAGGGGAGGCTCTCTGGGGACCCTGGTGTAAGGGGGAGGCTCTCTGGGGACCCTGGTGTAAGGGGAGGCTCTCTGGGGACCCTGATGTAAGGGGGGTGCTCTCTGGGGACCCTAATGTAAGGGGGTGCTCTCTGGGGACCCTGATGTAAGGGGGTGCTCTCTGGGGACCCTGATGTAAGGGGGGTGCTCTCTGGGGACCCTGATGTAAGGGGGAGGCTCTCTGGGGACCCTGGTGTAAGGGGGGGACCCTGGTGTAAGGGGGAGGCTCTCTGGGGACCCTGGTGTAAGGGGAGGCTCTCTGGGGACCCTGGTGTAAGGGGGGCTCTCTGGGGATCCTGATGTAAGGGGTGGCTCTCTGGGGACCCTGATGTAAGTGGGGGATCCACACTCAGATATGTACAGATATATATATTGTATACATGTCTGTTCTATATTGTTGTACTTATTCTTTGACTGTTTTGTTTAAAGGAGGGAGGATTGTATTGGGAGCGCTGAAGTGTCAGGTGTGACTGTGTGGCAAATGGTTTACATAGCTCACGGCATCACAGGTCAGGTAGAGGGCCCCTCAGCAGAATTTTGCTTAGGGCCCCAGGGAGGTCAGGATCGGCACTGGCTCTATTAAGATAACTACAGGTAGTCCCCGAGTTATGAACATCCGAGTTAGGAATGACTCCTACTTACGAACGGAGGTGGGGTGACGTCACTGCCGGCCACTGGCGCCCCACACTGGTCAGCATGGCCACAAGAGCCTCAAATAACAAGACTGCATGCGCAGAAGCACCTAGAACATCCCACATCCCTGAACAGGCTGGAGTTACACTTACAAATGTACAAACAAATTCGACATAAGACTAAACCTACAGTCCCTAAACCGTTCATAACTCAGGGACTGCCTGTTTTTGTTTATTCACTTTCATTCTGCCTTGCTAGAAAATTAGATTTCTTCAGGAAGAGTTAATTTTCTAGCACAGGCCCCTCCCCTCCTTGCACAGCACGGACACAACCTTCTCCTTTTCCTAGAGTGTCCAATTACTGTCTGAGCTGGCCTAGATCCTCTACCTATTGCTTTACCTCCATCTATATACTTTTAAGTAGCTGCCAAGGGAGGAGTGAATTGGAATATTAAAGAATGTCAGTTGAATGCCAGCTTTGAGTCTGCTGGGGCTGTTGACATCACAAACAAGATGGGATTTCTACACAAGGGAGACTTGTGCAAGTAACATCGTAGCATAAAATATGTTAAAAGCACATATCCTTTTATAGGAAAATGGATGTTGAAATGATTGGTCCCACTGAGATAAATCTATATTTTTCTACTTTGCTGGCAGGACAAGAACTCTATGTCTGTGCTGCAGAGAAGACTTTTAAAATAGGCATAGTTTATGTAGGGGACTGCCAAGCGCGTATTGGTGGAGCTCACTGCCTGTCCAAGGAGGAAGGGAGCTGTTGACACACACCAGCTATGTTTCACCACCTTGCTAACACAGGAGTTGGTGAGAGACCACTGGCCAAAACCACATTACCACTTTTATCTAAGGGACAGTGTTGTCTGCAAGTAACACTAAAGCCCCATACACACGCTCGGACAATCCGCGGACCAGGTCAGTCGGACTTTGTCCGACGTACTTTGTCCGATGTTGGCGTTGCGTACACACGGTCGGACAAAGTTGTCGGAATATCCGGTCCGGAAGAACGTCGTGACGTAAGTCGTCGTCCACGAGATTACAAAAGGGAAGTTCAGCACCACGTCAGGCACCCGTTGGGCTCCTTCTGCTGATCCCGTGTTTATCGAGAGTTAGTGGAAGTTTGGTGACTTAAGATTCGCGCTTCTCAGTTTTCTGACTCAGATCGTTACTGCTCTTCAGTTTGTGCTTGTCGTGCGTATCTGTTTATTAGTGCGTGTAGTCAGTTCGCATTTGTTGGTCATTGCGGCCTATATCTTGATATAGGACGCTTTGATTTGCACTGCTTATTGTCTGCTCGTTGCTGGTATTCACTTCGTTCTTTCAGGCCTTGCTGTTTATCGGTGCTTTCTGTTTGTCCGTTCTGACCAGCCGACCTTTTGTGACCTTCTGAGCGATGTTTCCCGTGCGTACTCGTCGCCGAGTTCGTGCTGTACGCGGAATTGGTGTCGGGCTTTTAGCTTTGACCCAAGACCCGTCCATGAACAGAGTGACGAGGAGTATGTGGACCAAGAATTGGTTGCTTCAGCGTGACCAGTTCTCGCACATGCCTTTGCTTCGTGAGATCCGGGAGAATAATCCTGATGATTTCAGGAACTTTCTCAGGATGACGGACCCCGATTTTCACCGTCTTTTGGCTTTGCTGACCCCCTTTATCAGCCGGCAGGATACCTGCATGAGACAAGCCATTACTCCGGAGCAGAGGCTTGTTGCCACGTTGAGGTACTTGGCGACAGGGAGAAGTCTTCAGGATTTGAAGTTCTCTTCAGGTATCTCTCCCCAGGCCCTGGGAATCATTATTCCAGAGACCTGTTCTGCCATCATTCAGGTCCTGCAGGAGGACTATATTAAGGTAACATTTCTACTTTACTATTCCCTTCTATGTATGCTCTGTTTGCTAATGACTTGTATTTTTGACCTCCTTCCCTAATTACCATGATTGCAATATGTTCTAATATGCTGTGCCCCTTTTCTCCTTCATGCATTTTTCCCTTCACTTACCTCACCAGCATGCTCTTCTGCCCCAATAGACACCTATGGCCTAGTCACTTAAGCAATGTCTTTTGTCTGCTGCATAGTATTGTTTGCCCCAAAACACCCCCTAAAATATGCACAAATGTTTGCTGTGTGGTTTACTTCATGTAGACCCCCCTTTTTTTGTTTTTTTTGTGGGGGGGGGGGGGCAAACTCATTAGGAACCCCCTCCCCCAACTGCTCTGTCAGATGGTACCAATCCTTTATCTGCTGGCTTTCCCAAGGTCCATACACACTATATACCTACCTCTTTATAGTGCGCATCTTTAGGGATGAATTCAGCAAAGCATGTAGTGCAAGGGACTGCCTCCATACATTCCATTTCCTATTTTTTTGTCTTCTTTCCCTCCTATTAGCTTGCTTGGTAATTTAATAATGTCACACTGTGCCTGCCTTTTTTTTGGGGGGGGGGGGGGGGGGGGTGAAATGTTATTTGATCTTTCCTGTGGCCTGCCAATAGTGTTAAGTACAGAGGGTCTGGCCAAACTAGCCCACATTATTGAGCCATTTGCCAATCAATGAAGTGCAGAGGGTTAGCTGTCCACCACCCCCCCCCCCAAAACCCCTAGTTATTGCCAATGGCCCATCAGAAGTGGGGGGATTGATGGGGGGGGTGAGTAATCTGTGAAGGGGAGCCTCTACTTTTCTGTACAAATACTTTCCAGCCTCCAATTTTATACAATGCTCTTGTTCCAAGATGTTGATTGTCTAATCTGCTTGCAATGTTTAGGTGCAAAGTGACTAATTTTTTTTTCTTGTTTCACTCCACAGTTCCCTTCCACGCCACAGGAATGGCAGACTGTGGCCTCCCACTTTGCCAGCCGTTGGGACTTTCCTAACTGCGGAGGGGCAATTGATGGGAAACACGTCCGCATCGTCCCACCGCCCAACTCGGGGTCCTACTATTATAATTATAAAGGGTTTAATAGTGTAGTGATGTTGGCGGTGGTGTCGGCAACATACGAGTTTATGTATGTGGACGTGGGGATGAACGGCCGGATATCGGATGGTGGGGCCATTACGCACACGGAGTTCTACTGGCGTCTCCAAAGTGGCAGTCTGTGCTTGCCACCTCCAGAGGAGAATGCCGAAGGACTCCCCTTCGTCTTTGTCGCAGATGAAGCGTTTGCGTTGACTCCCCATGTGATGAGGCCGTTCCCGATGAGGACCCTCACCCCGGACCAGAGGGTCTTCAACTACAGGCTGTCCAGAGCCAGAAGAGTTGTGGAGAACACTTTTGGCATCCTGGCCAGCCGCTTCCGCCTGTTCCTGACGGCATTTAACTTGGCGGAATACAAACTGAACCACATAGTTCTTGCCTGTTGCATATTGCACAACTTCCTCAAAAGACATAACAGGAACTATGTGGTGCCCGTTGGCCCAGATGTGGAGGGCCCTCCAAATGCCGAACTCACAGCCCTTCGAGTGGCACGTCCAGGCTTGCCCCCTCTAAATGCCCGTGTGGTCCGGGACCAATATATGCAGTACTTTGTGGGTAGGGGGGCCATTGCTCTGCCTGACGATGTGTGAGAGGCATTTTTTAATAAATCTGATATTTTAACCAACCTATGATTTCATGTCATTTCAGTCTTCTTTTTAGCTTATTTTACTTTGACATTTTTTCCCTTTGCCTTCGACAGTGGGAATGCACTTTCTGGGCAAAAGGAGGTAACAGTCTCTTCTTCCCAAAAAGATTATTCTCATGTTGTGTGTTTGCTACCTAATCTTTGGTCTAGAGAAGGTTTGTACTGCATAACTGACACCCAAAATACTCCTTTTCATCACCAGGTCTGACATGTGTGTATTCTCCAAAATGCTGTGCTCCGTGTTTTCGTACAAAGCACTGTGGGTGTCATTTACATAAGTCAAATCCGCTATGCTCTACAAGTGCATTGAAAAAGTTCCCCGGGAAAGAAAATTGGAGTGCAAAGTGGATTTGCCTTTAGTAAATAACACCCATTGCCCCCCATATCCTTTTCATTTTACATACATAATGCATTGTGTTTTTTAAATAAGGAAGCCACACATTTAGAAAAATAAAAGTTTACTAGGAAAACATTCCCAAGTGCGTTTACAATCTTCACGCCAAAAATGACAACATCTTGGTTATTTACAACATTGTTTACAAACATTCCGCAATTGGTAAAACCAGGCATGGAGCAAAACAGAACCTAGGAACTTGGAAAGTTCAACTTTGTAAAGTGAAGACAAGATCAGACATGACTATATGTTCAAAGTGTGTTTGATCTTGCCTTCATCACATGGGGGGGTCACCCCCGAAAAGTGGAAATTTGGAACATGCACACAATTTGGGACTGAAAATGGTCATTAGATGGTAAAACACATGCCTAGAAGCTTCAAAAGTGCCATTTTCCATCATGGGGATGAATGGACGTTTTTTGGGGGTGCAACCCCTTCACCACAACCACTTTCGTAGTTCGTAAAGTGTTTGCACCCCCAAAAAAACGTTGCCATTCATCCACCATGGTGGGAGCTAGCACATGTGGACACAATGTGTGCATGTTCCAAATTTCAGACAGTTTTTAAGTTGCAAATGTGTTCAGAAGCAGGCACAAATGTGTGTTAATTACTTGGTGCGTTTTCATATTTTTCCTAAAACATCAATGATGTTCTTCAATTTTTGTTGAACATCATTGATGTTTTGCTTTATGTAATCTAGATCTCGATTGCAGACCATTATCTCTCCGATGAGTACGTGGGCACTCTCTGTGGTAAAGTGCGATTTTTCTTCCACAACATCCACGTCACCTAAAAACCACAAACAAACAAAAATGGGGTGTTGGAAATGAGGCAGCCATACATGGATTAGCTTACCAGTAGCTGTGTTCTCCCACACTCACCTGTTGTGGTGACAATTTCTCCAAGTTCGATGATCTCTCCTTCCTCCTCCTCCTCCTCTGCTTCTGCTCTTTCCCCTTTTTTGGGAGGTGTTGGTTTGGGGGTTTCCTCAGACGGCCCAAGTTTTCGCTCCCCTATGAGAATGTCCAAAAGGAAGATTTAGCAACACAAACTATTGAGGGCAGAAATAGGAAATGACAAACATTGCTTGAAAGTGACGGACACTATTTTAGTTTGGCCAGTTACAAATGTCAACTACATGAATGTAGTCACTTTGTAAAGGTGCTAAACTGACTAGCTTTTTGGTAGAAGTTTGTGTGATGGAGACCCCCCTCTAGTATCCACTGGAGCACATGTGTGGAAAAGGCTAATAAAAAGGGGGTTTGGGTGTCCCAGCACTAGTGCTCTCGAGTCCAGATGGGTAAACAGCTACTGAGTGACCTCTCCTTTACATTGAATAAATTGGCTTTACATTCTTGATGACATTTCTAGTGAGAACAAACTTCCTTTCCCCCAAAAAAACACCAAACATCGTATTATAAGTGGCCGAACGATCGAGGTTGCGTACGATCGAATGCACACACACACGACCATGACAGTGGCAGAAAGATCGAGGCTGAGTACGATCGAATGCACAGACGAACCTGAAAGTGGCCATTTTGGAATGTACAACTTGGTAAAAATCAAAACACAATGGAGCAGTATGCAAGCAAGAAATCAAACACAAAACACAACTACTTACTTTTTTGAAGAATTCTCTTGATCTTTCTGTACTGATCGGCCTCCCTCAGTTTCAGGTCTGACCAGCGTTTCCTGAGTTGCTCCTTGGATCGTTGTACCCCAAAATTATTGTACAGCCTTCTCACAACTTTAGACATGATCTTGGCCTTGCGGACATTGGGGTTGAGGTAAGGCCCATACTTCCCATCATAGTCGCTCCTCTTTAATATGTCCACCATCTCCAACATTTCTCCAAATGACATATTGGAGGCCTTGAATTTCAGGTTCCGGGATCGGGACGTTTCTGCCTCCGGACTTTCCTCGTCCTCCTCCTCGTTGGTGGGATATTTGTGGCGCACCTGCTGTGTCCCCGCCATGTGCTCTCCCCACTACGCCGTAAAGAGAAGGGGTGGGGAATAGACGAGAAAGATCGTCAGGGGCGGGCGGAGTTTGACGCATGCGCACTGTATATAAAACGTCACACGCCTGTGTCGTAGCCACGATCTGGGAGACGAGGGGAGAGAAAGCTCACGCACGAGACGATCGCTACAAACGAAGGTACAATTTGACGTTGGTACATAACTAGCCTAGACTGATTAGAACTTGAGGCTTCTTTATGGAGAAGATTAGGAGAGTTTAGGCTGACATTATTTATATTGTTTTGTGTGGCGTTGTGTCTTGCAGAGGTGATGGATGCCTTCTACAACGTGAGCTTTCTCCCACACTTCATTGATAAATACCGGCAATTCCCCCTCTTATGGCAGGCAAAACACAGGGATTATAGCAACAGACCAAAGAGGTACGCAGCCCTGCTGAAACTGGTGGCATTTGTAAAGCCTACCCTGCCCATGGCAACCGTCGCAAACTTAAAAGTGAAGATCACCAACATGAAGACTACCTATTTCCGGGAGCGCAATAAGGTCCTGAAGTCACAAGCATCTGGAGCTGCAGCAGCTGATGTCCATGTCCCCACGCTCTGGTACTATGACAGGCTCCACTTTCTCAAAGACCAGGCTACTGTCAGGAAGTCACTCTCGACTCTTCCTTGCACGCGTCCTTCCACGCACGCCACCCTTGATGAGGATTCCGAGGACCAACCTGGGCCTTCCAGTCAGGAATATGTGCAGGTGCCCAGCTTGTTCCAGGTATAGTAGTTTTGGAACCAGTTTGTTGAATAATGAATGATGTTCAGTTAATTCAGGATCCCCAATTGCTTATTTCCTAACGTGATTGACATATCAACAGACAGTGGTGTGGGAGACATTTTTGGGAAGAATCTAAACTGCAGGGCTGAGAATTGTATGGTTTTGTATTTGAAAACATTTTGCAACAGTCACTAGATGAGAATTGTGTGTGTTTGATGAACAAATAACTGAAACTATGTCCCTTTTTCATACACAGGAAGACCTCAGCCAGGAGGTGGCTGTGGAAGGTGGCAGTCAGGAGGAGGCAGGGGGTAGTGGCAGCCAAGAGGGGGGTAGGCGTAGGAGCCTGACTGTCTCCCAAGTCTCTCCCCTCCGCCTTCCCTACAGAAGGGCGAAAAACATGGGGGAGGTGGGAGAGTCAGCGCTCCAGCTGATAAAAGATGCCTCAGCCTCCCTCTATGCCACACCCACCTACGAGGAGGCCTTTGCCTCCTTGGTTACAAGTAAATTTACGGGTATGGAGGCGGGGCAACGCAGCATGTGTGAGGAGGTCATCCTCAAAATACTAAATGAGGGGATGGCTGGGGAGATGACTCCCCTCACACATGTTTGCGAGAGTGACCTTGCTCCGCCTCCTCCTCCTCCTTCTGCCACCCCACCAGCACCAGCACCACGGCGTGGAAGGAAGCGTACAAGGAAGACAAGAGAGTGACAACCTGGACTCAGTCTGGTCTGAGAGAAGATGGAGCCTCTCGTAGTACCAGAGCCTGGGGACCTAGATGGCATCTGCTGCAGTTCCGGATGTTTTGGACTTCAGGACCAGATTGCGCTCCCTTATTATTTAGATAGGTAGTCTTCATGCCCCCAATTGTTTAAGTCTGTAAAATGATGGTTGCCATGGGTGTCCAAGGCTTTGCAAATTCCCCAAGTTTCACCATGGCTGCGTTCCTCTTTGGTCTGTTGCTGAGACCTAAATAAAGGTTTTTTTGATTTGAAATAATCATTGACTATTGTGTTTTACTTTTCTACAATGACAGTTTTTCTTTGAGTAGGCAGGTACATTTCACTAATCCTAGAATTAACAAGGGGCACCAACAACCAACAAACTCCTAGTAAATGTAAGCAAGAAATACAAATGTTAATAATGTGGTTTTGCTAAGTTGAGACATACAAACCCCCTCCAAAAAAAAAAAAATCTCCTTCAAATATGTATTCCCCCAAAAAAAAAAAAATCTGGGTAAAAAAATAAGAAAGATTGTATTACGATCTGAGTAAAAATAAACATGTAGTGTATAAATGCTGCAAAGTAATAAAGAAGTAAGTTTGTGAGAAGTGCGGGTGAATAGGAGCAGCTAAAAGATGTCATTCTTGTTGCATTGTAAAGAAAAAGAGAATGCGCTGCATTAAAGACATTTTAACATTGCAGCGTGACGAATGTGCTGTGTCGATTAGGAAAGGTAGTTTTACCTGACCGAGCGCTTCCGTCACAGAATTTCTTCTGAGCATGCGTAGCACTTTGTCCGTCGGACAAGCGTACACACGCTCGGATTTGGTGTGATCGGACCGGGTTGACGGGAAATCTTTCCAACAGGAGATAAGACTTTGTCCGACGGACAAACCGACGAACACTGTCCGATGGTGCATACACACGGTCTGATTTTTCAACAACCTTGTCCGATCGGACCAAATTGATGAAAAAGTCCGACCGTGTGTGTGGTGCTATTTTGTTGGTAGAACAACAGTAATCCGCTTACATACTGTGACTGTGCATATGCATTATACCTATCTATCCAGAAGGTGGCACTGTAGTATAATAGTGTGTTATCTATGGTAAGGTATTCAGAGGAAGTACCATCCTTATTGTGTTATACGCACTTGTGTGTGTTCTCTTCCTGTTTCTAATGCTGTAAGACATAATTAACATCCTCCATAAAAGTAAAGCCATTTGCGGTATCCAAGAAGCTTCTAGCGCATGATGCAATACTCTGCATAATAGGTTATGTGCCCAGGCACCCAGCAAACCCAGCAGCACCCAGAGGCACTGGAAAGAATACTCAGGAAGTACAGCAAGTCAGTGAATACTGTATACAAGCTACTGAAACATGGCAAGCAGTTCAGATGTGAAGTTTGCAGTTGCAAAGCTGAAAAATGCCAATTACCAGCTATGGAAGTTTAAACTACAAATTTTTGTTAGCAAGGATGACTTGTGGCAAGTGCTGAATAAAGACAGACCCACAAACGGAGAGAAGGAGGAATGGCATAGGAAAGATAGGCAAGCAAAAGCTTACTAGTGGAAGATGACCAGCTTATCAACGTAAGAACAGCGTGTATGCAGCAGCATACACATGTCAAGAATCAATATGGATTTGTCAACTTTTTGTGGACATTGGGATAGACATGTCAAAACCAATTCCCATTTTTGAAGACAACCAGGGATGTATAAAACCTATGTAATCAGAAAGGGTCAATCATAGGACCAAACACATCAACATCAAGTATCGCCTACTGAGGGACAATCAAGAGCAGGGTGTTATTGAAATGTAATACTGCCCATCAGAGGAGATGACTGCCGATGCACCCACCAAGCCTTTGTTGAAGGAACATCATAGTTATCTCCAGAAGAAGCTGAATATAATTTGACAAAAGCACATGCTGTTGAGAAGGGGTGTTGGACGAACCACAGCAATCTGCTTACATACTGTGACTGTGTATATGCATTATACCTTTCTATCCAGCAGGTGGTGCTGTAGTATAATAGTGTTGACATGTGCAGAATGAAAAAATTTGTTTTGTTTCGATTTGTTATTTACATACATTTGTTTAGTTCAATTTGTTTCATTCGTTTTTGGGATTAATTTTATTTATTCGTTTTTCAAATCGATTCATTTTTGCATCAATTTAGAATAGTTTTCTAATTCGAAAAGTTTTCGAATCAATTTAGAATAGTTTTCGAATTCAAAAAGTATTCAAATAGTTTTCCAATTTCCAAAAAGAATAAAATAAAATAGAAAATAAAGGAATAGAATAGAAAAAAAATCTATTCTATTCCTTTATTTTCTATTCTATTTTATTCTTGTCGGAATTTGGAAAAAAATATTTGAATTCAAAAAGTTTTGGAATTTGAAAACTATTTGAATTTGAAAAGTTTTCGAATTTGAAAACGATTCGAAAAGTTTTCAAATTTGAAAACTATTTGAAAACTATTCGAATTTCGTTCGTTTAAATTCAATACTATTCTAATTCGGAAATTCGGATACATCCAAATTTCCGAATAGCTAAAATTTGTCCGAATTTTAATTTGGAATGAAACGAACCGCACATGTCTATAATAGTGTGTTATCTACAGTAAGGTAATCAGCGCAAGTACCATCCTTATTGTTTCTAATGCTGTAAGACATAATCTAACAACCTCCATTAAAGTAAAGCCGTTTGTATCCAAGAAGCTTCTAGCGCATGATGCAATACTCTGCATAATACTATTTGCAGAGTTGTGGGCATAGGAACAGGAGGCCCAAGAAATAGTGGCTCCTTCGGGGTAAGCACTACATTAGTGTGAATGGCCATATTTAGAGGGAGGGTCTGCCTGTTATAATGAATCTGATCATTACAAGTAGCAATATGGAATCAAAGTTCACATACTGATGATGTGACAACTGTAGATACTTTATCCAGTCACACTGACTTCCTGCATAGTGCCTGCCTGTTGCCATACCACTCTGGCAGGTTTCACCTTTACGGGGCTTAATTGTAATGGTAGATCATTACAGGTTGAACCAAAAACCAGCACTCTGATCCTACAAGACTAAAATGTGTACTATAAAGAATCCCCCCAATAGTATTCAAATAGTCTTTGTCCATGTACACATGAAATGGGGTGATAGTATATTTTAAACATTTCACGTGTACACAGACAAAAGACTATTATAGTGTTTATCGTATACATTTTGGTCTTCTTTTTTTATCCAAAAAAACTGTTTCTATTTTAAATCGAATACATACAGTCCAAAGATCAACATTTAGTCCATATACAGCAGTTATATACAATCCAATATACAATGGAAGCATTTCGTATTCACCATAGTCACCATCGTCATATATCATACATCCTGAAGTCAGAGCCCATTTCATCGTACAACCAAAGTCTGAGATAGTTTTCCTTCCATCCATGATCCGTCAGTAATTCAGTAGGGGATTTGCATTTAGCCCACATTTTATCTTAAAAGTCGGTCCATGATCAGGTCATCCGGGGCAAGCGCCGGTGTTCCCAAACATGTGTCCCATAACTTCTCAAATTTTCCAGAGCACCCCCTATGTTGATAAATGACTTTTTCCATTCTCAGTGTATTACCTACAGCAGGGATCCATTCTTTGACCGTGGGGGGTTAGTCAGAGTTCCAATGTAGCATTATCAGTTTGCGGGCCATAAAAAGGACTCTTGTGAGAGCTTCAGTATACAGTATTTGGGGTCGAATGGAACTGACACCCGAAACACTGTGTTCAGGGTGTCTATCACCCCCTTCCAGTACAGGCAGTCCCCGAGTTATGAACACAATAGGGACTATAGGTTTGTTCGTAAGTCGAAGTTGTGCGTAAGTCGCAACACTGCATTTGTAAGTGTAACTTCTGGTCGGAACACTGCGTTCGTAAGTGTAACTGCCGCCTGTGCATGGATGTGGGATGTTCCGGGCGCTTGTTATGTTATCTGGGACGTAGTATGGCAGTGTGGGATGTGTTCGGAAGTGCTCGAAGGTGCTCGAAAGTTATCCAGGACCCATGTGGAGCCCAAGTGGCTGGCGTTTGAGGCCGTTTGTAAATAGGAGTCGTTCGTAACTCGGGTGTTCGTAACTCGTGGACTGACTGTATAGGTGTAGTTTGGGGCAGTGTCACAACATGTGTATCAGGTCTCCATGATTCCGTTTGCAGTACACGTTGGTGTGGGTAGCAATCCCATATTATGCAGCCTATGGGGTGTGTAGTATACTCTCAAGAGTGTGTATAATTGTGTTAGCCCTTGTGTCACATTCAGGGAGCATATGGCCACTGTCTGTAGAGCTTCCTCCCATCGGTTCTTATCTAGGGGGCCTACGTCCGTTTCCTACTTCCTTTTTACTGTCAGGGGGTGCTTTGTGAGGTACTGTACATTTTGGTCTTTTGGATCAGAGCACTGGTTTTTGGTTCAATTTTTTTCTACTTAGATATAAGGCGTTTCCAGCTGCTTGGGGTAGCATATTTGGTGTTGCTAAATTGCATCCAGATTGCTTTATACCAGACAGTTTTAACAAATCATTACAGGTGCTGTATAAAGAGAAAATCTAAGGACAACGCTAGGATGCTTGACATTGTGCCTTCAACCCTATGCACATTTCAGGCAAAAGCAGTAAGCAAAATACATAAGAAGTAAAAACACCCACAATGATCCATACAGGAACATAGTTCAGAATGCTCCCAGAGTTCACATGCTTGGCATTGTTTCAATAATTTGCCACTTTTAGAAAAAATACTTTTTTACAAAGTTTAAATTCAAAGTATCTTAAGTAGCAATTTTGAAAGTTGTATTAATGTTTTTGAAAATTAAATTTTTTCAAAAATTTATTTAATGTGATCTCAAGATGTCTATGTGCAAACTCGCCCTTCTTTTTGACTTGTAAAGGTTAGTCTAATATTTAAAGAGGACAAATCATTTATTTCAAACCTGATGTAAAATAGTCAGTATTATCATGTCACAAATTATTTGGAAAGATGTACAGGCATACCCCACTTTTAAGTACACAATGGGGGTTATTTACTAAAGCTGGAAAGTGCAAAATCAGGCTCACTTCTGCATAGAAACCAATGAGCTTCTAACACCAACTTGTTCAGCTTTGGTAATAAAACCTGGAAGCTCATGGGTTTCTATGCAGAAGTGAGCCTGATTTTGCACGTTCCAGCTTTAGTAAATAAACCTCATTGTGTACTTAAAAGTGGGGTATGCCTGTAATGACTAGGCAAAAATCACATATCTGAGTACCCGAAGCATTGTGAATGTTTCCTGTCATTCCAGTCTGCAGAGCCTTTGTTGTTTTAGCCCCTTTCTGGGAGACTGGCACTGATACCAGTGGGTCAGAAAGAAACAACTAGAGAGCAGAGCTTCCCCATGCACATGTGAATTTACTAACTCTACATTAGGGATGAGCCGAACACCCCCAGGTTCGGTTCGCACCAGAACCTGCGAACGGACCTAAAGTTTGCGCGAACGTTAGAACCCTATTAGTTACAATGGACGTGAACGTTCGAAATCTAAAGTGCTAATTAAAACAGCCAATATACATGTTATTGTCATAAAACAGGTTTGGGGACCCGGGTCCTGCCCCAGGGGACATGTATCAATGCAAAAAGAAGTTTTAAAAACTGAAGTTTTTTCGGGAGCAGTCATTTTAATGATGCATAAAGTGAAAAAAAAAGTGAAATATTCCTTTAAATATGGTATCTGGGGGATGTCTAAGGTATGCCTGTGAAGTGGCATGTGTTTCCCATGTTTAGAACTGTCCCTGCACAAAATGACATTTGTAAAGGAAAAAAAAGAAGCCATTTAAAACTGCTTGCGGCTTTAATGTCATGTCGCAGATGGCTGGATTAGATGACAACAGGGCAGAAGGGCAGATACAGGGTAAGGTGGTTTTAGTGTGCTGTGCTATAGTCACACAGCACACACACACTAACTCCTGCAGATGGCTGCCTTAGATGACAACAGGGCAGAAGGGCAGATACAGGGTGAGGTGGTTTAGTGTGCTGTCCTATACTCACACAACACACACACACTAACTCCTGCAGATGGCTGCCTTAGATGACAACAGGGCAGAAGGGCAGATACAGGGTAAGGTGGTTTAGTGTGCTACTGCTGTGCTATACTCACGCACACACACTAACTCCTGCAGATGGCTGGATTGGTAGAGATTAGAGAACAGCACTGAGAAGAATAAACTATCCCTGCCTATTTTTCCTCTTTCCCTACACTATTCCCCACACAGAAATGAATCACAAGCTCATATAGTGTGTACACTGTACAGTACAGTCTGTCACTGTTCCTAACGCCGGAACACACTACACTTATATAGTGTGGGGCGTGTACTTAACCCCCTGAGCTGTAATTGGCCACAGGCATCCTGCCTGTGGCCAATTATTGCTCTCTTTGCCGCTGGCTCTATGATTGGCCAAGCATGCGGGGTCACAGTGCATGCTTGGCCAATCATCAGCCAGCAATGCACTGCGACTGGCGCAGTGCATTGCGGACCGTTCGCATCAAACAAATTTGATGCGAACGGCCCTCAGAGTTTCGACGAGCGGACGAACGGCCGATGTTCGATTCGAACATGGGTTTGAATCGAACACCGGGCCCATTCCTACTCTACATTATCACACAATTATAAGATTTTTTGCACAAAGCTGACCTTTTCAGATATATGTATAAATACATCTAAAAGGCTGTAGTGTTACTTTAAAAAGAAAAAAACAATCTTCTGGTTATTCCTAACTCACCTGTAGTAGTTCGCTCTGGGCAAGCTTGCTTTTTGCTGGGTTGGGGATATTATTCCACCAATTCTTCTTGCATCTGAATATAAACATAAGAATATAAATGGTTTATTACTACTATTACTACTACTACTACTACTACTACTACTACTACTACTACTACTAAAATTAAAATGAGAAAAAAGGTAGTCTATTTAAGGATGCATATATCTAATATCTGCAAAAGTTACCAAAAATGTAAAACAAAAAAGGCTAAAAGAGAAAGAAAGGGCATTTGCTCCCTTTTCAAACCTCCTCTTAGGTTTAAACAAATTAAGTGGCATCCAAAAGTCACATTTTGTTAAACGTATTACTATTTGTGTATAAAGCAGATGGGAGATATCTGTTGGTTTAGTATACCGTGTACTCTGTTCAGCAAAAGAAAGTTCTTATACTTATCCCTACAACACCATGTGGCCCACCTCACCATCACAAAATTGCAGCCTCCATCAGTCAGCTTTTGACATTGCCAGGAGTGTCAGTGTCTGTATACACTGCTGTGTGCCGCGGTTCTATCCACCAACGCCTATGTCACTTCAGGACTCCACAGTAATGTCACAGGATGGAACTACAGCATACAAGGACAGAAGTATCCAAACCTGGCAGTATCGAATGCAGAATACACTTATGGAGACTGCAGAGAGGAGTATAAGAGCTCTTCTATTGCAGGAGGCTTTTACCTTTGTTTTTTCATAACCTGACAGGGTCGTTTTGCCCATTCGCTTTAAAGCTCAGCCCCTGACCCACTTATACTTACCTTACTCACATTCCAATGCTGCTCTGTTACTCTATAGTCTTATGAGATATATACAAAATTATAGAGAGTCCAGAACACATAGTACAGTCAAATAATATAGTAAGGTACTGAGCTGAATAAAGTCTAATGCCCCATACACACGGTCGGATTTTCCGACGGAAAATGTTCGATCGGATCATGTTGTCGGAAAATCCGATCGTGTGTGGGCTCCATCGTAATTTTGCCGTCGCAAAGTTTGAGAGCTGGATCTCAAATTTTCCGACAACATGGTCCGATCGCGTCAATTCTGATCGTGTGTAGCCTAGTCTGACGGACAAAGTGCCACGCATGCTCATAATAAATTTGGAGACAAAAGCTATTGGCTACTGGCCTCTACGTAGTCCCGTCGTACGTGTTGTACGTCACCTCGTTCGGAATGATTGGATTTTCCGACAACTTTGTCCGACCATGTGTAGGCAACACCAGTTTCGGACAAATTCCAGATTTTGTGGTCGGAATGTCTCACCGTGTGTACGGGGCATAACTTCAATATTTAAAAAACTCTTGGTCCTGCTTCTCCAAAGTGATAGAAAGAAGCCCACAACTACAACAATGAGAGAAGGAAGGGGATGGGAGCACAGACCTTGTCTATTATCTAAGGCACAATTATTATAATAAGTGTAATATTGCTTTAAAGCAAGCCTCAGGGTCCAGCAGCTTAACTCCCCAACTATAGCCAACAGCAGGGTACCGTATTTTCCGGCGTATAAGTTGACCTTTTACACTTTAAAAAAACAGCCAAATAGAGGGGGTTGTCTTATACGATGGGTATAAAGTGCAGCCGGCTGTATGTCAGCCCCCTGGATGTGCGGTAATACTGTATGTAGCTTCGGCTACATACAGTATACACCACTGAGCCGATCCCAGCGAGCAATGTATTCTATAACCTCTGACAATCCGAGCAGGCTTCATACAGTAGCCCGCGTCAGAGCGGCGCGGGCTGATGTTACAGCCTCTGCCAATCCGAGCAGGTGTTTTATTCATTAATAGAATAAATCGCTCGCTGTGATTGGCATGGCTCCAGCAAGAAGAAGGAAATAAAGGAAGTATGAAGCCTCGGAAGGGGGAATGTCTTATACAGTATAGGCAAAAACTGTAGAAAAACAGTAAAATGAGGGGGTCGTCTTATACGCACGGTCGCCTTATACACCGGAAAATACGTAGAGAAATTTTCTGGATAATGTAATCCTCAGCAAGATCGAAGACACCCTTTCCATTTTTGTGATGTTATTGAGTGGTGTCCAATGATGCTAGCAAGTGTAATATTCAATTTTTAATAATAAATGTGCATTTATTAGTACACAAGGCTTGTGCACCCTCTGTTGTCTTATTCCTGTGTAAGCTTTAGGTTGCATGGTGTTGGAGTTAACCATTGGCGGGCCCCTCCATTAGGAGGAGGTAATTCGGAGACGCAGGGTGAATACGCAGAGGAGGAAGCCACCACCGAGAAGGAGGAGACGCAGGAAGGAGCTGAAGATGGGGTAAGTGCGGGGCTGGTGGGGGGATGAGCGAGTGAGCATTGGACTGACCGACCAACCAAGGAAGGGTGGGGGTTGGCGTTGTTTTTTTTTTGTTTACCGCTCCCCCCAAATTATACAGCACCAGCCGCCACTGAAGTTAACACAGAATTGATGGTGTGACCCCCCTCTCCCATTACAGTGTGACAATTGGCCCTTTATGCCAAAGTACTGCATAACTGTAAGAGGTCACAAGTTTCCCTACACCAAAAGCTCTGGGTGCTTGATATGATGCAGGAATGGAGCATCAGGGGCAGCCTACAATGCCAGGGTTTCAGTAGCAGGGATAGAGCTGTCAATCCAGAAAGCAGTGGAATTGACTAGGTGTGGCCAGATGCTGATTGACAGGCTAGAGCAGTGGTTCTCAACTCCTGTCCTCGGGACCCACTAACAGGCCAGATTTTAAGTATTACCTTGGAGAGATGCAGACTAGAATACTACAATCATTGAGCAGCAAATTATATCACCTGTGATGTGTTTCAGTTATCTTGCAAACCTGGCCTGTTGATGGGTCCTGAGCAGTGGCGTCACTAGAGTTGGTAGAGTTGGTGTCACCTGGTGCGGAAAACATTGGTGTCACCCCCACTCCACCAACTATAGTCCCCCCCCTCAGTACAGACCCCCCTCCCTCAGTACAGACTCCCCCTCCCTCAGTACAGACCCCCCTCACTAAGTAAATACCCCCTCCCCCAGTATAGATCCCCCTCCCTCAATACAGACCCACCTCCCACAGTATAGATCCCCCTCACTAAGAACAGACCCCCCTCCCTCAGTACAGACCACCCTCCGTCAGTATAGACCCCCTCCCTCAGTACAGACACCCCCATCAGTGTAGAATCCCCCCTCTTAGTGTAGACACCCCTCCTTTAGTGCAGACCCCCCATCAGTATAGAATCCCCCCCTTAGTGCAGCCCCCCACAGTATAGACACCCCCCTTAGTATAGACACCCCCTTAATACAGACCCCCCATCAGTATAGACACCCCCATTTAGTCCAGACCCCCCGGCAGTATAGACACCCCCACTTTCGTGCAGACCCCCCCATCAGTAGAGAATCCCCCCGCTTAGTGCAGACCCCCCATCAGTATAGAATTCCCCCTTAGTGCAGACCCCCCCATCAGTATATAATCCCCCTTAGTGCAGACCCCCACAGTATAGACACCCCCCTTAGTGCAGACCCCCATCAGTATAGACACCCCCATCAGTATAGACACCCCCTTAGTGCAAACCCTGCAGTATAAAATCCCCCCTTAGTGCAGACCCCCCCATCAGTATAGAATCCCCTTAGTGCAGACCCCCACAGTATAGACACCCCCCATAGTGCAGACCCCCCCATCAGTATAGACACCCCCTTAGTGCAAACCCCCACAGTATAGACACCCCCTTAGTGCAGACCCCCCTTATCAGCATAGGCACCCCTCTCCCTTCCCATAGCCCCCCCGCACATGTCAATCTACTTATAATAAAGTGTACAGTAGGTACAGCGGTGTGTGTCCCTCTGGCTCCTCCTCCTCATTGGATGTAAACAGAGAGGAGGAGGCACCGGTGTCCTGTCAAATACTGTCCCCGTCAGATAGCGTCTGCTGTGTACTGCGCATGCGCAGCACACAGCACCGGCGGCTTTAGTCTGCTCCACTGACACAGAGCAAGGCGCAGATCACCAGGGCAGCAGGCGGTGTTAGCGGTGCCGCAATCCACGGGTGTCACCCCTCTAGCAGGTGTCACCGCCCACACCCCCGCCCCCACCTAGCAATGCTACTGGTCCTGAGGACAGGAGTTGAGAACCACTGGGCTAGAGGCTTGTGAATCAGCAATGACAATACTAATATCCACACCATGGCAACATCTTCTCGCCCTCTGTAGGGCAAGCAGGAACTGCTGGCCAGGTAGCCCCATGCCAGAATGGGATAATGCCCCGTTGTGCACAGCTCATTTTAAGTACTAAGCATAATAATGGTTATGATTACCTGGTAAGGCAGACATAGAGCACAATAATTAGGCATATCAACACTAAACATGTGATCGGGATAATGATATTTTTCAGATCCAGTATAGTAAGTCTGTAATCTGCAAAAAAAATTAAATAAATAAATATTACAATTTAATGACAATTTTAATATACATTTTTAATTTCCCAATAATAAATAGAAAAGTGTAAAAAATATTTACACACACTTCTGATGAATTTGATGCTATTTTATATACAGTATTTATATATGACTGATTTTCAGAGCAACTCTTGCACATAGCAGCAGTGTTTCATGTTCAACTACCCATAATCCTTTTATTTCCTCCTGCGGGCACGCTATCTATATTTCTAAGATGTGATCATCTTCACAGTGAAAAAACATTGTGTCATGGCTTCGTATAGAAGTAAATGTGGCGTTAGTGGGATACTTATTTGTGGGTGTGGTCTAAATGGTTAGGATTTACAAATGCAGAATTACAGAGGAGAATAAGAGCCAACTGAGACATTTTATATAGAGTTTGTAGTGTTCTCACAAAGCTCAATACCCAGTGTATGCCTGAGGAAGCAAGATCTTTATGATTACAGCATTTCTTAGCTTGGGTACATGTTCAAGAAACTAAAAGTTTAAAAAAGACCTGTTCTGCACCAGAAGATCTCCATCACCTTTGTGGTTTTAGGCCTTGTTCGATTAGATCCCTGCCCTATGCAGGGCTGTGTTTTGCCGGCACAGGGATGCACAGCAGTTGAGTGCATCACCATGTCGGCAGTCCTATTGTTTTCTATTAGGGCACAGTGGCTGCATGGATAGGGGGTGATGAGGCATAGATCAGTCTTCAGAGGGCACAGCTCGTGTGAATGAGCCCTTAGCGATAGATCATACACAAGGCAACCAAGACACTCGTGGACATCGCTGGACAGAGAGGGACCTCGGGTAAGTATGAGGGGGGGGGGGGGGGGTAGAGTTGCCACCTCATCCCTTTAAACCCGAACACATATTAATTACACAGGTTCTGTGGCTGATTAAGGTGGTAATTATACACACTTGGTGCCTTATCTGCATTTAATTAGCCTCAGAACCTGTGTAATTCATATGTGTTCGGGTTTAAAGGGATGAGGTGGCAACCCTAGGGGGGGGGGGGGGGCTGCTGCACACAGAAGGCTTTTTATCTTAATCCATAGAATTAATTAAGATAAAAAAAAATTCTGCCTTTACAACCCCTTTAAGGTTTTTTACCTTAATGCATTCTAAGCATTAACCACTTCCATACCAGGCACTTCCCCCCTTCCTGCCCTGGACAATTTTTAGCTTTCAGCGCTGTCGCACTTTGAATGACAATTGCGCAGTCATGCAACACTGTACCCAAACTTAATTTTTAATATTTTCTTCCCACAAATAGAGCTTTCTTTTGGTGGTATTTGATCACCTCTGCGTTTTTTATTTTTGCGCTATAAACGAAAAAAAGAAAAACTGATGGGCACTGGTAGGCGGCACTGACGGCACTGGTAGGCGGCACTGACAGCACTGATAGGCGGCACTGACAGCACTGATGGCCACTGATAGGCGGCACTGATGGGCACTGATATGTGGCACTGGATAGGCAGCACTGATAAGGAGCACCTGACAGGCATTACTGATGGGGCACTGATTGGCACTTATTTGGGCACTGATTGGCACTGTTGTGGGCACTGATCGGCACTGACAGGCGTTTATTTTGAGGACAGGCTGACAGGTGTTGGGCACTGATTGGCAGCTGATGGGCACCTTTCGATTGGGGCTGTGCTGATAATTAGCTCTCAGCTCTCCCTGGCAGGGTGAACCGAGGAAAGACGTTTACCGGCACTTCCTGGTTCACGCGATAATCAGCTGTGATTGGTCACGGCTGATCACGTGGTAAGAAGCCTCTGTTAGAGGCTCCATACCACGATCGGAGTTGCGGTGTGTCAGACTGATCTGACGTGCGACAGCTGTGTGATCCTGATCACGTCATATAACGTCCGGTCAGGATATCACAACCACTTTCAGCACCTGTTTGACAGGTACATATCATTGCAATTTTGTTTGCCTTCATCAAGAGCACCTCTTTTGGGTGTCGGGGGTGCCTTCCCACCGTAACCCTTAAGCCCCATACACACGGTCGGATTTTCCGATGGATTCTGTCCTATCGGACAATGTTGTCGGAAATTCCGACCGTGTGTAGGCACCATCGGACATTTTCCATCGGATTGTCCGACGGACAAAGTTGTATCTCCTGTTGTCCGACAACAAAGTCCGATCACACCAATTCCGATCGTGTGTAGCGAATTCCGACGGACAAAGTGCCACGCATGCTCAGATCACATTACAAGACCAAAGCTATTGGCTACTAGCCTCTACGTAGTCCCGTCGTAGGCAACAAACGTCACCACGTTCAGAATGATCGGATTTTCCGACAACTTTGTCCGACCATGTGTATGCAACACCAGTGTCGGACTAAATCCGTCGGACCAAATCCGATGGATTTGGTGGTCGGATTTTCCGACCGTGTGTATGGGGCTTAAGAGTAATTTCCCTGCACCTGCTTGACAGGTGCATATCATTGCAATTTTTTACAGCAAGGCCAATTCTTGCTTATATCAAGATTACCTCTATAGGGTTACGGTGGGAAGGCGCCACCGACACCCAAAGACCAATTTTTACGCACCCGTTACTTCTATACAAAGTCAAAGTGACACCAGAATGTATCCAAAAATCTCTAATCTTGTTCCCAGTGCACTACATTGTGGCCTCATCATAAACACTGGCTCCCCAGCTGTAGCTAAGCAAAATAAAAGGCAGCTTGCAAGGAGAATTTCTTTTTTTTTTTTTGGCTTTATAAATGCAATTATTGCTGCAGCAGATTCTAAACATAAATCTGCCACTTTACAGATAGACTAAGGGACCCCCCGGCACTATATTGGAAGGAATATTTAATTTTTAGGCGTTCACAAATCAAAACATCACTGCTCATTTAAAAATGAAGTTTTTCACAAACTTTCTTTTCATTGATACATGTCCCCCAGGGCAGGACTCGGACCCCTATAACCATTGTATGCCCAATTATTTGCATATAAGCCTTCAAAATGGGCGCTTTTGATTTTTTTTAAGTTCAGGTCCCATTAACTTTAATGGGGTTCGTTATTCGGATCCAAACTTTTGCAGTGTTCGGAAGTTCTGGTGCAAACCGAACGGGGGTCCGTTTGGCCCATCCCTAGTAGTAACCTAAAGTCAGGCTGTGTTACAACTGTTTTGATTATGGGATTGTCCCTTTCTTTTATAGATCAGGATACATCACTTCTGTCCTGTCACAATTATCCATGGCTACACTGTCTTTTTGATGGTATACATCCACCCTCTATCACATCATCCCCTCAGTTGAAATCTGTCTCCTCTGCATTGGGTTTGTTTGGTCCCTTTCTTGTGTGTGGGTTAACAAACAGTCAGCATTTGTTACTTCAATACCGGTTATATATTGAGTATTGATGGACACTAGTGTTCCGTTTTAAAGATTTATTGTTGTTTATTATTGTTGCTTATCATTTTATATAGAATGTATGCCTAAGCTCCTGAAGAAGCATTCATATGCGTAACATGTAGAGCTGAGCTACTGCACGTTTTGGTCTACGCGTACCAAGCCTGCTAGAACAATTATTATTGTCTCAACAAGGACATCGTTATGATCATTCAGGATTTATTCTTGGTGTATGGGTTATGTGCTGAAATAGTATATAGGCAATTCCTACTTTGCAAAGTTTTTAAATTATTGTTTGTCTGGATGTCCTTTTTTAATCAATTCGTATTAAAAAAAATTTTTTTTTCTTTAATACCTTGTATCTCAGTGCCTATAAAGTCCAGTACCATTTTCTCCAATAGTATCTTCAAATGAATGGGATGCATATGTATTTTCTTGGTATCCACAGTACCACTCTGTGGTGATACCTTAAAATTCTCTATTTCATCTTGCAAACCTGGCCTGTTAGTGGGTCCTGAGGACAAGAGTTGAGAACCACTGATCTAAGACTACGCTGCTGTGTAATTTTACTGCAGAGCAAACAATGTTGTCACCAGTGGCGGTACGTCCATAAGGGCGCAAGGGCGCTGCCCCTCTCTCCAGCCACCCCCTCTATGACCAATGGATAGATTCATGCATAGCGTGCATAGCATGAATCTATACATGGCCACCACTGCCACCCCCTATTTAGGTGCCTGGCCCCTTTTCGGGCACCGACGCCTGAATTACAGCGGCATGGGTGTTGTTGAAGCACCTGATTAGAGCCATAGGCTCTAATAGGCGTCAAAAAAGGTGACCTGAGAGCGGCATGCTTGGCGCTCACAGTTCACCCAGGTGTGTTAGAACAGCGAATTAATATTCGCTTTCCTAACACTGAACCGCCTCTCTGCCAATCAGGTGCTCGGGTCTGTTACCTGTCACCTGATTGACTAAAAGGACAGGCGCTGTGATTGGATGCCTATCAGGAGGGGAGGACGGGGGGAGAGGACGGGAGGGGACGCATGGAGGACATCGCTCGCCATCACCTGCTGCTCCACTGAGACAGGGTAAGTTCTGGGCAGACAGTGAGCAGGCGGGGGGTCACAGTGGCAGCATTTAATGGGCACAGTGGCAGAATTTGATGGGGCACAGTGGCAGCATTTGATGAGCACAGTGGCAGCATTTGATGGGCACAGTGGTAGCATTTGATGGGCACAGTGGTAGCATTTGATGGCACAGTGTCAGCATTTGATGGGCACAGTGGCAGTGTGTGATGGCACAGTGGCTGTGTGTGATGGAACAGTGGCAGCGTTTGATGGCACAGTGGCAGCGTTTGATGGCACAGTGGCTGCATTTTGATGGGCACAGTGGCTGTTTTTGATGGGCACAGTGGCTGCGTTTGATGGCACAGTAGCTGCAATTGGTGTTTTTTTTTTCCAGAATTTTTCAGTTTGTTTGCACTCCCCAAAAATTTTGAGCACCAGCCGCCACTGGTTGTCACCCAGGAAGTAGAAAAATAGCAGCTCTACTGGCAGGTTGAACAGGTAATAAAACAATCTTACAGTGAGGGTGCAGGGAAAGACAAAAGTATTGCAGTAATGCTAGTGACACACCGTGTCATACAGTATATGCAAGTTTTCATTTTGTCTATACGTTTGGTCATCTCACATTATTTTCAACCATTTTTGAACCATAAAGGTTTTCAGTAAAACCACAATCATCTCTTTAAAGCCTTGTGCACACTGGGCATTTTGAACACCGCTTTTAGAGGTGTCTTGTTGTTAGCCTATGTGAGTGTTTCTCAACTCCAGTCCTCAAAGTGCAGGTCATGTTTTCAGGATTTCCCTCAGATGAAATGGCTGTGGTAATTACTAAGGCAGTGAAAGCGATCAAATCACCTGTGCAAAATAATGGAAAGCCTGAAACATGACTTGTTGGGGCGCCTTGAGGACTGGAGTTGAGAAACACTGGCCTATGTGTCCATACACACATAGACGTTTATGGGTGTCTAGAGGACAGAAAAAACCTTTGCCAGCGCATTCAGGAGCAGCAGCATTTTGGCAGAAAAACAAATGACGCGCATAAACACGTGGAAAAATGCGTTTAAGTGCGAGAATGAAATAAATTTGGCCAGAATAAATTCTGCCCAATTAAATGAATACATGTCCAGACGCTTGATGCACTTAAACGTGTTTCAAAAAACTTTGCTGTAGGCGAGTTTTTGATGCTACTTTTCCTTCTGCCAGGAAAAAGGCATTTAGAAGAGTTGGGCAAATGCCCAGTGTGGGTGAGGCCTTATGGTTCTGTTCTAGCTAATACCCTAAAGAGTTACCGTTTCTCCACTCCGCTTCTGAGCTCCATTCGCTCCAAGTTCCACTGAATCCTTGGTCTTCTGTTGGCTGTGTCCTGACCCTCACTACATATTCTTCCCCTCGTTTTAGTTGTCGTTTGCTGAATTTATATCGGCGCTCCAATTGTGTAAGCCAATCCTCTTTTGCCTGAAGAACAGATTTAACCAGTCACAAAAAATGTTACACTATATGTACAGATGCTACTTGGATGAAACCAATATACACATTAAAGCGGAACTGAAGTCAAAATTAAACAACTTGGAAGGAGGCAGGCAATTTTTTGCACAAGTCATGTAATGTCTATTATGCAATAATAAAAATTGACTTGCCTGCTCGCAGTGTAGACTGTACACTGATATGTGCATGCGCAGCTAAGTTTACATTTTGCCCGCCGTACCTGCATGCTAGGATGACTAAACTCCTGCATTATCCTGCACAGGCCAATCACGACAGCCAAAGACTAGCAGCTGGATGAATTAAGAGGAGGTAACTATTTGCAGACTTTAGTTCCACTTTGAAGCCTCTGGGGAATGTAAAATCCTCCCTTACAATGGGGATGCCCCTCCACTGCAAGAGAAGAATGCTCATTTAGGTTTAGGGGCTTGAAAAATAAGATTTACCCCAAACTCTTCTCCCCCAGCAGCCAGCACTCCCTTCTTTTAGCCAAAGCTCCCATGATGGACTGTTCCTCAGTGTCCTCTTGTCCAATGTAGGGCTATGGGGTATGCATTGTATTGAAAATGTCAGAGGAGCTGTAACTGCCGCTATATAAGGGGAGGGCTTGCGAGGGCTGATCTAGTTGTGCAGAGGAAACCTGAGGGAGCATAGTAGGGGGTAAGTAAAAGTGCTTTTCTATGTCCCATAGAGCTAAACAAGCATTTAACCTTTGCGGTGCAAGGGTATCCCCAGTGCAAGGGAGAATTTTTTTCAGTTCAGCTGTAAATATTAAAAATATATTTTTTTACAGGTCATAAAAACATAAAATTAAACAATTTTAGTGCTCATTCATGTTGTTTTAGCTACTTCCACTTCACCCTAAAAACACCAGTCAGCTGGTTACATTCATCGTACACAACACAATTGCTTCATATTTTTCAATGTTAATAGGGTGTTACTCTTTACATGTTTTGCAGACTATATGATCATCTTCTTTAGGAGGTGTGAAGATACACTATACTACCAAAATTATTGTGACACCTGCCTTTACATTCTCATGAACTTAATGGCATCTCAGTCTTTTGCCCCGTACACGCGGTCGGAATTTCCGATGGAAAATGTCCTATCGGACCATGTTGTCATGAAAATCAGAAAATCCGACCGTGTGTGGGCGCCATAGGACTTTTTCCGTCTGAAAAAATTTGAGATCCTGCTCTCAAATATTCCGACAACAAAGTCCGATCGGACTTTTTCCAATCGTGTGTAGCAAATTCCGACAGACAAAGTGCCACGCATGCTCAGATCAAATTAACGAGACCAAAGCTATTAGCTACTAGCCTCTACGTAGTTCCGTCGTACGCAACGAACGTCACCACGTTCAAAATTATCGGATTTTCCGACAACTTTGTCCGACCGTGTATATGCAACACCAGTATCGGACAAAATCCATCGGAAAAAATCTGACAGATTTTGTGGTCAGAATTTCCGACTGTGTGTATGGGGCATTAGTCTGTAGGGTTCAATATTGAGTTGGCCCACCCTTTGCAGCTATAACAGCTTCAACTCTTCTAGGAAGGCTGTTCACAAGGTTTAGGAGTGTGTCTATGGGAATGTTTGACCATTCTTCCAGAAGCGCATTTGTGAAGTCAGGCACTGATGTTGGACGAGAAGGCCTGGCTTGCAGTCTCCACTCTAATTCATCCCAAAGGTGTTCTATCGGGATGAGGTCAGGACTCAGGACTGCCAGTCAAGTTCCTCCACCCCAAACTCGCTTATACATGTCTTTATGGACTTTGCTTTACCTCCTTCACCCCTCCCCTAACCTCTTTACATAAGCGTTAATGTAGCAGCACAGGAAGGAGTTATGGGGAAAACTGACTAGATTGTTATTTCGAGTGACAGAGCTGAGTCTGCTGGGGCTGCTGACATCAAATAAAAAATGGCAGCACCCAGGGGAAGGCCATTTGAATGTCTACATAAGGGAGGCTTTTACAGGTAAATAAATTCCGGCAACTCGATTGCTTCCTCTTAAATCTTTATTGAGCACTAACAGCAGTTAGTCATATGAGGAAGGCTCCGGCCGAAACTTGTTAGCACTTTAGATGTCGCACTGCTGTTAGTGCTCCATAAAGATTTAAGAAGAAGCAATTCTTGCTATTTTATGTTTATGGGACACAACAAGCCTGAACACAGTTATTCAGCTCATCATTCTGCAATCATGCGGTAGAGCTTGGGTGAGTTTTTGTCTATTTTACAGGTAAATAACATGCCTAAAATATGTTAAATGCACATTTAATCTTTTTAAAAGTCTTTTGTTGAAATTAATACTCTGGTGGTAGGATCTATTTGAAGGAGATGGTGGAGCCAAATAAAGAAAAGGCAGTTTAGATGCTGTGGTCAGATCTATGTAATGCAATGTGCCCAAGAAAACAAAACTAACAGAATTTTACCACTTTTCTGCCGTGCTTGAAGAGGATCTGTACATGATAGGTCAGCTTGGTAAGGATAAAGTTGCTCTCACTCTCATAACCGCTATTCCATTGCACTAGACCGTTCTCTTCACCTTGAAATTCAATTCGGACATTTGATGGAGCACTTGGCTTAACTGTGGAAAACATACAATACATAACATTGTTTTCACAGAAATAAGCAAGTTACAGAGGAAGTGAATACAGCACGAAGATAAGATTAACACTATTGCAGTGAAATAGTTGTTTCTCAAGTATGGTCAGTTTGTGGTTAATATGATCCTGCACAGAAAAGATAAATACATTTGGAGTTTTCAGGAGAGGTCAACAATGGCAGCATAAATATGGGAACACCCGGAAATTTCTTGAATTACAGGGATAATGCATAAAAGGGGCTGCAGAGGCTGGAACTTCCTTTTTGACCCGTCCAGTTGAAGAGCTATCTGACCCCGTGAGTTCTCTGTGCAAATTTTTTTTACCTGTCATGAAGTTCCTAGTTCGCAGGGTCTTGGAGAAGGTGGGTGAAGAGGTGCCTGGCACTGGTGTCGGAAGAGGAGCCAAACATGTCGGAGGGAGGAGACAGGAGTCTGGAGAAGGGCGCAGAGGAAGAGGGGAGGCGGGTTGGTCAAGAGGAGGAGCACTGTGGACAGAGAAGGGGACTAAGTTGCAGTATACCACCGAAGTGACAAGTGCACCGCCGAGCAGGGGAACTGAGGAAGCCGGAGGAGTGGCTGGGCAAACAAGAAGAGGTGGACATATTCACTGTCCCCTGCCAGGAGAGGTGTAAAAAGAGGGGGAGCTAGGCGCCCAGCAGCAAGTGAACTGATGGTGAAAACACTGACGACCCGCTCTGCTAACAGAATGGAATAGTGAGGAGAGAAGCAGTGAGAATGGCTTCAGGCATATGCAGCAAGGGCTTGATCCTGTAAAGGCATGGGAGAAAGCAAGTCAGAATGTACCAGTTAACCCCTCAGGGCCTGGTGAGTTGCTGCATTACTCTGCATTATTTGAATTTGTGGGTTCTCTCTCTGCTCTAGTTAAAAATCTTTCTCCTTTAGCGCAGACATCTGCAAATGCTGTTACTCAGACATGCTGCAAACGCTGTCTTTGCAAACATTACTGAACCTGTTAATCCTTCTTTTGCTTTTCCAGAGTTATTATCCATTCCCTCCCATTCTCCTGTTGTCATTCCCACGAAGGGTAAGGAGTTTAGATAATGTAAGTCCTGTATTGCCCATACACATGCCTAACATGTCTGGCAGGCTGGGGGTACCTGAAGCTTGCTTAAAGGAGACCATGCCCTGCAAAGTTTCTCCATTGGGATATCATTTACCCTTATCGGTGAAGGAAAAAATAAGGAAAGGGGAATTTGTGGATGTGTTGTCCCTCCTGCCCTCTCACAAGTCATTTGTGAGCAAGGCTAGTGTTTTGCTTTCAATGAAAGCCAATGTCGTTGGAGTGCTTCGTGTAAGTATAAGCATGAATGTGCTTACTGTTCTGGGGCGTACCCAGTGATAAAATGCTTTAAGAAAAATGCCAGAGCAGAGACCAGTCAAATGCAAAGAGATATTTTTCCTAAAAGTCTGCACGTCAGTGAGGCTGGAAAAAATGCGGCCTTGGTTGGAACGGTACCCAGACAGGGAGAAGGCTCAATTTCTCATTGAGGGTTTTGCTAATGGTTTTCTATTACCTTCTTTTTTAGGGGAAGGATGCACGATTGTTAATAACTTGAAATCAGTGCAGCTTTTTCTGGGGCTGGTGGAAGGTCCTTTCCAGTCGCCTCCTTTTCATAATTTTTCGCATCTACCCTTTGGCATTTGTTCCAAAGCGGAAGCCGAATTAATTTCACATAATCCATCACCTGTCGTTCCCTAAAGGTGATTCCCTGAATGATGAGCTGGATGATGCTTTGTGCTCAGTTTCATATTCAACTTGTGAGGACGCGGTTGTCAAAATCCGTTCTTTTGGCCTGGGGGCCCTGCTGGCCAAGGCCGATATCAAATCGGCTTTTTGGCTATTGCCAATCTCACCCTTGGCTTTTAACTCTTTGGGTTTTTACTTTGATAGGTGTTATTTTTTTAATAAAAGTCTCCCAATGGGTTGCTCAGTGTCTTGCGCTTATTTTGAGACCTTCTCCACGTTTTTGCACTGGGTGCTTTGTGTCTAATAGGGTATGGATAGTGTAGTCCATTACCTAGATGATTTCTTATTCATTGGGCCACGTGGCTCAGCCACTTGTGGCCAATTGCTGCAGACTTTTCGTGGCATCTCAAGCACTTTTGGAGTGCCTTTGGTGGAGGAGAAAACATTGTTGCCTACCACCGCTTTGGAATTTTTAGGCATATTAATTGACACACAACGCATGGAGTTTAGGTTGCCCACTCCAAAAATCCTGAAACTCAATTCTCGGATTGCCAAGTTTTTTAGTGGGGGTGAGGTCATCTTAAAGGAACTGCAATCCCTTTTGGGAGTCTTGACCTTTGCTTGCTGGATTATGCCAGTAGGGCGTATCTTTTCTCGTAGACTGTATCTTTCAATTTCAGGGCTAAAGTTACCCTTTGCTCATATAAGGCTTTCTAAGTCGTCAAAAGAGGATCTTGCTGTATGGGCGAGAATACGTGATTCATATAATGGTCATTCTTTTTTTCCAGTTGGATTTTATAGTTGCACCTGATTTTCACTTATTTACAGATGCTGCAGGCTCCAAAGGATTTGCTGCCATTTGGAGAACGCACTGGTGCTGCGCAGCGTGGCCGGAGTCTTGGCATAGTAAGCAGGCTACAAAAAATGTGGTTTTACTTGAATTATTCCCGGTCCTGGTGGCTCTTAAGTTGTGGGGAAGGCAGTTTGCAAATAGACATATCCTTGTTGAAACAGATAATAAGGGTGTTCTCCTCGCCATAAACTGCCTTTTATCCAGCTCTTTGTTTCGAGTTGCAGTTTTGAGACAAGTGTTTTTTCTCTGTTTAGAATTAAACATATGGCTAAAGGCCAAATATACTCCAGATGTTTTGAACGATTTTAGCTTACGTGCTGATCTCTTTTTCATATGAACAGATTTTGTTGCTTGCTTCCGGAGGCAGGAGAAGAAGGTCTTGCTTGTCCAGAGCACTTATGGGATATCATCTAGACCTGACCACGGCAGCTATAAAGAGCTCGGTGGCTCCAAAAACATGGGCTTGTTATTCGACCACATGGCGCATGTGGATAGGATTCACAGGTCAATTTGGAGGTCAATAGCCCCTCTGAACAGGCCATTTTGGCGTTCATACACTCACTCATGAAGCAGCAGTTTTCGCATAGTTATGTGTCCAAGACATTGGCTGGTATATAATTTTTCTTACATGGGTACCCAGCTTGTGTTTCATACTTTTCTGTGAGACAGGCACTTAAGGGGTACATGAGGTTGCACTTCACTCCTGATAGCAGAAGGCCAATTTCAGGACAGCTTCTACGCCGTCTTTGCGAGGTTACTAAGTCAGTGTGTTGCTCAAGTTATGAAGCCCCTCTTTTTTACAACGCCATTTGTGTTTGCTTTTTTCGGGGCATTCCGGATATCAGAATTATTCCGTGGCTCCAAAAAATGCAGTTCTGGCGTTCGTTATGATCATGTTCTGGTGGAGCAGTTGTTGGTGCGCTTTTTTCTACAAAGGTCCAAAACGAACAGCCTGGGGTGCGGTGTGTGGATCTCGTTGCAGGCACAGGGCAATAGTTCTCTATGCCCAGTGGCTTTGGTGAAACAGTTGGTATTGCTTAGACCCCAAGTGTGAGGGCATTTTTTCATAAAACAGAGAACAAGAGATGCGCCACCAGGCTAAAAATTTCAGCATTTATTTAACAAAGAAGGAGTGCAAATATCCACTTACATAAAATCAAAGTAGTTCAGCACATGAAAATCCTCTGGGACGTCTTTGCTGCGCTGTGACCGCCTGTTGTATTCCAGTATAATGTCCCATCCAGCAGGATATCCTGGTAGTTGGTATAGCAGTCTGTTTAAACCGAGAGCGAGGCTTGGCTCCGGTCCACAGGATCTGGCAGGCGTCGGGCGCAATGACGTCACGGCTATTAGCGACGGCGTTTCGGAGCATGCGCTCTGTAGATGGAGAGAACAGGCGCGCTCCTTCATCAAAGCTGGAGGAATTGAGGCTGCATCCAGCCTTTTATCAGTGCTGGTACTCTGAAGCCATCTAGTGGTCATTCGGAAAAAAGCCTATGCTAATCACCATCAGACCTCTACCATAATTAATAACAACGATTATTGATTGCAAATGCACAAGAAAGAATATATAAAAAAAATATATATATATGGGAATAAAAATTTCTCTCTCTGGGACACTATCAGGATGAGAAAAACTATCCTGATAGTGTCCCAGAGAGAGAAATTTTTATTCCCATATATATATATATTTTTTTATATATTCTTTCTTATGCATTTGCAATCAATAATCGTTGTTATTAAATTATGGTAGAGGTCTGATGGTGATTAGCATAGGCTTTTTTTCGAATGACCGCTAGATGGCTTCAATTCCTCAATTCCTCTAGCTTTGATGAAGGAGTGCGCCTGTTCTCTCCATCTACAGAGCGCATGCTCCGAAACGCTGTCGCTAATAGCCGTGACGTCATTGCGCCCGACGCCTGCCAGATCACACAGTCTAATATATATATATATATATATACTCTGCATTCAGTGTAGCGTGTAGTATATATACAGTTTATTTAATTGTGTACATTAGCATCCGATGAGTTACTTCTAAAGAAATTTCTTATATTATTATAGAATCATTGATGTGCATGCATCAATGACACTGTTCCTCTACTCTTCTTGCTGAGGTTGGACCACTCGCCAAAACTTGCTCAATATGCAACTGAACTACTGGCCTACCCTGCATCCAGTGTGCTTTCTGAATGCACATTCAGTGCTGCTGGAGGGTTTGTAACAGATCAAAGAGTACTCCGTTGATAGGCTCACATTTATAAAAATGGATCAGCAGCTATCAAGCACATGATGCTGATTTAACTGATTGAATTTGCTATGGATTTGGGATCCCACGAAGACTGCCTATGCTGCCTAGCCTATTCCTCCTCAATCATGATGATGCTAGCTTCCAACAATATTTTTGGTTTAGGGCAGCACCACCAGCCAAGGCCCAATTTTTCTGCCCCTGTTTAACAGGGTAATGTAATTACAATTTTTGAAATAATATTTAACAGCAGGGCCCATTCCTGCAACCAACAAGAGTAACTGTGAGGGGTTACCCTGTTTTGGCACCACCAACACCTAGGGCCCAATGTTTCTGCCCCTGTTTAACAGGGTCGTGTAATTACAATTTTTTTAACCACTTCCGGACCGCCGGGAGCAAATACAGAGGGTTAACCACAAGGTGCAAATCATTCATGAGCCTGAAGACTAGAAAAGCCAGAGTAGACTTTGCCAAAAAACATTAAAAAAAAACAGACCAGTTCTGGAAAAGCATTCTTTGGACAGATGAAACTAAGATTAATCTGTACCAGAATGACAGGAAGAAAAAAGTGTGGTGAAAGCTTGGAACAGCTCATGATCCAAAGCCCACAATGTGATCTGTGGTCACATGGTAGAGCTTGCAGTGTGATGTCATGAGTGCATGGCTTCCAGTGGCACTGGGTCATTGGTGATTATTGATAATGTGACAGAAGACAGAAGCAGCAAGATGAATTCTGCAGTGTTTAGAGATATACTGTCAGCCCAGATTCAGCCAAATGCAGCAAAGTTGATTGGAGGGCCCTTCACAGTACAGATGGACAATGATCCAAAACACACTGCAAAAGCAACCCAGGTGCTTTTGAAGGAAAATAAGTGGAATATTCTGCAATGACCAAGTAAATCCCCTGATCTTAACCCAATTGAACATGCATTTCACTTGCTGAAGGCAAAACTAAAGGCAGAAAGAGCCACAACGAACAACTGAAGACAGCTGCAGCTAGAGCCTGGCAAAGCATTAGAAAGGAGGAAACCCAGTCTTTGGTAATGAAAATGGGTTCCAGACTTCAGGCAGTCATTGCCAGTAAAGGATTTTCATCAAAATATAAAAATTAACATTTTATTTATGAATATATTCATTTGTCCAATATATTTGAGCCTCTGACTGTGTATAAAAATGGTTGCAATTTCTAAAATTTGTACTTGATATTTATATTGAATTAAAGCTGAAAGTCTGCACTTTGGATTGTTTTGTTTTCATTTTATTCTGGTGGCATACAGAGCCAAAAGTATGAAAATTGTGCCTGTGTCCAAATATATATGGACCTAACTGTATGTAATTGAAATAAAAAGACTACACAACCACTTTAAGTGTAGCGATCCCATCTTATTTTGTTCGATATAGATATAGATATAGATATATATATACATATATATCTATATATATATATATATATATATATATATATATATATATATATATATATATATATATATAGCTATATCTATATCTAATATCTATCTATCTATCGATCTATATATATATATATATATATATATATATATATATATATATATATATATATTGGAGAGAAATAGGTGTTACCAGACTGCAGGAGATCAGCTGGAAGAGAGAAAAAAAAAGTTGTGATTTTTACCGTCTTTCAACCACCCTCCTTAACACAAACACACAGCTATTAAGGGCTGTACACATGCCACGGCTGTCATAGTGTGTTTCGCAGCCGTGGCAAAAATGATGCAGCATTTTACATCTTGGTTACCGCCGCCGAACACAGGCCATGCAAGTCTGAGGCTGTGCTGCAAACCGCATGCAATGCAAACAAGTGCAGTGCAGTGGTGCGACATTTACAGGGTTAAATCAGGCAGTGTGGAGGTAACATATTGACTCATCAATGGCTGTCAAATGCCTCCGAAAAATGGCTAAATTCAAACAGCCTGTGTGCGACCAGCAGCTGCTGTCAGATTTGTACTTTGTACAAATCAAAGCCTATCACCACCGCTGTTTACATATAAGCACTCATCTCTGACTGACACTGGACACAGCCACTGTGCATCCAGGGATCAGAATTTCTGCAGAGTTTTGGCCACATACAAACTGGCCAATCAGCCACTTGATATGAGGCTCTAGCATAGAGTGTTGCTGTTTCCAGCCTTCTACCTCTGCTGGAAACCAGTTTCAAGTATCATCTAATCTTTCCTTAGTTTGAGGTCATGTTCCTATTTTCTTGATCTCAGTTTCTTACTGAAAATACTACCTTCCTGAACTTTTTTTTACCCCCTTTAATGTATTTAAAGAGTTTAATAGACATATACAATTCGTTTTGTCCTGAATTCGTTTTTCGTAAAAATTCGTCATACTTTTAAAAGAACGAAAATTTGAAAGAACGGAAATAAGAATGAAAATTTGAAAATCCGAATGAAGAAAAAACATTCTATTATAATTAACCACTTCAGCCCCGGTAGGATTTACCCCCTTAATGACCAGGCCATTTTTTTTACTGCGTACATTTCTTTTCTGTTTCAATATGTATATTGAGTTTTTGGGGTAAACAAGAAAATATAACAAACTTGTTGATCACCCACTCGGGGGCTAGAGACATGTAAAAATTACCAATGATCAATAGCGTTCACAATTATCCTATAACATAGTGAGAATAGGGGATGATATCAAAAAATGACTACTGCATAAAGTGCACGGCCCTGCGTTAATTTAACTGACAATTGCATGTGACGTTGTAACCAAACAAAATTGATGTCCTTTTTCCCCCACAAATAGTGCTTTCTTTTGGTGGTATTTGATCACCTGTGCGTTTTTTATTTTTTGTGCTTTAAAACAAAAAAAAGCAACAATTTTGAAAAAAAAAACTATATTTTTTACTTTCTGCTATAAAACATATCCAATAAAAATATGTAAAAAATCAGATTTCTTCATTTTAGGCCAATTTGTATTCTGCTACATATTTTTGGAAAAAAAATGCCAATTAGTGTATATTGATTTGTTTTTTTACTAGTAATTGCAGAGATTTTTAGCGGGACTGCGACATTGCAAAGTGGACAAATTGGACACTAAGTGACACTTTTTTGGGACCAGTGACACTAACACAGTGATCAGTGCTAAAAAAAAATGCACTGACACTGAATAAATGACTCTGGGAGGGAGGGGGTTAACATCAGGGACAATCAAAGGGTTAAATGTGTTCCCTATGTGTGCTTTCTAACTGTGTGGGGGATGCTGACACAAGACGAAGAGAGAGATCTGTGTTCCTGATTAGTAGGAATCACAGATCTCTCTCTTACTCTGTGACAGAACTACGGTCTGCCTTGTTTACATAGGCAGACCACCGTTCAGTCATTCCCCGAACGATCGCAGGTGGCTGGCGCCCATCGTGGCCACCGGAACCGCTATTTAGCTCTCCCTGTATCTAATCACAGCGGGAGCCGGTCGCTGGCAGCGCGCATGCACACCCAAGACCAGGAAGTGCGAACAACATACAGGTACATTATTTCATGCAACCGGGCTGCCCTGCCGCAGTATATGTGCGGTGGGCGGTCCGGAAGTAGTTCAATTATTAGGTTTATTAACCATTAGTATCGTTTTTTTTATTATTATTATTTATTAATAATAAATAATAATATTAACAAAAACTATAATAATAGTTATAAACTATAGGCATTGACATTTCATTTCATATTTGGCTGCTAGTGAACGTAACGAATATGAATTTGTCTGAATTTACGAATTATTTAAAAATAACGAATACCGCATGTATACGAAAGGAACGTAACAAATTCAGATTTTTCCAAATTTAAGAATTATCCAAATAAAGAATACCACATTTATACGAATAGAGTGTAACAAATTATTTTTTTTCCGAATTTACAAATTTATTTGAAATAACGAATATTGATCATAACAAATGATCCGAAAAAAGAAAAAAAGAAACAAAAAAAAAACCCCATTTTTTTCGGCAGTGCACATGTCTAGAGTTTAATCATGTCCCCCTTTCCCTTCAAGCTGCACGTATCAAGCTCTTGCAATCTTTTTTTTCACGGTTCAAATCTTGGCCAGTTCAGCAGGCCAAGATTTTTAAGCTGGCCATACACTGCTTGGATTTTGAAGAAAGTAAAACATTCTGTACTGACTTGACTGATAATAAAATAGTTCACGCTTTATTCAATATCCATCAAGACATAAAAGGAACTGTCATATAAAAAATCTACGCGTTTCTGCCCCAACCATAGGGTCTTAAGCTGGCCATACACTATAGGAAAAATCGTTTGAATAACAAACACTGGGCCCTGAGAGCAAATGATAGTGCCATCATGTAATGACTGAATTTTGATCGATTATGCGATCAATGGACATAAATGAATCATTTTTTTATGTCCGTTTTGTCACATACACACCGTTCAAACAGTTTCATTTTTAACTGGCGAAAAACATTAACCTTTCAATTTATTGGTCATTTGCCAGAATTTTCCAACCTGTTCGTTCGATTTTTCGGCTCTGGAAAGTTAAAACCGATTTTCTATTTGTGCCCTTTAACTGGACATAAAAAACCCCGAAATGAACGGTCCAAATGACAGATTTTCTAACTATTTTTTCGACTAGTGTATAGCCATCATTGGTGATAAAAAAATATATTAATTGAACAGCTAAAAATATATAACCTCTGTGGACTGTTGCAAAGGATGGAGGCCACAAGCAGGGAAATCAGGTGCAGCTGATGATTAACCACCGTGAGCGATTCCTTCGCAATTAGAACAAAATAATAACATGATTTAGCAGCGAGGTAACAAAACAAATAAGAATATGTAGTATTATAGCTTCAGACAAAATAATATCATGATAAAGAAAAACAAATAACAGAAAAAACACAAAATATGAGTATAATATCATGATAAAGAAAAACAAACAACAGAAAAAAAAAACGCAAAATATGAGTTCATCAGAAATAGCCACAGACAAGATTTAGGGATTTGATTTTAGAAAGTAAAAGGAGAAGGAGAGATCTTACACAGTAGGTAAGTCAAGTGCAGATCCAAATCCCATCTCCAATTGAATCCTGATGGGACCCTAGTTTGGAGTTTAACCACTTCCCGCCCGCCATATAGCAATATGGCGTGCGCAAAGTGGTTGTGTTATCCTGACTGGACGTCATATGACGTGATCAGAATAATAAGCCGCCGAGCAGTACTGTGGCGATTGGTGGTGTGGCGTGTCAGTCTGACACACCACAACACTGAGCTTGGTAAAGAGCCTCTGAAGAGCCTCTGAAGGATGCTCTTTACCACGTGATCAGCTGTGTCCAATCACAGCTGATCACAATGTAAACAGGAAAAGCCGTGTATCGGCTTTTCCTCACTCGTGTCTGACAGATGTGAGTAGAAGAGAGCAGATTTGCGGCTCTACTGACAGGGGGGGGGTCTGCGCTGATTGATTATCAGTGCAGCCCCCTCGAGGATGCCCACCCAGGACCACCAGGGATGCCACTAGGATCACCAGGGATGCCCACCACTGATGACCATCAGATATGTCACCCATAGCCACAAGGGATGCCAATCAGTGCCCACATATGATGCCAATCAGTGCCCATCAGCAATGCCTGCCATTGCCTCCATATCAGTGATGCCCATCAGTGCCATTTATCAGTGTCCATCAGTGCCACCCATCAGTGTCCATCAGTGCCCATTAGTCACACCCATATGTACCCATCAGTGCAGCCTTTCAGTGCCTATCAGTGTCGCCTATCAGTGCTCATCAGTGCCCCCTATGAGTGCCCATCAGTGCTGCATATCAGTGCCACCTATGAATGCCCATCAGTGCTGCTTATCAGTGCCCATCAGTGCCACCTCATCAGTGCCACCTCATTGGTGCCAGTCAGTGAAGCCTCATCAGTGCCCATCAGTGAAGGAGAAAACGTACTTATTTACAAAATTTTATAACAAACAAAGAAAATTTTTTCCAAATTTTTGGTATTTTTTTATTTGTTTAGCAAAAAATAAAAACCGCAGAGGTGATCAAATACCGCCAAAAGAAAGCTCTATTTGTGGGAACAAAATTATAAAAATTTTGTTTGGGTACAGTGTAGCATGACTGCGCAATTGTCATTTAAAAAGCGACAGCACTGAAAGATGAAAATTGGCTTGGGCAGGAAGGGGGGTAAAGTGCCAATTATTGAAGTGGTTAAATATCCACCAGGCTTCCCTTTCAAGCAACCTGCGGAGGTGATCTCCCCCTCTCACTGTATTTAAAAACCCTTTGAATTTCAAAGAATGTAAAGCATGTCATGTCACTACAATGTTGTTCTCTGAAGTGACGGGAGGCATTTGAAATAACTTTAGGGTTCAAGGAATCACAGAAATATTCACCCTTCTCCTTTTTAATTTCTGAAATGTTACCTCTAAATGCATTGTCTGTGGCTATTTTTGATAAACTCAACATATTTTGTGGTTTTTCTGTTTTGTGTTTTTATCATGATATTTATTTTGTCTGAAGCTATAATATTACATATACTTATTTGTTTGTTATCTCACTGCTAAATTGTGTTATTATTTTGTTCTCATTGAGAGAAACCACTTACAGGGTTAATCATCAGCTGCATCTGATTTCCCTGCTTGCGGTCTCCACACTTTGCAGCAGGCGAGCGAGGCTATATATTTTTAGCGGTTCAATGATTATAATTTATTATGACTATGGCCTTAAAGTTGGGGCAGAAACATGGAATTTTTTTTTATATGATGGATAGTTTTATGTCTTGATAGATATTGATTGACATTCCCCTGTCCATGCTGATTAGTGTGGATGGGAAAATTTACCGATCTCTGTCATTTTGTCCCTGGGGCTGAATGAGAGGAATTTGAAGCAAGTAGGCCAGGTTTAAATACCGTAAGCCAAATTTAGCTAAAGCTACGTATAAGAACTAACGTCATTGGATGTTAATCAAATGCATTGTTAGTGACGTTGTAATTCTACAAGTATTGTTTATGAAGTTATTTTTTTTTTATATTTTGTCTAAGTATAAAAATATGTTTGTCCCATGCATATTTGAAGTCAGTTAAAAGTAAGATTTGGATATGCTTTGAACAAACATAGATCTACTGTATACTAAGACAAAAAAGTAAAAAAAAAAGACAAATTGGAGCAGGCATAATGGGCTTATTTTTTTCTTTCTGCCGTCACTCTTCTTTTTTTCTATTAGCAAATTACATTAAAATATGAGTGGCTACAGTTAGGCAGGCCATACATGGGTCGGAATTCGAAATAATTTTCTTTCGAAAATCTTATCTAAGAATTTTTGTTAGATTTTCCCACCATTAGTGGGAAGCAGCAACAGCCGATTTTCATGCGGCTATAGAATTTGAGTAATTGGACATGTTGGAAATCTTTTGAAAAACTAACGATTTTCTAATGAATAATGGGAGAATCGTGCAAGAAATGTAATCGCAAAAGAAATGCGCATTTGTGTAAGAAATAAAAAAATTGTGGAAAGAAAAGAAGATTCCCAGCCACGAAAATTATTTTCTGTAACAACAGGAGGTGAAATTTAAGGCTTGGTTGGATGAATTTCGAAATCAATGGTGGCACCATCGGATCACAAAACGCACAAAATCTCTGATTTTCAACAGAAAATTCTTTCGAAATTCAACCATGTATGGCCAGCCTAAAGTCTTGTACACACGATCGGATTTTCCGCAGACAAAACGCCAGACTTTTGTCTGAAGGGCGTTGGCCAGGAACTTGTCTTGCATACCAACGGCACACAATTGTCGGCCAAAAAACACGAACGTAGTGATGTACTATGTGTTTTTTCAGCTCTTTAGCATCACCCTTTGGGCACCTTCTGCTAATGTTGTGTTTGGTGAGCTTTGGTTCCGAGCATGCGTGTTTGTACTTTGGACTTTTGTACACACGATCGGAAAAATCTGACAACAGACCGTTGTCCGCGGAAAATGTATAAGCCTGCCAGCCAACATTTGTCCGTGGAAGATCCGACAACAATTGTCCGATGGAGCGTACAAAACGGTCGTATTTTAGGCCAACAGTCTGTCGTCACACAATTCCCCTCTGAAAATCTGATCATGTGTACAAGGCTTTAGTGTTGTTTTAATCATGATTTTATGTGCATTAAAGCATTATCTGTGACTGCAGCAATGCTAAGGCAGGGGGCATCACACTGTAGAGGGCTACATATAATGAGAACTATTCAGTATTTGGGCATCAACTAAAGATAAATATTCCAGAATGCTACAGCCTGTCATAATCAATAAGAGGCAGATATAAGTTTTGGCTGTATACACATCCAAGCAGTACTCATAAACAGGGATGTATGCGTAGAGGGACATGTCCCCCAAATGTAATCTTTCTGCATTTAGGGGAAACATCCCTGTATGGAAATATGGCTCAGATAAGCATACAGCCCTGTGCAGGTGAAGCATATTTTAGCCTGTCATTGATTTTGACAGACAGCTAACAGTGATCTACAGTATATGCCCTACCTGTGCCTCCTGGGTAGCAAAATACTCCAGTTTTTTATAATGTACAACTGAATGTAAGTGTGCGTATGTGAACGTCTCCTAGCCACCTATGATTGGCAAGCCACGTCATAACATGATGATGCCGCTGGAATGCGGAAGTCACACAGAAGGCGTGAAGCCATGCCATTGCGCGGTGATGCCGCTGAAACGCGGAGATCACACAACAGGCGTGGAGGAATGGCGCCAATGTGCAGATGGCCCTGTCCGTCTGGCAGAAAGGAGAGGACAGCAAGGGAGAAGAGCCTCCCCTTCACACATCGCAGCTCCCAGGACAGACAGAGACCACAGCCACCTACAGAGCAAACCACAGGTGGAACCAAAGATAGTTGTGAACAAAAAACACAATATAGTAATGACATGGATGAATAATGTATCATCAAATAGCAAGGTTAAGTAATGTGGCCCAAAGTAGTAGCAGACCAAAAAAGGGCATATGGGTGTCTTCCACCCGGGTTCAATACAAGAAAAGAGAAAGGTCTGGTACTACCGGTCTCTAAACAATACAACAAAGAAAAAATAGCCCATGGGACTTTGAGTGAGGCGAGCACAGGGGGGACAACAAAAGTAGAAATAAACATGGTTACATAGTTTATTTGAAAACGTGAGTAAATACATGGACATAAAAGCCACCCCTATATGCATAATGTTTAGATTCATGCATAGCCTTAATCTATCCATGTCCAACGTGGCCACTCCCTATTCAAGCGTCCGGTCCCTTTCGGCACATGAATTACAGTGGCAAGAGATTTTTTTTAAGCACCTGATTAGAGCCAGGGGCTCTAAAAGGTTTCAAAATAGGGTGGGCTCGGGTCGCAGAGCACGGGACCAGAGCCCACCCAGATGTGTTACAACAGCGAATGAATATTCACTGTTGAAACACTGATCCTCAATCCGGACAATCAGAAGCGGGTGTGAGACCCATTTTCTGATTGGTCGAAAAGAGAAGACTCCTGATTGAGCGCAGAGGAGGAGGAAGGAAATGGAAGCCACCACCGTGAAGAACAGGAGAGCGGGAAGCCACTGGTGATGGAGAGCAGGAGAACGGGAGGCCACTGCAGCCAAGCAGGGGAAAGCCGCCGGTGATGGGGTAATTGGTACCGACTGACTGACCAATTGACTGACAGATGGGGGGTGGCATGCTGTTTGCTGCCCCTCAAAAAAAAATTCAACCAGCTGCCATTGATTCACATGTGTTGTTATATTGGGTATTCATGATATTCATGTAATGTCATGTCTCACTGTGGTGGACCAGTGCCAGATTAAACTCTGTAGAGGCCCCTAGGCAGCCGGAACCTCTGGGGCCCCCCTCGCAGGTTTCTTGTTCGCACGCTGTATTCGGATAACATTGAAGCAGTGTGCAAATCAGTTGCTAGATGGAGATGCCCATCACTACTGTACATTACACGTACGTAGATTGCATCAATATTTTTTATTGACAGCTAAAAGAAGATCACCTTTTAAGAGACAAACTAATGTGAACCTGATGTCTATGATTTATGTACGGACAAGTAACTGCCACACTGCCACACCTTCAGTTATGCAAACTATGATGAAATAGAAGACAGATATGTTTTGATTAAGTGTTTTTTTTTTCTTCTGCTACTATTCCTGTATTTTTTTTTTTTTTTTTTTACCATAACAAATGCAATCATTTAAAGATTGTATGCAAAGGTTAGTACCTTATAACCCTTTTGGCAGTTAAAGTGTATCATGGTATGGTCAAAATGTAGCATCATATATTCATTTCCACACTATATTTCAATTACATTTCTAGCCTACTCCTATTGATCTGAATGAATAATCTAATGAAGTTTGTAAACTTACCTTTTGATGACCTCCACACATTTACTTCTATGAATTCCATGACACATATTCACTATGCTCTGTAGGTAGGCACTGCTGTGTCACAGAATTCACAGACTCTGCCTTCTGAACTACAGAGGTGATGAAGGGAGGAGTTTCAGGAGGCGGAGTCAACACAGGAATCACTGCATGCAGGCAGCAAAGTACTACTGGATATGTAGTCCTTATAAATTAAAGTGTTTGTAAAGGCTCAAGGTCTTTTTTACCTTCATGAATTCTATGCATGAAAGCAAAAAAACATTTGTGTGTTTCTATTATGAGCCGGACCGGGTGTCTTTAGAGGCCCAAGCCTGCTCCCTTCTACCTATAGAACTGGTGCTTTGGCTTCCTTCCACACATCGCAAAGCCCTCTTGAGCCTAAGGCCACTTTCACACTGAAGCGCTTCTAAACTGCCAGTAAAAACACTGAGCGCTTTTGAAGAGCTTTTTAGGCGCTTTTGAAGAGCTTTCCATTCATTTCAATGGGGAGGGGAGTTTTTCACAGCCCTGCCAGCACACTGCCCCAGTGTGAAAGCGTTTATTGATTTTAATGGAAATACGTTTTTGTGAGCTTTTTAGGAGGTGGCCCCACATCCCAGTGGCCCTCTCTTCAATAACCCCTTATTTCCTCCGGGCCTACAATCTCACCAATTTTGATGGTGGATGAACAAGGGATTATAATGGATAGGGCATTTTTTTTATCACAAGGTCATATATCCTCTCTCATACTTTGTGCAGCATCTAGGTGCGTCACCCCCAGAACGTTTCCATCTACAACAAATTCTACATTACTTACACTCTCTTCAAAAACTGAGCGCTGACCTTGCAATGCCAATATTTGTTGCTCCGTCCCCCAAACTGTCCTATCAATTGGCATGAGAGAAAAACCTTAACATAGAACCTGATGATGTTGATTGGTGAGCCTGGAACATCCGTATCTATAAGGGCATTACAAATGTAGTATCAAAAATGAATATAGACACGGGAGTCCTGCTGTAAATATTATTCAGGGGAGTACTCACCTAGTAGTGTTAGGGGGGTGTAATCTAAAAATGTATGTAAGAAAAAACTCAAAAACAAATGTAGCACCCTGGTGTTTAGGCAGGTTTGCGGCTAAATTTACCAGCCAGGTATAGCTACCTTGGCTAATTGTTGAGGATCAATTGAGTTCACACTAAGTCTGAAATTGATGCACTTCTCTCTTCTGCCACTGGATGGCCAGGTACCTGGTGGCATTAGCTAAAGCAAGGGCAAAGCAAGGACAAATTAGAAGTATACGGGGTACCTCAGCCAATGGGCAGGGGTTTTCTTAATCCCTTGTCCTGCTGGGTGGAGTGGAGTCAGGTGATCAGGGTTCTGTGCCACTTGGACAGCTGTCTGGGTGGACAGTTTGTTGTATTGCCCGGGCTGCTAAGCCAGAGTTTGGGCCTATCCCGGTCACATCTGGCTGCTAGGCTGTCTGAGGGCCTATCCAGAAGCAAGAGAGCAGCGCAGGGTTGGGATTGCGGCTTGCAGTCCAACCAGAAGTGACGGTTCTGCCGGCTGGAGAACCTGTCGTGGTCGGAGGTAGAGGGGTAGCTGTCGCCACTAAGTGACCGACCACCTTATTACCAGGGACCACAGTGAGTAGCTGAAGCAAGTACCGGAGCAGAATTCTCAACAAACCGGGGACAGTGAAGAATTTGGAAACTTCAGCGGGTATCAAGCCAGGGACCCAGCCAGTGGAGGTGACGCTTGCAGAGCAGCCTTGTGTGTCAAGCCAGGGACCGAGCAGGCCAGTGGGGTGAAGCTTGAGAAGTAGCTTGAGTGCCAAGTTAGGGACCCAGCAGAGAAGCTGGGTGATGCTTGAGGAAGATACTACAGTGAAGATTGGAAGAGCTCAAAGGATTCAGTGGCAGCGAATCATCTAGTCTAGAGAAAGAGACTGGGAGCTCAGTGGACTGAAGAACTACAAGAAGTGATTGTAGTGGAAGTGTAGGAACTGTTACACTTGTGTTAGAAACTGTTAAAGACTGTTGCCATAGGAGATAGCACTCCTACACATGCAGATGTGGCTTCTTGCTGGATGCCTTTCCCTGCATGGCTATCTTCCTGTAGAAGTCTCAGAGTCTGCCAATTAACATTGCAACTACCTAAGGGTGTCCTGGCCCTAACCCTCTCTCCCAAAGTTCTGTTTAAGAGAAATAAACTCTCTTTGCATTCAAGAAGTGTCTGGCTCCCATGAATCTAACTTGCATTACTCCCACTATGCCTTGCAACCCACCATATACAGAATGATGTCAGCTATCTCTGGCCCTGGAGGTTCTCATTAGACTGAAAGAGGCCGGTGACCTTGCTACACAAAAAACAGGAAAGACAAGATACACCCAGTCACAGTTACCGCCACAAAATGTATAATGCCTTATGGCAACACAACAGTACATAACATCAAAACCGCAATTAGTTCTCCACCTCCTCACCCTGCAGTGGAAAAAAACTCCCCTATATGAAAACCTCCTCAGTCCCACCCTCAATTAAACACCCTCATCTGTACCAGATAGAAAAAAAGGGATGCAGTCCCCCAAAGGGAGCTGGGCCTACCCTCCCCAACAAAGGGTCCCCCAATTAGCCATAGAAGCCACCCAACCAGGGCCCTATTATTTTACCACAACCCTGTTCTGGGTAATACCACACATAGTGCAGCAGGGGTACATCTGCCTATGTAACCAGCCCATCTCAGTCCGCCTAGCCTAGTCAGCTGGGCTACTAGTAAGCCAAGTATGGTGAGTCAGTAATAAAGGAGAGACTTTGTTCCTAAACACAGACAGTCCCTGCAAATGAAGGATGGTTGAAAGCTCTGGGTGCCCACGGTGGTGGTATTCTGTATAGCTCTTTTAGCTCTTACACCATACTACTTGAATTGTGATTCTTGTTGAGTTTTAGGACTGGTTCAGTTAAAAATAAAAAATTAGGTAAAAAAATACAATTCAAGACTTATAAAAGAATGAAAATGAGATATGAATTGTGTTATTTGATGTATGAAGGTTGCCTTACCATGTATTTGAATTCATAAACAATTGCAGGAACTCAGGTCAGATTACGTTATTAGTGGTTAAGTACTCTTATATATATCACACAGGTCTCAACACAGCCTGCCGAACAGAAGAACCCACCAAGGCTTAAGATGGGATTAAAAAGAATAAAACAGATCAGCCTAATATGGGTTGCCATATCACTAACTGCGTTAAGCAGATGTAAGTATACCTAAAGTATATATCAGTACAAAAAACAAAACAAAAAAACTAAAGCAGTACATCTCTGCAATACATGCACATCTCCCCTTGTTTTATCCCTTAAAGACCCTGCAAATAAAGAAAAATACATAAATAAGAAAGGGTTTTTGGGGACTTTGATTGAGGCACAAGACACATGGTAGGAGAAATTATAAAATTGTTTAATTGACATGAAAACAAAGCATACCTCATAAACATATGATACAAGGTTTAACTTGAGTATTTTTTATCTATATACAAGGCAATGGCATACAGAAAAGAAGATTCATATATATATATATATATATATATATATATATATATATATATATATATACACACATGCATGCATCTGAAATCGCATAATATCCCATAGAAGTAATTAATCTAAAAAGCCAAATGCTTATTAGGTAATGGATACAAATGGGTTATAAGATACAAATGAATCACAGTTGAGGTAAAGCTATGTGTTGGGAACATGATGACATTGATAGGCTCAACGCATTTCTCATCCGGAGAAAACGCATAGCATATCTGAAAAACAATAAAAAAGATACCAATAGGATCTAATATTTTACCCAGATAGTAAAAAAGAAGGTGGGGGCAAGGGGAAACAAGATGTAGATCTCCCTGGAATACTTACGTATATATTGTTCCAAATAAGCAGTGTTAAAGGTCATGGTCTGCGAGGCAAGAAAAATACATGTTGATCCTCCAAATATTTACTGAGCTCCTAATTTTATTTCCTTTTGTGGGCCCCACAATGCATGTCTTTTTCTGGACTCAAATTGTAAGGAATGGTGTCAGGCCTGCCCAGTTGTCTGTTGGTAAGCTATTGAATCCTCCCTCTTTCCATGCCCACAACAAGGAAATGAGACACCTTTCACACTAGTGGTGGTGTTTATCTGTGGTGGATCGTAGGGAAATGTTATAACCCCTATTAGTTTATTTTTCTGTATGTGTCCTGTTGGGGAGAATTCCCTTCACTTTTTGTCCTGGAGAGCTAACAGGAAAATCTCTCAACAATGAGTGGAATTTCAATTACAATTGTCACCAGAACAGGTGTCCCTATTGAAATATTTACTGTTATTACCTGTAAAATGTTGGATTTCCCATTACTTTCTGACAGAGAGTAGGTGACTCTCCCCAGCAGGGACACCGACAGCAATATAAACAGGGGTTTGATTTCTTCCCTACTCGAGAATCGAACTAGGCAGGTTCACTCATCCCTAACATGCTCTACTCCTAATAAATCAACCCAATAGATTCTAAAAACTATGTGAACCTCTGGATTAATTATACTGAGGATGTACTTGCACTGTGAAGGAGACAGAAGGAGTAAGTGGAGTAATGTACTAATACACTCAATGCAAATAACTTCAACATTAATTTTACGCTCAAGACTCAACTCTACAAAGAACAATTTTTGAATTTAGCCATTGATATTTAAAAGCAATGCCTATGCAATAAAAGTTTTGCATGAGTGTGTGTGTATGTGTATATATATATATATGTGTGATCCCTTGGACACCTCCTACCATCTTTGGACAGACCATCACCACTAGGACCAAGGCCAAGAGTCTCGGAGTCATTTTTGACTCAGAAATGTCAATGGATGCCCAAATAGGAGCAGTAGTCAGTGGATCTCACCATCTGCTCCGCCTGCTACGCAGACTCATCCCCTTCATTCCAAAGGAGGACAAAGCAGTGGTAGTTGAAACAGTCATCAATTCTCGACTGGACTACGCTAACTCCCTTTACATAGGACTACCGCAATATCAACTTGCGCGCTTACAACTTATCCAAAACACGGCGGCAAGACTGATAACAGGGAAAAAAACCTGGGAATCCATCTCCCCTTCCCTGAGGAACCTGCATTGGCTAAACATAAGGAATCGGGTCGCATTCAAGACCCTCTGCCTCACCCACAAATGCACACATGGAAACGCTTCGCAATACCTTCGTGAGAAAATAAAACACTACACACCGAATCGCAGTCTTCGATCGGCTAATCAAAATCTTCTCCTCATTCCTAAATCCCGCTACAAATCAAAGGGGGAACGGAGATTCGCTGTCCAGGGACTACGGCTATGGAACGCTCTACCAACCGACATTCGCATGGAAGAAAACCATCTGGCCTTCAGGAAGAAACTCAAGACCTACCTCTTCTAGAAGCTTGATAACCAATCGCCAATACAGCGCCTTGAGGCGATTCAGTTCGCATTGTAGCGCTATACAAGTTATTCATTCATTTATATATATTGTACAGGACGCAGTGGCTGGGTCCTGGAAGAACGCTATGTTTCCCCTCTGTTTGGTCTGTGATCCCTTTAAGGGAACAAAAAGGGTTAACTCACCTGTCAGAGGAGGTGGGTTTAAAAACAAGACAGGAAGTTGCAGATGGGTGGAGGAGTGCAGAGGAGATAGTGGTTTGTGTTTGGCTTGATTTGCAGCAACCAAAGTCAACAGCAGCGTTCGGCCTGGAGGCCTCCTAGCAGATGAAGTCACCTGCGACAGCACCCCAGGACTGTGTTTGATTGCGATAGCAATTCGGGACTTTGATAGTCGGTGAGACTGAAACCTTTTTCTTTTGTTTTGCTGCTGTGAAGCTGTTTAAGTTTAATAAAACCTCCTTTTGAACTAAAAGCCTGTGTCCTGCGGTCTAGCTGGTCCCCCGAACTTTACAAGTGGTGCTCGGATGCGGGCAGGACAGAGTAACAGGCGTGTTTTTTTTTTTTTTTTTTGCTGGCTTTTGCATTTGAATTTAAAACTGACATTTAAAGGGACAGTACAGTGAATTTATGTCCTGGGTTAAAGCTGCCCAAACCCTGAAAGCTGAAGCAATGGAGGAACTAATTAAACAACTGTCCCTGGCTAATATACAAGCGCAGACCCGCCATGAGGAAGCTAATCAGCGCTTAGCAACTCAGCTGGAGGTACAGCAAGAAAATACTCGCCTGTTGGTGGCTCAGTTGGCAGCACAGCAAGCAACCCAGCAAGGGGTTATGCAGGCTCAGGTGACTGCCTTAAAAGAAGTAGTACAGCAGTTGTCTCAGGGTCGTGAGCAAGCGGCAGTTGCCCCTGGCAACCAGGTGACCGTGAGGGCAAGCCATTTTTTGCAGAAATTGTCCCTGAGTGATGATGTAGAGACATTTCTTGCTACATTTGAGAGGACGGCAGAGAGAGAAGGGTGGCCCCAGGACCAGTGGGCCGGCCTAATTGCCCCTTTTCTCACCGGAGATCCTCAAAAAGCCTACTTCGACCTGCCACCAGAGGACGCTAAAGACTATCAAAAACTAAAGGCAGAAATACTGGCTCGTTTGGGGGTGACTACGGCCGTTCGGGCCCAACGAGTGCACCAATGGAAGTATTGTCCAGATCGTCCACCACGGTCTCAAATGCATGACCTGGTGCAACTGGTAAAAAAATGGCTGCAGCCCGAAGTGTTGTCGGGCCCCCAAATCGTGGAGCGGGTCGTCCTGGACCGATACCTACGGTCACTGCCAGACGACCTTCAACGGTGGGTCAGCCATGGAGACCCCAAAACAGTGAACCTCCTTGTCGAGATGGTAGAGCGATATACAGTGGTGGAGGATCTGCTTGGCCCTACCAAGCGCCAAGGGCCCAGTCTGCCACGGCCTATTCGATCGACTGCCGCCCTTCGAAAGGATGTCCCCCGGAGCCCTGGAATCAACACCCCGGAAGGTCAAGAGTCACTCCCAGTACCTCCTCAGCGATCTGTTCCTGTTCGGAGAGGAGGGGATGTACAATGTTGGCGGTGTCATTCCTGGGGCCATACCCGGGCCCACTGCCCACTGCAAGAAGAGCCCATGGAATGCGGGGTTCTTCGGAGGGGGTCTTTTTATGCTCATAGAGCATGTACCACACACCTTGACCGCGGAGAAGAGAAATTTGAGTGTGTAGTCCAAGTGAACCACCTCCCTGCCTGGGCTTTGCTGGACTCCGGAAGCATGGTAACCCTTGTTCATCCTAGAGTACTTGGGAAGATCGGTCCGGTAAGCAAAACTTTACGGGTTGTATGCATTCACGGGGACACTAGAGAGTACCCTCTCATCTCGGTGTCCATCTCCACAGCATATGGCACTGGTACTCAAGAGGTGGGGGTGGTAAAGAACTTGATACATGATGTTATCATAGGACGAGACTGTCCATTTTTTGAAAAACTGTGGGGACAAGGAGAACTATCTGAACGATCCCAAGACTGGGGAGAAACTAGTTCCTCTGTTCCTATGGTTGAGGGTAATAACCCTGAGATGCCAAATGAACCTAATGTGGATCCAGTTGATACAAATGCTAATGATTGGGTTAATGGTGATGAAAGTAGTGCTGATACTGTGAAGGGTGTCAAAATGTGTGGTTCGCAGACCTACCTGAACACTGAGGAGGGGGAACCTTCCCCACTTCAGGTAATGCTGGGTGAAGAGGATGAGGAAGTGGCCTCTACCCCTGCCCTGCCGGATTTGGGTGTTCCCCAGGGGACATTTGGTACTGCCCAGATGCAGGACCCCACTTTGGCCCGTGCACGGGAACAAGTTGTAGTATTAAATGGGGTACCCCAAGAGCCAGGTGCGAATGAGCGGTGGCCCCACTTTGCCATATATAATGAATTGCTTTATCGGGTTACCAAAGTGAGAGAAAATGTGGTAGAACAATTATTGGTACCCCAACAGTATAGACGCAAGGTCCTGGACCTGGCCCATGATGATGTTTTAGGGGGACACCTGGGAGTTGAAAAGACGGAGGCACGGATCACCGACCGGTTTTACTGGCCAGGTCTGAAAGCAGAGGTAAGAAGATACTGTGCCTCTTGTCCCACCTGTCAGTTGACCGCGCCGGTGACCCACTTCCGGAGCCCTTTGGTCCCTCTGCCCATAATTGAGGTCCCATTCGAGAGAATAGCCATGGATATAGTGGGTCCTTTGGTAAAGTCAGCTCGAGGTCACTCTTACATACTGGTGATCCTTGACTATGCCACCCGGTATCCTGAAGCGCTACCTCTGCGGAATACCTCCTCTAAGGCTATTGCTCGGGAATTATTCCAGTTGTTTACACGGACTGGTTTTCCCAAGGAAATACTCACGGACCAGGGCACCCCGTTTATGTCGAGGGTTATGGCTGATGTGTGCAAGCTGTTCCGGATTAAACAGCTGCGCACATCGGTCTACCATCCACAAACGGATGGGTTGGTAGAGCGCTTTAATAAGACCCTTAAGTCTATGCTCAAGCGGGTTGTACAAAGGGATGGGAAAGACTGGGACTGCCTGTTACCCGCTCTCCTATTTGCTATCCGGGAAGTGCCCCAGGCCTCCACTGGGTTTTCGCCCTTTGAGTTGGTATATGGGCGGAGACCTCGCGGACTACTGGATTTTGTCAAAGAGGAATGGGAAAGTGAACCTATTCAGCATAAGAGTGTTCTTGAATATGTTTCCCAAATGCAGGAGAGGATCCGAACTGTGATGCCTCTAGTCAAAGAGCATTTGAAAAAAGCCCAGGAGGCTCAACGACGGGTCTATAATAGGGCTGCTAGAATAAGGAACTTCCAAGTGGGGGATCGAGTAGCGGTGTTGATCCCCACTGTGGAAAGTAAATTCTTGGCCAGGTGGCAAGGCCCCTTTGAAGTTGTAGAAAAAGTGGGAGAGGTAAATTATAGAGTCCACCAACCAGGTAAGAGGAAACCCTATCAGATATATCATGTAAACTTGTTAAAGCCCTGGACAGACAGGGAACCGGTGACCTCCCTGGCTGGTGCAAGACTGGAGCCTAGGGTTGGGGTGGAGAGTGTCCAAGTAGCAAATACCCTGTCTAGAGTCCAAAGTCAGCAGGCAAAGGAGTTCTTGCAGAGAAATAAAGAGAAATTTTCAGACTTGCCAGGGCTCACTAGTGTCATAGAGCATGATATTGTCACGGAACCAGGAGTCAAAGTTTTTGTCCGGCCTTACCGCATTCCAGAGGCCCAAAGGAAGGCTGTTTCAGAGGAAGTGAAGAAGATGTTGGACCTGGAGATTATTGAGGAATCACAGAGTGAGTGGTCAAGCCCGATTGTGTTGGTACCGAAGCCCAACGGGACTCTGCGATTCTGCAATGATTTCCGGAAACTAAATGAAGTTTCACGGTTTGATGCCTACCCCATGCCCCGGGTAGATGAGCTTATTGAGAGACTAGGTCCAGCCAGGTATATCACTACATTAGACCTTACCAAGGGGTATTGGCAAATCCCGTTGACTAAGGCTGCTAGAGAGAAAACTGCTTTTTCTACCCCAGAGGGAAGTTTTCAGTACAAGAGAATGCCTTTTGGATTGCAAACTGCTCCAGCCACATTTCAGAGGGCAATGGATAGGATTTTACGTCCTCATCGGGAGTATGCCTCAGTATACTTGGATGACATAGTCATTTTTAGCAGAGACTGGGAGTCACACTTGCCCAAAGTCCAGGCAGTACTGGACTCTCTTTGGAAGGAGGGGTTTACAATAAACCCGGAAAAGTGTGCTTTGGGAATGGAGGAGGTGAAATACCTGGGCTATGTTGTGGGTAGAGGGGTAGTAAAACCTCAGGTCAACAAGGTAGAGGCTGTACAGAATTGGCCCCGCCCCCTCACAAAAAAACAGGTACGTGCATTCCTGGGTATGGTGGGATACTACAGGAGGTTTGTACCCAACTTTGCCACGTTGGCAGCTCCATTGACCGATCTGACTAAGGGTCGGAAATCGGTCATGGTGGAGTGGAATGCAGACGCTGAGAAAGCTTTTTTGGAGCTCAAGTCGGCACTGTGCCAACACCCTGTCCTAGTAGCACCCAATTTTTCAAAAGAATTTGTTGTACAGACTGATGCTTCTGATGTAGGATTGGGAGCAGTTTTGTCACAGGTTATTCATGGCGAGGAGCACCCAGTAGTCTTCCTCAGTAGGAAGTTAACACCAGCGGAGAAAAACTACGCTATAATTGAACGAGAGTGTCTGGCCATTAAGTGGGCTCTGGAATCCCTCAGATATTACCTCTTGGGGAGGAAGTTTAGGCTGATTTCTGACCATGCCCCTTTAACATGGCTGAGACAAGGTAAAGGGACTAATGCCAGGGTTACCCGGTGGTTCCTGGCACTCCAGGAATTTAAATTTGTAGTGGAGCATAGGCCCGGGAGACTGCATCAAAATGCAGATGCCCTCTCCCGAGTCCATTGTTTGAGCTCCACGGTTGCCTCCACCTCCTTGGCGTTGGGGCACAGGGGGGGGATATGTACAGGACGCAGTGGCTGGGTCCTGGAAGAACGCTATGTTTCCCCTCTGTTTGGTCTGTGATCCCTTTAAGGGAACAAAAAGGGTTAACTCACCTGTCAGAGGAGGTGGGTTTAAAAACAAGACAGGAAGTTGCAGATGGGTGGAGGAGTGCAGAGGAGATAGTGGTTTGTGTTTGGCTTGATTTGCAGCAACCAAAGTCAACAGCAGCGTTCGGCCTGGAGGCCTCCTAGCAGATGAAGTCACCTGCGACAGCACCCCAGGACTGTGTTTGATTGCGATAGCAATTCGGGACTTTGATAGTCGGTGAGACTGAAACCTTTTTCTTTTGTTTTGCTGCTGTGAAGCTGTTTAAGTTTAATAAAACCTCCTTTTGAACTAAAAGCCTGTGTCCTGCGGTCTAGCTGGTCCCCCGAACTTTACAATATATACATATATATATATATATATATATATATATATATATATATATATATATATATATAATGTGTAAAATGTGTCCTATTGCTGAACATTTAGTAACTGTTTAGTCAATCATCCAAAGGTTGCTGACACAGGGATGTCTGACCTCAAAATAGTTCTAAGCAGAAACAAGGCAAATATTTAAAGGATTGCAGATCCTATTCAACCAGCAGATTGCGTCACATACATAGAGCTAGAGATAGCACAAACTTGACCATCGTTTCCATCCCATTGACAGCAATACCAAGGAGGTTCTCAGATATGCAAGTTTAACAGGAACTGTAGCCTCAGCTTCCTGTATCTGCTTCAACTTTGTAACCCCCAGGTTGGATTGACACTGTCCCTTTTACAGGACAGGTAATGCTGATGGTTAAATATGAGTTAAAATGCGGCTGGGAGTACCTCACTATCATTTTTGTGTGCACCAATTCATCCTTCACTTTATGCCAACTTGTAACCTAAACACTATCAACAACAAAACGGGAGGCTAAATAGACAAAGCCAAAAAGAAGTGATTACTTGACAGATCAAGTGCAGTTTAACACACTACAATTTTTTTAGAAAAAGTATAAAGTGTAAAAAAATAGAAATGTTTCTACATTCCCTTACCCCATTAAAAATCATAACATTGTCATAAAACCAGTATTGCTGACCCTACCTCCATCATAGTTGCTTCCACACTCAACAGAACCTTTGTTTCCAGACAACCAGGGATACATAATTTTCGTGAAGTAATTAGATTTTATTTCCTCTTGCAAAGCAAAAGTTAAAGTGAACCTGATCTAAAAAACTGGAGATTTTCTATGTTAAATGGAACATTTAGAAATCTTAATTGTGCCTAAGCAGTATCCTGAAAGAATTATTGCTTGTCTGGAATTCCTCCTGAAAATTATCAGCATGCTTCCCTTTATGTGAGGGGGCCTAAGCACTCCTGTATCTTATAAGTTATAGCTGCATATCTGCTTTGTGAGATCTATGGCACTGCTGCCTTTCACTGCTAGTATTAGGAAATTTGGAGCGAGATTTGGTGATGTCCCTATTGTACTGATCACTGTTCTTCCCGACTTTTGGACATGGGGAAGCAAAGCCCTGTCTCTAACAAGATGACTGCCATCACACAGAAACACAGTGCAGAATAAGGCATCAAAGCCTATAATGGGGAAAAGATCATCTTTAGGTAGACCACAGGCAATAATGATAACTAGTTGTCACGTACCTGTATGCGTAGCCGAAGATGACGAGACTGGCCTCCTGCAAAGTTCCCTTCTGAGCACCCTTGGAAGTTGAGACAGGGTCAGCAGAGACGAGGGAAAAGCACAAGTGCCAGAGTGTAGACCTTGTACAGCTGGTAGTACACCATGGAAACGCCAAGTTTAGTTAAAAGCAGAGTTGAATTACAAGCCTTTTCCAGTAACAGCTGAGTCACAAAGCATCAAACCAAGTCAGAGGTCGGTTCCAGAGTCAGAAACAAGCAGAGGTCGGCAATGTGAAAGCTGCAAGGTACAAAGCCGATTTTGGTCAAAAGTCACGGCCGAGGTTGGTAATGTAGATGGGTAGCATACATAGGCAGACAGGAGTAATCCAAAAGCAGGTCAGCCAAGTCAGGTGGAAGCCAAGTCGATAACAAGGCCAGAATGAATATTAGGATCAGGAAAACAGGACTGATAGACATTCAACAATGATCTATTGCAGGGCTTGGGTTCAAGCATCTGAGGCAGTTGGAGGATCTCATGGCGCAGAAGATTTTAGTTATTGGTAAATCTCCCTGCAAGTGTATCCTAATCCTTCACAATACCTTCTATGTACAATGTGTGTGCAGCTGTCAGGTGGGCATTGCAGTGATTGAATACACGAGGATGGCCAGTTATCTCCCACTTTGTTTTTTTGGGATATAATGTTTCCATTTGCCGTCTCACACAGGATAGAAGATGCTTGAGTTTATGGATGTTCCTTCAGCCTGTAGATGTCTGAAAGTGAAAATATTAATAATATGCCGTCTTTATTTCATTCCAGCTCAAACCATTCCAACCATTAAAAATTTGGAGTGCCTCAATGATTTTGATAAGAAAATGTTTTGTTTTTGGGAAATTGCTGGTTCAAGCAGCAAATGCAGTGAAGATTTTGCCTTAACATATGCACATAAGTATATACACAATGATAAAAAGTAAGTTCACAGTCAAACTCTTCTTTTACATACAAAAAAATAAAAATTAGAATCACAGATACATTTCCATAAACTTATTTGTATAAGCAATCATTACATAAGCAATTTGTAATTGTAAGGGCTCATTCACACATGTGGCTAGGGGGGTAGTAAAAGCAGGTGGTTAAGCCCTGGTTTTACCTCACCTCTCTGACCACCTAGCTAAAGAAGGGCATGCAGATACTCAGGGCTGCACATATGCTGCAGAAAATATTAAACCATATGTTGCATTTGGTGGGCAGTAGAGCTGCCGAATGGGATTTATGTAAGTTTACAGTATCGGACCTAGTGAGGTCTTAATACAAGGTGAGCTGCTTTATTTACCACAAGAGTGAGGGAGTGCACAGGATGTACATAGTTACATAGTTGGTAAGGTTGAAAAAAGACACCAGTCCATCCAGTTCAGCCTGTGGTGTGTGAGTGTGCTTGTGTTTATGTCAATAGTACATTGTATGTCCCTGTATGTTGTGATCTTTAAGGTGCCCATCTAATAGTTTTTTAAACTACTGACGCTTCCTGCTGATACCACTGCTTGTGGAAGAGAATTCCACATCCTTACTGCTCTGACAGTATGGAACCCTCTATGCAGTTTAAGGTTAAACCGCTTCTCTTCCAATTTAGGTGAATGGCCCAGAGTCTTTTTAAATTCCCTTTCACTGAAAAGTTTTTTCCTTAGACTAGGGTAGCCAGTATGGTCTTTGTACATCGCTATCATATCCCCTCCCAACCGTCTCCTCTCCAGAGAGAATAAGTTCAATGTTTGTAGCTTTATTAGCTTTGTTGCCCTTCTCTGTACTCTCTCCAGTTCCAACACATCCTTCTTGAGGACTGGTGCCCAATACTGGAGGGCTTACTCAAGATGTGGTCTGTGAGTCTTGTAGAGTGCGAGAATTATAATTTTATCTCTGGAGTGAATCCCCTTTTTAATTAATGCTAATATTCTGCTGGCTTTGCTTGCAGCAGCTTGGCATTGCTGAGCCTGTCATCTATTAGGCTCCCCAGGTCCTTTTCCATCCTAGATTCCCCCAGAGGTTCTCCCCCTAGCGAGTAATCATCTGCATTCATATTTTTGTGGGGATATTAAGAAGAAACGTGCTGTATATGCTGCAGTGCTAATTTCAGGTGAAAATGGAGAGGGAGCGAGCTGCACATACTGGGATGAAGGATGTAACTTGGTGGCATGGATACTGGAGAGTAAGATGTGTGTGCTGGGGTGCAGATCTCCCTGGTATTGTGGATACTGGGAAATGTAGTGTGCTTGCTGGGGCACCAATTGAAACTGTCACTGGGGAACAATGTGTACATACTGGGGTGAAGATCTGGTGCTTTTGATGCTGGAGAGTGAGCTGTGTGTGCAGATATCACCAGGAAGTAAGCAATGCATGTGTAGAGAGAACAGATACTAGGCAGAAAATGTGGGTGGTGAGGATGTCATCTAAAATGTGGGGCATGCTCCTAGCAGGTGGAAGAATAATCCAGTTCAAAAACAAGAGTTACAGAATATATATATAAAATAGCTATGATGAACTGTTCTACTAATGCAAGTTGTGTACTACTTTTTTTTAATTTTAGCCATAAATGTCTTTTTGGATTTATATAATTTCAGCAAAGGCACCTGCCTTGACCTGCAAAATGAGCAGTTGGATGGTTCTGCGGTGCCCAATAAATGTATATGCAATATTCCTCGACCTTTTTTTGTATATGGTGATGTCTATCTAATAGAAGTGGAATCACATGGACAACCAGTTGGCAATACAACAATTCAGATCTGCTCCACAGGTAAGTAAGAAATGTTGGTTCTCTGGGTAGAGACAAAAAAGATAATATAACCATTTATACAAAAGCTACACACTTTGACAAATACAATCATTGTACAATCTCACATGTCATCAAATGTATCAATATTTTGTTGCACGTGCAGTTTTCAGCCTATAAGACTCTCAAAATTGCCTAACAAAGGAGATCACTTGTTTGTCATTGCAGAGGCACTAGTAGACTGATTATACATGGACGTACCTAAAGGGCAACTCCATCCAAAACTGTTATATCACCCATGTTAGCTAGTACTGGGAAGTCATGTAGGGGTATCTCACCCCAGATATATAGGGTCCCCTAGAGATATAAGAAATAAACGTCCTTCAAGTTAGCCACAACCCTGCAAATCTGAAACATAAGCAATATCACATTTGCTGTCTTTTTTCAATTACATACAGTTAGGTCCATATATATTTGGACACACGCACAATTTTCATACTTTTGGCTCTGTATGCCACCAGAATAAAATGAAAACAAAACAATCCAAATTAATTTGAAGTGCAGACTTTCAGCTTTAATTCAATATAAATATCAAGTACACATTTTAGAAATTGCAACCATTTTTATACACAGTCAGAGGCTCAAATATATTGGACAAATGAATATATTCATAAATAAAATATAATTTTTTATATTTTGATGAGAATCCTTTACTGGCAATGACTGCCTGAAGTCTGGAACCCATTTTTTTTTTTACCAAAGACTGGGTTTTCTCCTTTCTAATGCTTTGCCAGGCTCTAGCTGCAGCTGTCTTCAGTTGTCCGTTGTGGCTCTTTCTGCCTTTAGTTTTGCCTTCAGCAAGTGAAATGCATGTTCAATTGGGTTAAGATCAGGGGATTTACTTGGTCATTGTAGAATATTCCACTTATTTTCCTTCAAAAGCACCTGGGTTGCTTTTGCAGTGTGTTTTGGATCATTGTCCATCTGTACTGTGAAGTGCCCTCCAATCAACTTTGCTGCATTTGGCTGAATCTGGGCTGACAGTATATCTCTAAACACTGCAGAATTCATCTTGCTGCTTCTGTCTTCTGTCACATTATCAATAATCACCAATGACCCAGTGCCACTGGAAGCCATGCACTCATGCCATCACATTGCAAGCTCTACCATGTGACCACAGATCACATTGTGGGCTTTGGATCATGAGCTGTTCCAAGATTTCACCACACTTTTTTCTTCCCGTCATTCTGGTACAGATTAATCTTAGTTTCATCTGTCCAAAAAATGCTTTTCCAGAACTGTTTTTTTTAGATGTTTTTTTGCAAAGTCTACTCTGGCTTTTCTATTCTTCAGGCTCATGAATGATTTGCACTTTGTGGTTAACCCTCTGTATTTGCTCCTGGCGGTCCGGAAGTGGTTAAAAAATTGTAATTACATGCCCCTGGGTGTTGGTGGTGCCAAAACAGGGTAACCCCTCATAGTTACTCTTGTTGGGTGCAGGAAGGGGCCCTGCTGTTAAATATTATTCCAAAAATTGTAATTACATTACCCTGTTAAACAGGGGCAGAAAAATTGGGCCTTGGCTGGTGGTGCTGCCCTAAACCAAAAATATTGTTGGAAGCTAGCATCATCATGATTGAGGAGGAATAGGCTAGGCAGCATAGGCAGTCTTCATGGGATCCCAAATCCATAGCAAATATATATATATATATATATTAGACTGTGTATATGTGTGTGTGTGTGTGTATATATATATATATATATATATACACACACACCGCCTGAATATATAGTCTACGCTAAATGCAGAGTATATATAGATATATATATATATATATATAGATATATATATATATATATATACTAGACTGTATATATATCAAATACACTGCAACTAACTAATTAACCTGCCTGCCTAATCTAGCCCAATCTATCTCTGTCCACAGTCACACACTATATACGGCCGTTATGTAAGCAGCCTTATATAGTGTGGGGCCATGATTGGCCAAAGGCCAAAGACACCCCTTACGGCTCTCTCTGCAGGGCGCGCTGTGATTGGCCAAAGTATGCAGGTCAGGTGCATGCTTTGGCCAATCCTCAGATACTAATGCACTGTGATCTCGCAGTGCATTATGGGGCGTTCTGCGGCACTCGAATTTCCCGCGAACGCCCCATATTGTTCGCTGTTCAGCAAACGTGCGAACACCCGATGTTCGAGTCGAATGTAAGAACATCAAGCTCATCCCTAATGCCCACCTCCTGGAGAGTGTTCTTCACTTGTCTAGATGTTGTGAATGGGTTTTTCTTTACTATAGAGAGGATCCTGCGATCATTCACAAATGTTGTCTTCCGTGGACATCCAGGCCTTTTTATGTTGCTGAGCTCACCAATGAGTTCTTCTTTCCTCAGAATGTACCAAACTGTTGATTTGACCACTCCTAATGTTGCTGTTGCTGTTTTTGAAGCCTTACAATGGCCTTGCATGGACAGCTCCTTTGAACATATGATGTAGGTTCACAGCAGTAGATTCCAAATGCAAATACCACACTTAGAACCAGCTCCAGACCTTTTACCTGCTTAACTGATGAAGAAATAATAAAGGAGTACCTCACACCTGGCCATGAAACAGCTTTTGATTCAATTGTCCAATTACTTTTGGTTCCTTGAAAAAGGGGATGGCTATTTTTATGAGCTGTAATTCCTAAACCCTTCCTCCGATTTGGATGTACACACCCTCAAAATTAAACCTGAGAGTGTGCACTTTCAGCCCATATTCATTATATAACTATAGATTGAATACGTTATGGTAAATACCTGAAAAATCTAAAATAGGCGAGTGGAAATAAGCTGAGGGCGAGTGTGGAGCCCGGAGCCACATCGGAGGGGGAGAATGGCCATGGCAGTTAGGGTTTAATAGGAGCCGTTTCTCCTCCCAGTCTCCGCCCTTTGTCATTCTCTTAGCAGGGCCTGGAATATAAGCGGGAGTCGGCAAATAACTAGATGAGGTGGGGGCGAGGAGGGGGGTTTGGGCAAGAGCTGCCAAAGTTTACTTTTCCTATTAACAAGCTGGTGATTGGCATAATCCAGCAAGCAAAGGTCAAGACTCCCAAAAGGGATTGCAGTTCCTTCAAGATGACCTCACCCCCACTAAAAAACTTGGCAATCCGAGAATTGAGTTTCAGGATTTTTGGCGGGGCAACCTAAACTCCATGCGTTGTGTGTCAATTAATATGCCTAAAAATTCCTAAGAGGTGGTAGGCAACAATGTTTTCTCCTCCACCAAAGGCACTCCAAAAGTGCTTGAAATGCCACGAAAAGTCTGCAGCAATTGGCCACAAGTGGCTGAGCCACGTGGCCAAATGAATAAGAAATCATCTAGGTAATGGACTACACTATCCATACCCGATTAGACACAAAGCACCCAGTGCAAAAACTTGGAGAAGGTCTCAAAATAAGCGCAAGACACTGAGCAACCCATTGGGAAACTTTTATCAAAAAAATAACACCTATCAAAGTAAAAACCCAAAGAGTTAAAAACCAAGAGTGAGATTGGCAATAGCCGAAAAGCCGATTTGATATTGGTTTTGGCCAGCAGGGCCCCTGGGCCAAAAGAACGGATTTTGACAACCGCGTCCTCAAAAGTCAAATATGAACCTGAGCACAAAGCATCATCCAGCTCATCATTCAGGGAATCACCTTTAGGGAACGACAGGTGATGGATTATGTGAAATTCATTCAGCTTCCGCTTTGGAACAACTCCCAAAGGGGAGATGTGAAAATTATGAAAAGGAGGCAACTGGAAAGGCCCTTCAACCTGCCCTTCGGCTATTTCTTTGTAAAGTTTTTGTCTGACAATTTGTGGAAAAAGCTGCACTGATTTCAAGTTATTAACAATTGTGCATCCTTCCCCTGAAAAAGAAGGTAATAGAAAGACATTAGCAAAACCCTCAATGAGAAATCGAGCCTTCTCCCTGTCTGGGTACCGCTCCAGCCAAGATAGCATTTTTTCCAGCCTCACTGACGTGCAGTCTTTTAGGAAAAATATCTCAAGGCATTTGAATGGTTCCTGCGCTGGCGTTTTTCTTAAAAAAAAAATTATCACTGGGTGCGCCCCATAACAGTAAGCACATTCATGCTTATACTTACACAAAGCACCCCAACGACATTGGCTTTCATTGAAAGAAAAACAGTAGCCCTTTCTGTAAGCCAAACTCAAGAGGTTAACTGCAGGCTGCTTAAACGCCCCTTGTTTAGGAGGCAGGATCAAATTTAGCCACAGTCCCACAACCTTCATTCCCCATTTAAGCGCGGGGTGAATGGAAAGTTTCTGCCGGAAAGATTCATTATACGAGTACCACCCTAAGCCACCAAAATTCCTGTATGCCTCCAGCACATGATCCAAATGCTGGAACAACCCACCACACAACTCCGGGCGTCTCTCAGCCATAACGCTAGAGAAAATGCAATAAGCTTGCAGCCAATTATGAAATAACCTGGGTACAGGCCGGCGCCTATCGTCCTCCATTTTCTCATCCCCTTTTTTACTGGCCTTGCTCACAAATGACTTGTGAGAGGGCAGGAGGGACAACACATCAACAAATTCCCCTTTCCATATTTTTTCCTTCACCGATAAGGGTAAATGATATCCCAATGGAGAAACTTTGCAGGGCATGGTCTCCTTTAAGCAAGCTTCAGGTACCCCCAGCCTGCCAGACATGTTAGGCGTGTGTATGGGCAATACAGGGCTTACATTATCTAAACTCCTAACCTTCGTGGGAATGACAACAGGAGAATGGGAGGGAATGGATAATAACTCTGGAGAAGCAAAAGAAGGGTTAACAGGTTCAGTAATGTTTGCAAAGACAGCGTTTGCAGCATGTCTGAGTAACAGCATTTGCAGATGTCTGTGCTAAAGGAGAAATATTTTTAACTAGAGCAGAGAGAGAACCCACTAATTCAAATAATGCAGAGTAATGCAACAACTCACCAGGCCCTGAGGGGTTAACTGGTACATTCTGACTAGGGATGAGCCGAACACCCCCCGTTCGGCTCGCACCAGAACCCGCGAACGGACCTAAAGTCCGTGCGAGCTTTAGAACCCTATTAGTTTTAATGGATGCGAACGTTCAAAATTAAAAGTGCTAATTTTAAAGGCTAATATGCATGTTAATGTCATAAAAAGTGTTTGGGGACCTGGGTCCTGCCCCAGGGGACATGTATCAATGCAAAAAGAAGTTTTAAAAAGGCCGTTTTTTCAGGAGCAGTGATTTTAATAATGCTTAAATTGAAACAATAAAAGTGTAATATTCCTTTAAATTTCGTACCTGGGGGGTGTCTATAGTATGCATGTAAAGGGGCGCATGTTTCCCGTGTTTAGAACTGTCTCTGCAAAAAGTGTCATTTTTGAAAGTAAAAATCACTTGCGGCTAATGTTAATTGACGGCTCCCGTAATACAGAGAACAGTCATTCATTGAAACTCATTCATAAAAAAAAAAGTCATTGATAAAAAAAAAAAAATGAAAAAAAAAAAGCGTAGGGGTCCCCCCAAATTCAATAACCAGGCCCTTCAGGTCTGGGATGGATATTAAGGGGAACCCCAGCCAAAAAAAAAAAAAATGGCGTAGGGTCCCCCTCAAAATCCATACCAGGCCCTTGAGGTCTGGTATGGATTTTAAGGGGAAATCTAGCCAAAAAAAATGGCGTGGGGTCCCCCTCAAAATCCATACCAGACCCTTATCCGAGCACGCAACCTGGCAGGCCGCAGGAAAAGAGGGGGGGACGAGAGCGGCAACCCTCCCGCCTGAACCGTACCAGGCCACATGCCCTCAACATTGGGAGGATGCTTTGGGGGTCTAAAACCCCTAAAGCACCTTGTCCCCATGTTGATGAGGACAAGGGCCTCTTCCCCACAACCCTGGCCATTGGTTGTGGGGGTCTGCGGGCGGGGGGCTTATCGGAATCTGGAAGCCCCCTTTAACAAGGGAACCCCCAGATCCCGGCCCCCCCCTGTGTGAAATGGTAAGGGGGTACAAAAGTACCCCTACCATTTCACCAAAAAAGTGGCAAAAATGGTAAAAATGACAGGAGACGGTCTTTGACAATTCCTTTTATTAAAATCTTCTTTCTTCTTTCTTCATCCTTCGGTTTCTTCATCTTCTCCTTCCGTCATCTTCTTCCATCTTCTTCTTCCATTTCTTCTTCCTCCGATCCGCTTCTTCTTGCGCTGGTCTTCTCGTCCTTCTCGTCCGGCATCTTCTTCCGTCGGCGTCGGTGTCGGTGTCTCTGTCTCTTCTTGGGCCGCTCCGCGCAATGGGAGGCTCCTGCTGTGTGAGGCTCCGCTCCGTCTGACAGGTCTTTTATAACGGAGGGCACCTGGTGACCCCGCCCCCCTCTGACGTCATGGGGAAAGCCATAGGGAATTCCCCATGACGTCCCCGTGCGTCAGAGGGGGCGGGGTCACCAGGTGCCCTCCGTTATAAAAGACCTGTCAGACGGAGCGGAGCCTCACACAGCGGGAGCCTCCCATTGCGCGGAGCGGCCCAAGAAGAGACACGGACACGGACACCGACGCCGACGGAAGAAGATGCCGGACGAGAAGGACGAGAAGACCAGCGCAAGAAGAAGCGGATCGGAGGAAGAAGAAGATGGAAGAAGATGGAAGAAGATGACGGAAGGAGAAGATGAAGAAACCGAAGGATGAAGAAAGAAGAAAGAAGATTTTAATAAAGGAATTGTCAAAGACCATCTCCTGTCATTTTTACCATTTTTGCCACTTTTTTGGTGAAATGGTAGGGTTACTTTTGTACCCCCTTACCATTTCACACAGGGGGGGGGCGGGATCTGGGGGTCCCCTTGTTAAAGGGGGCTTCCAGATTCCGATAAGCCCCCCGCCCGCAGACCCCCACAACCAATGGCCAGGGTTGTGGGGAAGAGGCCCTTGTCCTCATCAACATGGGGACAAGGTGCTTTGGGGGTCTTAGACCCCCAAAGCATCCTCCCAATGTTGAGGGCATGTGGCCTGGTACGGTTCAGGCGGGAGGGGGGCGCTCTCGTCCCCCCCTCTTTTCCTGCGGCCTGCCAGGTTGCGTGCTCGGATAAGGGTCTGGTATGGATTTTGAGGGGGACCCCACGCCATTGTTTTTGGCTAGGGTTCCCCTTAAAATCCATACCAGACCTCAAGGGTCTGGTATGGATTTTGAGGGGGACCCTACGCCATTTTTTTTTTTTTTTGGCTGGGGTCCCCTTAATATCCATCCCAGACCTGAAGGGCCTGGTTATTGAATTAGGGGGGACCCCTACACTTTTTTTTTTTTTTTTTATTAATGAATGACAGTTCTCTGTGTTACAGGAGCCATCAATTCATTAGCCGCGAGTGCTTTTAAATAGCTTTTTTCCTGCAAAAATTACACTTTTTTGCAGGAAAAGTTCTAAGCACAGGAAACCTGCCCCCATTCACAGGCCACCTATAGACACCCCCCAGATGTGATACTGCAATGCTGTTCTAACAGCACGCACACACATATCCCCAGAAATAGAGCACATATTGTCAGCAACACACTGACACGCTGACACTGACTGAAACATAATATGCGAGGCCGCCGGCGCGGCGGCCTCTTATACCGTGGGGCGTGTACTAAAGCCCCTGAGCTATAATTGGCTACAGGCATCCTGTCTGTAGCCAATTATGGCTCCCCTCGCTGCCGGCGCTGTGATTGGCCAAGCATGCGGGGTCACAGTGCATGCTTGGCCAATCATCAGCCAGCATTGCACTGCGACTAGCGCAATGCATTGCGGGGCCGCTCGCATCACACGAATTTGATGCGAGCGGCCCCAATAGTTCTGGGCTCGCCGAGCGAGCGAACGCCCGGTGCTCGATTCGAACATGGGTTCGAATCGAACACCGGGCCCATCCCTAATTCTGACTTGCTTTCTCCCATGCCTTTACAGGATCAAGCCCTTGCTGCATATGCCTGAAGCCATTCTCACTGCTTCTCTCCTCACTATTCCATTCTGTCAGCAGAGCGGGTCCGTCAGTGTTTTCACCATCAGTTCACTTGCTGCTGGGCGCCTCTTTTTACACCTCTCCTGGCAGGGGACAATGAACATGTCCACCTCCTCTTGCTCGCCCAGCCACTCCTCCAGCTTCCTCAGCTCCCCTGCTCGGCAGTGCACTTGTCACTTCGGTGGTATACTGCAACTTAGTCCCCTTCTCTTGACCAACCCACCTCCCCTCTTCCTCTGCGCCCTTCTCCAGACTCCTATCTCCTCCCTCCGACATGTTTGGCTCCTCTTCTGACACCAGTGCCAGGCACCTCTTCACCCCCCTCTTCACCCACCTTCTCCAAGACCCGGCGGACTAGGAACTTCATGACAGGTAAAAAAAATTTGCACAGAGAACTCACGGGGTCAGATAGCTCTTCAACTGGACGGGTCAAAAAGGAAGTCCCAGCCTCTGCAGCCCCTGTTATGCATTATCCCTGGAATTCCAGAAATATCCGGTTGTTCCCATATTTATGCTGCCATTGTTGACCTCTCCTGAAAACTCCAAATGTTTTCATCTTTTCTGTGCAGGATCACTTTAACCACAAACTGACCATACTTGAGAAACAACTATTTCACTGCAATAGTGTTAATCTTATCTTCGTGCTGTATTCACTTCCTCTGTAACTTGCTTATTTCTGTGAAAACAATGTTATTTATTGTATGTTTTCCACAGTTAAGCCAAGTGCTCCATCAAATGTCCGAATTGAATTTCAAAGTGAAGAGAACGGTCTAGTGCAATGGAATAGCGGTTATGAGAGTGAGAGAAACTTTATCCTAACCAAGCTGACCTATCATGTACAGATCCTCTTCAAGCACGGCAGAAAAGTGGTAAAATTCTGTTAGTTTTGTTTTCTTGGGCACATTGCATTACATACATCTGACCACAGCATCTAAACTGCCTTTTCTTTTTTTTTTGGCCCCACCATCTCCTTCAAATAGATCCTGCCACCAGAGTATTAATTTCAACAAAAGACTTTCAAAAAGATTAAATGTGCATTTAACATATTTTAGGCATGTTATTTACCTGTAAAATAGACAAAAACTCACCCAAGCTCTACCGCATGATTGCAGAATGATGAGCTGAATAACTGTGCTCAGGCTTGTTGTGTCCCGTAAACATAAAATAGCAAGAATTGCTTCTTCTTAAATCTTTATTGAGCACTAACAGCAGTGCGACATCTAAAGTGCTAACAAGTTTCGGCCGGAGCCTTCCTCATATGACTAACTGCTGTTAGTGCTCAATAAAGATTTAAGAGGAAGCAATCGAGTTGCCGGAATTTATTTACCTGTAAAAGCCTCCCTTATGTAGACATTCAAATGGCCTTCCCCTGGGTGCTGCCATTTTTTATTTGATGTCAGCAGCCCCAGCAGACTCAGCTCTGTCACTCGAAATAACAATCTAGTCAGTTTTCCCCATAACTCCTTCCTATGCTGCTACATTAACGCTTATGTAAAGAGGTTAGGGGAGGGGTGAAGGAGGTAAAGCAAGGTCCATAAAGACATGGATAAGCGAGTTTGGGGTGGAGGAACTTGACTGGCAGTCCTGAGTCCTGACCTCATCCCGATAGAACACCTTTGGGATGAATTAGAGTGGAGACTGCAAGCCAGGCCTTCTCTCCAACATCAGTGCCTGACTTCACAAATGCGCTTCTGGAAGAATGGTCAAACATTCCCATAAACACACTCCTAAACCTTGTGAACAGCCTTCCTAGAAGAGTTGAAGCTGTTATAGCTGCAAAGGGTGGGCCAACTCAATATCGAACCCTACAGGCTAAGACTGAGATGTCATTAAAGTTCATGAGCATGTAAAGGCAGGTGTCACAATAATTTTGGTAGTATAGTGTATCTTCACACCTCCTAAAGAAGATGATCATATAGTCTGCAAAACATGTAAAGAGTAACACCCTATTAACATTGAAAAATATGAAGCAATTGTGTTGTGTACGATGAATGTAACCAGCTGACTGGTGTTTTTAGGGTAAAGTGGAAGTAGCTACAACAACACCAATGAGCACTAAAATTGTTTAATTTTATGTTTTTATGACCTGTAAAAAAAAAAGTATTTTTAATATTTACAGCTGAACTGAAAAAAATCCTCCCTTGCACTGGGGATACCCTTGCACCGCAATGGTTAAATGCTTGTTTAGCTCTATGGGACATAGAAAAGAACTTTTACTTATCCCCTACTATGCTCCCTCAGGTTTCCTCTGCACAACTAGATCAGCCCTCGCAAGCCCTCCCCTTATATAGCGGCAGTTACAGCTCCTCTGACATTTTCAATACAATGTAGACCTTATAGCCCTACATTGGACAAGAGGACAATGAGGAACAGTCCATCATGGGAGCTTTGGCTAAAATAAGGGAGTGCTGGCTGCTGGGGGAGAAGAGTTTGGGGTAAATAAAACTTATTTTTCAAGCCCCTAAACCTAAATGAGCATTCTTCTCTTGCAGTGGAGGGGCATCCCCATTGTAAGGGAGGATTTTACATTCCCCAGAGGCTTCAAAGTGAAACTAAAGTCTGCAAATAGTTACCTCCTCTTAATTCATCCAGCTGCTAGTCTTTGGCTGTCGTGATTGGCCTGTGCAGGATAATGCAGGAGTTTAGTCATCCTAGCATGCAGGTACGGCGGGCAAAATGTAAACTTAGCTGCGCATGCACATATCAGTGTACAGTCTACACTGCGAGCAGGCAAGTCAATTTTTATTATTGCATAATAGACATTACATGACTTGTGCAAAAAATTGCCTGCCTCCTTCCAAGTTGTTTAGTTTTGACTAGATACCGGAAGCGAGGTACGAGCTCGATGCTCGTTTATTCCATGCAACATTGAGCTACAAAAAAATGTGAGTTTACTGTATTTACTTTGATTGAATAAAACCACTTTATTTTAAAACGTACTACACTATCGAGACCTTCCTCTCCTTATCCATTTTTGCGAGACACATATACCTGAACTAGAGCGAATACCCCAGTAAAAGAGACGCCCAAACACCTGGATTTAAAGGGAGCCGCCCGCCATAGGACACAGAAGCCCCACTGAGAACCAGCTAACACATATACACGCTGTTACCTTACAGCGGTAAGGTAAGGGTACACCCATTACTATACCCCACGGAAGATCAGGAACCACCTGCAGCTACTGGTCACAATAACCACCAGCACCGACACCGTTATACCCCAACCAGAATTTGCTACCAGTGCTATAGCAAACCACATTTCGCCCATACTAGGAAAGGGCTCACCCTCACGGACTGTTCTTGCACTTTTGCATTATTTATTTATTTTATTCAATTTTGTTATGTTAACACTGAAATAAGAAGAAACCGTTTACACATCCTTATCCATTTTTATGCACCTATGTAATTTTTATTGCAACCATTCTTAAGTGTCATATTTTTAAACCACTTGTACCCGACCGCAGCACTTTATGCACGCCCATCACGGATTCACACAATTTTAATGTGACGCTGGATGCAATTTTATGCGATTTTATGCGTTTCTATGCAATTTTAAGAGATGTCATTTTTATATGATTTTATGTGATTTACCCACATCATCTTCACTTGATACACCTATGCACACCGTTCACGGATTCACCCTACTCCAAATGTGATGTTTAATGCGATTTCATGCGATTTTATGCAATTTTAAGCTATGTCGAGCTTATGCGATTTTATGTGATTTATGCACAAATATTCACACATCGTCTATCTTCTGCATAATTAGCACTTATTTGTGTGCAAATCTATCAATATACCTAGTCTCTACAGTTTTATTATACAGCGCAGCACTACCTCTTTACCTTAGTTTTGACTTCAGTTCCGCTTTAATGTGTATATTGGTTTCATCCAAGTAGCATCTGTACATATAGTGTAACATTTTTTGTGACTGTATAAATCTGTTCTTCAGGCAAAAGAGGATTGGCTTACACAATTGGAGCGCCGATATAAATTCAGCAAACGACAACTAAAACGAGGGGAAGAATATGTAGTGAGGGTCAGGACACAGCCAACAGAAAACCAAGGATTCAGTGGAACTTGGAGCGAATGGAGCTCAGAAGCGGAGTGGAGAAACGGTAACTCTTTAGGGTATTAGCTAGAACAGAACCATAAGGCCTCACCCACACTGGGCATTTGCCCAACTCTTCTAAATGCCTTTTTCCTGGCAGAAGGAAAAGTAGCATCAAAAACACGCCTACAGCAAAGTTTTTTGAAACACGTTTAAGTGCATCAAACGTCTGGACATGTATTCATTTAATTGGGCAGAATTTATTCTGGCCAAATTTATTTCATTCTCGCACTTAAACGCATTTTTCCACGTGTTTATGCGCGTCATTTGTTTTTCTGCCAAAATGCTGCTGCTCCTGAATGCGCTGGCAAAGGTTTTTTCTTTCCTCTAGACACCCATAAACGTCTATGTGTGTATGGACACATAGGCCAGTGTTTCTCAACTCCAGTCCTCAAGGCGCCCCAACAGGTCATGTTTCAGGCTTTCCATTATTTTGCACAGGTGATTTGATCGCTTTCACTGCCTTAGTAATTACCACAGCCATTTCATCTGAGGGAAATCCTGAAAACATGACCTGTTGGGGCACCTTGAGGACTGGAGTTGAGAAACACTCACATAGGCTAACAACAAGACACCTCTAAAAGCGGTGTTCAAAATGCCCAGTGTGCACAAGGCTTTAAAGAGATGATTGTGGTTTTACTGAAAACCTTTATGGTTCAAAAATGGTTCAAAATAATGTGAGATGACCAAACGTATAGACAAAATGAAAACTTGCATATACTGTATGACACAGTGTGTCACTAGCATTACTGCAATACTTTTGTCTTTCCCTGCACCCTCACTGTAAGATTGTTTTATTACCTGTTCAACCTGCCAGTAGAGCTGCTATTTTTCTACTTCCTGGGTGACAACCAGTGGCGGCTGGTGCTCAAAATTTTTGGGGAGTGCAAACAAACTGAAAAATTCTGGAAAAAAAAAACACCAATTGCAGCTACTGTGCCATCAAACGCAGCCACTGTGCCCATCAAAAACAGCCACTGTGCCCATCAAAATGCAGCCACTGTGCCATCAAACGCTGCCACTGTGCCATCACACACAGCCACTGTGCCATCACACACTGCCACTGTGCCCATCAAATGCTGACACTGTGCCATCAATTGCAGCCACTGTGCCATCAAATGCTGCCACTGTGCCCATCAAATGCTGCCACTGAGTCATCAAATGCAGCCACTGTGCCCATCAAATGCTACCACTGTGCCCATCAAATGCTACCACTGTGCCCATCAAATGCTACCACTGTGCCCATCAAATGCTACCACTGTGCCCATCAAATGCTGCCACTGTGCTCATCAAATGCTGCCACTGTGCCCCATCAAATTCTGCCACTGTGCCCATTAAATGCTGCCACTGTGACCCCCCGCCTGCTCACTGTCTGCCCAGAACTTACCCTGTCTCAGTGGAGCAGCAGGTGATGGCGAGCGATGTCCTCCATGCGTCCCCTCCCGTCCTCTCCCCCCGCCCTCCCCTCCTGATAGGCATCCAATCACAGCGCCTGTCCTTTTAGTCAATCAGGTGACAGGTAACAGACCCGAGCACCTGATTGGCAGAGAGGCGGTTCAGTGTTAGGAAAGCGAATATTAATTCGGTGTTCTAACACACCTGGGTGAACTGTGAGCGCCAAGCATGCCGCTCTCAGGTCACCTTTTTTGACGCCTATTAGAGCCTATGGCTCTAATCAGGTGCTTCAAAAACACCCATGCCGCTGTAATTCAGGCGTCGGTGCCCGAAAAGGGGCCAGGCACCTAAATAGGGGGTGGCAGTGGTGGCCATGTATAGATTCATGCTATGCACGCTATGCATGAATCTATCCATTGGTCATAGAGGGGGTGGCTGGAGAGAGGGGCAGCGCCCTTGCGCCCTTATGGACGTACCGCCACTGGTGACAACATTGTTTGCTCTGCAGTAAAATTACACAGCAGCGTAGTCTTAGATCAGTGGTTCTCAACTCTTGTCCTCAGGACCCACTAACAGGCCAGGTTTGCAAGATGAAATAGAGAATTTTAAGGTATCACCACAGAGTGGTACTGTGGATACCAAGAAAATACATATGCATCCCATTCATTTGAAGATACTATTGGAGAAAATGGTACTGGACTTTATAGGCACTGAGATACAAGGTATTAAAGACAAACAATAATTTAAAAACTTTGCAAAGTAGGAATTGCCTATATACTATTTCAGCACATAACCCATAAACCAAGAATGAATCCTGAATGATCATAACAATGTCCTTGTTGAGACAATAATAATTGTTCTAGCAGGCTTGGTACGCATAGACCAAAACGTGCAGTAGCTCAGCTCTACATGTTACGCGTATGAATGCTTCTTCAGGAGCTTAGGCATACATTCTATATAAAATTAATAAACAACAAAAATAAACAACAATAAATCTTTAAAACGGAACACTAGTGTCCATCAATACTCAATATATAACCGGTATTGAAGTAACAAATGCTGACTGTTTGTCAACCCACACACAAGAAAGGGACCAAACAAACCCAATGCAGAGGAGACAGATTTCAACTGAGGGGATGATGTGATAGAGGGTGGATGTATACCATCAAAAAGACAGTGTAGCCATGGATAATTGTGACAGGACAGAAGTCCTTCATACAGTTTGAAAAAATAATAACAAATTTAAACTTACAATATGCCATCACATGTATAACTGGTATATATAATCATAATGGATAGTAGAGATATATAGAGTTAAATACTGAAGGTGTTGGAAACATTTGCAAACTGTACAGCAAGAATCGTAGCTATAGCATGGGAATATCTAATTTACCCATATTAGTGGATACAATAAAGAACACAGTTCCGCAGTGATTACATAGATAGTATGATACACTGGGTAGATAAGAGGCATATAACAAGCCTGTATATCCTATACGACAGTCTTCAAAGCATTTAGAGAACATTGGTTCTCAATAGCTGCAGCAAAGGGGTAGTGATGTATCCTGATCTATAAAAGAAAGGGACAATCCCATAATCAAAACAGTTGTAACACAGCCTGACTTTAGGTTACTACTGCACCAGAACTTCCGAACACTGCAAAAGTTCGGATCCGAATAACGAACCCCATTAAAGTTAATGGGACCTGAACTTAAAAAAAATCAAAAGCGCCCATTTTGAAGGCTTATATGCAAATAATTGGGCATACAATGGTTATAGGGGTCCGGGTCCTACCCTGGGGGACATGTATCAATAAAAAGAAAGTTTGTGAAAAACATAATTTTTAAATGAGCAGTGATGTTTTGATTTGTGAACGCCTAAAAATTAAATATTCCTTCCAATATAGTGCCGGGGGGGTCCCTTAGTCTATCTGTAAAGTGGCAGATTTATGTCTAGAATCTGCTGCAGCAATAATTGCATTTATAAAGCCAAAAAAAAAAGAAATTTTCCCTGCAAGCTGCATTTATTTTGCTTAGCAACAGCTGGGGAGCCAGTGTTTATGATGAGGCCACAATGTAGTGCACTGGGAACAAGATTAGAGATTTTTTGGATACATTCTGGTGTCACTTTGACTTTGTATAGAAGTAACGGGTGCGTAAAAATTGGTCTTTGGGTGTCGGTGGCGCCTTCCCACCTTCATATAAGCAAGAATTGGCCTTGCTGTAAAACATTGCAATGATATGCACCTGTCAAGCAGGTGCAGGAAAATTACTCTTAAGCCCCATACACACGGTCGGATTTTCCGATGGATTCTGTCCTATCGGACAATGTTGTCGGAAATTCCGACCGTGTGTAGGCACCATCGGACATTTTCCATCGGATTGTCCGACGGACAAAGTTGTATCTCCTGCTCTAAAGATTTTCCGACAACAAAGTCCGATCACACCAATTCCGATTGTGTGTAGCGAATTCCGACGGACAAAGTGCCACGCATGCTCAGATCACATTACAAGACCAAAGCTATTGGCTACTAGCCTCTACGTAGTCCCGTCGTAGGCAACAAACGTCACCACGTTCAGAATGATCGGATTTTCCGACAACTTTGTCCGACCGTGTGTATGCAACACCAGTGTCGGACTAAATCCGTCTAAGCCTCTAACAGAGGCTTCTTACCACGTGATCAGCTGTGACCAATCACAGCTGATCATCGCGTGAACCAGGAAGTTCCGGTAAACGGCTTTCCTCGGTTCACCCTGCCAGGGAGAGCTGAGAGCTAATTATCAGCACAGCCCCAATCGAAAGGTGCCCATCAGCTGCCAATCAGTGCCCAACACCTGTCAGCCTGTCCTCAAAATAAACGCCTGTCAGTGCGGATCAGTGCCCACAACAGTGCCAATCAGTGCACAAATAAGTGCCAATCAGTGCCCCATCAGTAATGCCTGTCAGTGCCCCATCAAAGTGCCAATCAGTGCCACTCAGTAATGCCTGTCAGGTGCTCCTTATCAGTGTTGCCTATCCAGTGCCACATATCAGTGCCCATCAGTGCCCATCAGTGCTGTCAGTGCCGCCTATCAGTGCTGTCAGTGCCGCCTATCAGTGCCGGCAGTGCTGCCTATCAGTGCCAATCAGTTTTTGTTTTTTTTTTAATTGACGGTCTTTTTTTCGTTTATAGCGCAAAAATTAAAAAACGCAGAGGTGATCAAATACCACCAAAAGAAAGCTCTATTTGTGGGAAGAAAATAATAAAAATTAAGTTTGGGTACAGTGTTGCATGACTGCGCAATTGTCATTCAAAGTGCGACAGCGCTGAAAGCTAAAAATTGTCCAGGGCAGGAAGGGGGGAAGTGCCTGGTATGGAAGTGGTTAATGCATAGAATGCATTAAGGTAAAAAACCTTAAAGGGGTTGTAAAGGCAGAAGGTTTTTTATCTTAATTAGTTCTATGGATTAAGATAAAAAGCCTGCTGTGTGCAGCAGCCCCCACTCATACTTACCTGAGGTCCCTCTCTGTCCAGCGATGTCCACGAATGTCTCAGACCATGGAAAAGTAAAGAGGTCGGGGGGGGGGGGGCTGGAGCACTGGCGAAGGACTACAGAAGAGGAGGATCGGGGCTGCTCTGTGCAAAAGCATTGCACTTGGTTGCCTTGTGTATGATCTATCGCTAAGGGCTCATTCACACTAGCTGTGCCCTCTGAAGACTGATCTATGCCTCATCACCCCCCAGGGCTCAAGTCCTGCAGGAACGCATGGGAACGGAGTTCCTGTACTTTTTCCACAACAGGAACTCAGTTCCCTTTAGCAGCCGTGTCCTGCAAGACTTTGAAGTATGCAAGCTGTGTGGCAGGTGCTACACCAGCAGCCGCCGACACAGCTCGCAATAGTATGTGACGCACACCAGGGGTGGACTGACCATTCAGGCATTGCCAGTAGGGGCCCCTATGACAGCTTCCGCTTCGATCTACCTGTCAATCACAGCTAGCTGACTGGTAGATCAGGTCCCTGCTGCTAAGAGATCGTGATGCGCTCCTCCCTGCCGGCCCCTTCTGATTTTCTGTGTCCACCTCCCCCCCCCCCCCCCAGTCTCCTGCATACTTGCTCTGTGTGTCCTGCTGAATCCCCCCCTGCTCTATCTTCAGTGCCATATGATGAGAGAACCCAGAGGAGGAGCACAGCTGTTCTGCTCACAGGACATGCAGGGAGAGAGGTGATCCGAGGGAGGAACATCAGTTTGGGGTGGTAAGCTGAGCACAATACCTGGCAAAGTTTAATGCCAGGAGGGAAGTTTATGTGGAAATATGTGAAGGGTTGGAATAGCAGCGAGTGTGTGTTGGAGCCCCGCAGAGTTTGCAGCCCCCAAGCTAACATACATCTCCTAAGCAGGAACACATCACTATCTCCCCAAGCATTCTGTCCAGATAATGCGCAGTTAATTTATGACCTTTCCGTTTAACCCTGTGTTATCCAAACTCTGTTCAATGAAAAGTGTAAACTCACCACATAAACACTCTATATACAAAATAAAATTCACCAATAAAGATCAGAACATGATGTTCACATTTGCATGGAAGCACAATTGAATGAATGCTGATTATTCAGAGAATTACCATATTTATGTTTATTGAGGATTGTTTTTTTTTTATGTACTAACAGTTAAGCTTCATACACACAGTACGAAAATTGGATGAAAAATACCACTTTTGAAGCGTTCGTGCATATGAGCGTATAATTTTCTTTTGGTGGGGGAGTGGATCTTGGGTGGGAGTTCCCACACTTTTTTTCCCAGGACTTGACCCCTGTCACCCCCTATCCATGCAGCCACTGTGCCCTAATAGAAAACAGTAGGATTGCCGACATGGTGATGCACTCAACTGCTGTGCATCCCTGTGTCGGCAAAACACAGCCCTGCATAGGGCAGGGATGTAATCGAACAAGGCCTAAAACCACAAAGGTGATGGAGATCTTCTGGTGCAGAACAGGTCTTTTTTAAACTTTTAGTTGCTTGAACATGTACCCAAGCTAAGAAATGCTGTAATCATAAAGATCTTGCTTCCTCAGGCATACACTGGGTATTGAGCTTTGTGAGAACACTACAAACTCTATATAAAATGTCTCAGTTGGCTCTTATTCTCCTCTGTAATTCTGCATTTGTAAACCCTAACCATTTAGACCACACCCACAAATAAGTACCCCTCTAACGCCGCATTTACTTCTATACGAAGCCATGACACAATGTTTTTTCACTGTGAAGATGATCACATCTTAGAAATATAGATAGCGTGCCCGCAGGAGGAAATAGAAGGATTATGGGTAGATGAACATGAAACACTGCTGCTATGTGCAAGAGTTGCTCTGAAAATCAGTCATATATAAATACTGTATATAAAATAGCATCAAATTCATCAGAAGTGTGTGTAAATATTTTTTACACTTTTCTATTTATTATTAGGAAATTAAAAATGTATATTAAAATTGTCATTAAATTGTAATATTTATTTATTTTATTTTTTTAATTTTTTTTACAGATTACAGACTTACTATACTGGATCTGAAAAATATCATTATCCCGATCACATGTTTAGTGTTGATATGCCTAATTATTGTGCTCTATGTCTGCCTTACCAGGTAACCATAACCATTATTATGCTTAGTACTTAAAATGAGCTGTGCACAACGGGGCATTATCCCATTCTGGCATGGGGCTACCTGGCCAGCAGTTCCTGCTTGCCCTACAGAGGGCGAGAAAATGTTGCCATGGTGTAGATATTAGTATTGTCATTGCTGATCCACAAGCCTCTAGCCCAGTGGTTCTCAACTCCTGTCCTCAGGGCCAGTAGCGTTGCTAGGTGGGGGTGGGGGGGTGTGGGCGGTGACACCTGCCAGAGGGGTGACACCCGTGGATTGCGGCACCGCTAACACCGCCCGCTGCCCTAATGATCTGCGGCTCGCTCTGTGTCAGTGGAGCAGACTAAAGCCGCCGGTGCTGTGTACTGCGCATGCGCAGTACACAGCAGACGCTATCTGACGGGGACAGTATTTGACAGGACACCGGTGCCTCCTCCTCTCCGTTTACATCCAATGAGGAGGAGGAGCCAGAGGGACACAGACCGCTGTACCTACTGTACACTTTATTATAAGTAGATTGACATGTGCGGGGGGGGGGCTATGGGAGTGGAGAGGGGTGCCTATGCTGATGGGGGGGTCTGCACTAAGGGGGGTGTCTATACTGTGGGGGTTTGCACTAAGCGGGTGTCTATACTGATGGGGGGGTCTGCACTAAGGGGGGTGTCTATACTGTGGGGGTCTGCACTAAGGGGGATTCTATACTGATGGGGGGGTCTGCACTAAGGGGGGATTTTATACTGCAGGGTTTGCACTGATGGGGGTGTCTATACTGATGGGGGTGTCTATAATGATGGGGGTCTGCACTAAGGGGGATTCTATACTGATGGGGGGGGGGGTCTGCACTAAGGGGGGATTTTATACTGCGGGGTTTGCACTAAGGGGGTGCCTATACTGATGGGGGTGTCTATACTGATGGGGGTCTGCACTAAGGGGGGTGTCTATACTGTGGGGGTCTGCACTAAGGGGGATTCTATACTGATGGGGGGGTCTGCACTAAGGGGGAATTCTATACTAATGGGGGGTCTGCACTAAGGGGGGGATTCTATACTGTGGGGGTTTGCACTAAGGGGTGTCTATACTGATGGGGGGGTCTGCACTAAGGGGGGTGTCTATACTGTGGGGGTCTGCACTAAGGGGGATTATATACTGATGGGGGGGTCTGCACTAAGGGGGAATTCTATACTGATGGGGGGTCTGCACTTAGCGGGGGGATTCTCTACTGCACGAAAGTGGGGGTGTCTATACTGCCGGGGGGTCTGGACTAAATGGGGGTGTCTATACTGATGGGGGGTCTGTATTAAGGGGGTGTCTATACTAAGGGGGGTGTCTATACTGTGGGGGGCTACACTAAGGGGGGATTCTATACTGATGGGGGGTCTGCACTAAAGGAGGGGTGTCTGCACTAAGAGGGGGGATTCTACACTGATGGGGGTGTCTGTACTGAGTCTGTACTGAGGGAGGGGGTCTATACTGACGGAGGGTGGTCTGTACTGAGGGAGGGGGTCTGTTCTTAGTGAGGGGGATCTATACTGTGGGAGGGGGATCTGTATTGAGGGAGGGGGATCTATACTGGGGGAGGGGGTATGTACTTAGTGAGGGGGGTCTGTACTGAGGGAGGGGGGTCTGTACTGAGGGAGGGGGGTCTGTACTGAGGGGGGGACTATAGTTGGTGGAGGGGGGGGGGGGGTGACACCAATGTTTTCCGCACCAGGTGACACCAACTCTACCAACTCTAGTGACGCCACTCCTTAGGACCCAACAACAGGCCAGGTTTGCAAGATAACTGAAACACATCACAGGTGATATAATTTGCTGCTCAGTGATTGTAGTATTCTAGTCTGCATCTCCCCAAGGTAATACTTAAAATCTGGCCTGTTAGTGGGTCCCGAGGACAGGAGTTGAGAACCACTGCTCTAGCCTGTCAATCAGCATCTGGCCACACCTAGTCAATTCCACTGCTTTCTGGATTGACAGCTCTATCCCTGCTACTGAAACCCTGGCATTGTAGGCTGCCCCTGATGCTCCATTCTTGCATCATATCAAGCACCCAGAGCTTTTGGTGTAGGGAAACTTGTGACCTCTTACAGTTATGCAGTACTTTGGCATAAAGGGCCAATTGTCACACTGTAATGGGAGAAAAACTAGGAAAGTAGAAAAAACCAAACTAAGAAAATAATCCTGACACTATTCTACCACATCCCGATAAAGTTTGAAAAACTACTGTGAATGGCCCCAAGGGATAGTGTGGGTAGAGAGAAAAAAGTGTCGGATAGGAGAAAAACAATGTATCAAAACTAGTATGTATATATATATATATGAAAAGTACAAAAGTTTTATTATTAAATACACAAAATAAATTTGTACACATCTACAAAAAATGATGAGCACATGAACAAAAAAGCAAACATAATATACCAACTATCAGAGAAAATATTGATTGAAACACACTAATAATCAGACAAAGGTCGGATGTAGGTGTGAGTAACAATGGAACCCAACATGTTTCGGAAAATAAAGCCAAATGAGGCTAAATTGATGTATCCATATCCTTCTTCTGGGGTTTGATATTTTGGCGTGTTGGTATTAATTAGGACATAAAAACAAAGTAGTCATGGCGCACAGTGCGGATAGATGTTCCTTTTAGTCTCAGAATATCTGCTGTATAATTGCCATACATGGAAGCTAGAGTATTGAATATAGGGGTAATTTAATGAAATGATCCAATCTTTGCATTCATATGGATCATAAAAAAGCAAAAATACAAAAAAGCAGCATATCGTCTCCCCCAGAGGTAAGCAGCAAGTCAGTTCATACAAGGACCGCCGAGGCACCAAGAACCAAAGGCAGTTTTCTTGAAGATGCAAGACCGCTTAGCACTCTCAAAAAGAGGAAGGACCTGTGTCCTGGCTGTGCAACACGCCAAAATATCAAACCCCAGAAGAAGGATATGGATACATCAATTTAGCCTCATTTGGCTTTATTTTCCGAAACATTATTAGTGTGTTTCAATCAATATTTTCTCTGATAGTTGGTATATTATGTTTGCTTTTTTGTTCATGTGCTCATCATTTTTTGTAGATGTGTACAAATTTATTTTGTGTATTTAATAATAAAACTTTTGTACTTTTCATATATATATATACTAGTTTTGATACATTGTTTTTCTCCTATCCGACACTTTTTTCTCTCTACCCACACTATCCCTTGGGGCCATTCACAGTAGTTTTTCACACTGTAATGGGAGAGGGGGGTCACACCATCAATTCTGTGTTAACTTCAGTGGCGGCTGGTGCTGTATAATTTGGGGGGGAGCGGTAAACAAAAAAAACCCAACGCCAACCCCCACCCTTCCCTGGTTGGTCGGTCAGTCCAATGCTCACTCGCTCATCCCCCCACCAGCCCCGCACTTACCCCATCTTCAGCTCCTTCCTGCGTCTCCTCCTTCTCGTGGTGGCTTCCTCCTCTGCGTATTCACCCTGCGTCTCCAAATTACCTCCTCCTAATGGAGGGGCCCGCCACTGGTTAACTCCAACACCATGCAACCTAAAGCTTACACAGGATTAAGACAACAGAGGGTGCACAAGCCTTGTGTACTAATAAATGCACATTTATTATTAAAAATTTAATATTACACTTGCTAGCATCATTGGATATCACTCAATAACATCACAAAAATGGAAAGGGTGTCTTTGATCTTGCTGAGGATTACATTATCCAGAAAATTTCTCTACGTTTTTTCCGGTGTATAAGGCGACCGGGCGTATAAGACGACCCCCTCATTTTACTGTTTTTCTACAGTTTTTGCCTATACTGTATAAGACATTCCCCCTTTCGAGGCTTCATACTTCCTTTATTTCCTTCTTCTTGCTGGAGCCATGCCAATCACAGCGAGCGATTTATTCTATTAATGAATAAAACACCTGCTCGGATTGGCAGAGGCTGTAACATCAGCCCGCGCCACTCTGACTTTTCAAAGCCAATCCGAGCAGGCTACTGTATGAAGCCTGCTCGGATTGTCAGAGGTTATAGAATACATTGCTCGCTGGGATCGGCTCAGTGGTGTATACTGTATGTAGCCGAAGCTACATACAGTATTACCGCACATCCGGCGAGCTGACATACAGCCGGCTGCACTTTATACCCATCGTATAAGACAACCCCCTCTATTTGGCTGTTTTTTTTAAGTGTAAAAGGTCAACTTATACGCCTGAAAATACAGTACCCTGCTGTTGGCTATATTTGGGGAGTTAAGCTGCTGGACCCTGAGGCTTGCTTTAAAGCAATATTACACTTATTATAATAATTGTGCCTTAGATAATAGACAAGGTCTGTGCTCCCATCCCCTTCCTTCTCTCATTGTTGTAGTTGTGGGCTTCTTTCTATCACTTTGGAGCAGCAGGACCAAGAGTTTTTTAAATATTGCAGTTATGCCCCGTACACACAGTGAGACATTCCGACCACAAAATCCGGAATTTGTCCGAAACTGGTGTTGCCCACACACGGTCGGACAAAGTTGTTGGAAAATCCAATCATTCCGAACGAGGTGACGTACAACACGTACGACGGGACTACGTAGAGGCCAGTAGCCAATAGCTTTTGTCTCCAAATTTATTATGAGCATGCGTGGCACTTTGTCCGTCGGACTAGGCTACACACGATCGGAATTGACGTGATCGGACTATGTTGGCGGAAAATTTGAGATCCAGCTCTTAAATTTTGTGCGTCGGAAATTACGACGGCAAAAGTCCGATGGAGCCCACACACGCTCGGATTTTCCGACAACATGATCCGATCGAACATTTTCCGTCGGAAAATCCGACCATGTGTATGGGGCATTAGACTTTATTCAGCTCAGTACCTTACTATATTATTTGACTGTACTATGTGTTCTGGACTCTCTATAATTTTGTATATATCTCATAAGACTATAAAGTAACAGAGCAGCATTGGAATGTGAGTAAGGTAAGTATAAGTGGGTCAGGGGCTGAGCTTTAAAGCGAATGGGCAAAACGACCCCAAGGTAAAAGCCTCCTGCAATAGAAGAGCTCTTATACTCCTCTCTGCAGTCTCCATAAGTGTATTCTGCATTCGATACTGCCAGGGTTGGATACTTCTGTCCTTGTATGCTGTAGTTCCATCCTGTGACCCATACATTACTGTGGAGTCCTGAAGTGACATAGGCGTTGGTGGATAGAACCGCGGCACACAGCAGTGGATACAGACACTGACACTCCTGGCAATGTCAAAAGCTGACTGATGGAGGCTGCAATTTTGTGATGGTGAGGTGGGCCACATGGTGTTGTAGGGATAAGTATAAGAACTTTCTTTTGCTGAACAGAGTACACAGTATACTAAACCAACAGATATCTCCCATCTGCTTTATACACAAATAGTAATACGTTTAACAAAAAGTGACTTTTGGATGCCACTTAATTTGTTTAAACCTAAGAGGAGGTTTGAAAAGGGAGCAAACGCCCTTTCTTTCTCTTTTAGCCTTTTTTGTTTTACATTTTTGGTAACTTTTGCAGATATTAGATATATGCATCCTTAAATAGACTACCTTTTTTCTCATTTTAATTGTAGTAGTAGTAGTAGTAGTAGTAGTAGTAATAGTAGTAATAAACCATTTATATTCTTATGTTTATATTCAGATGCAAGAAGAATTGGTGGAATAATATCCCCAACCCAGCAAAAAGCAAGCTTGCCCAGAGCGAACTACTACAGGTGAGTTAGGAATAACCAGAAGATTGTTTTTTTCTTTTTAGTAACACTACAGCCTTTTAGATGTATTTATACATAAATCTGAAAAGGTCAGCTTTGTGCAAAAAATCTTATAATTGTGTGATAATGTAGAGTAGGAATGGGCCCGGTGTTCCATTCAAACCCATGTTCGAATCGAACATCGGCCGTTCGCCCGCTCGTCGAAACCAGAACTTTGAGGGCCGTTCGCATCAAATTCGTGTGATGCGAACGGTCCACAATGCACTGCGCCAGTCGCAGTGCATTGCTGGCTGATGATTGGCCAAGCATGCACTGTGACCCGCATGCTTGGCCAATCATAGAGCCAGCGGCGAGGAGAGCCATCTGCAGGAGTTAGTGTGTGTGCGTGCTGTGTGAGTATAGCACAGCAGTAGCACACTAAACCACCTTACCCTGTATCTGCCCTTCTGCCCTGTTGTCATCTAAGGCAGCCATCTGCAGAAGTTAGTGTGTGTGTGCTGTGTGAGTATAGCACAGCACACTAAAACCACCTTACCCTGTATCTGCCCTGTTGTCATCTAATCCAGCCATCTGCGACATGACATTAAAGCCGCAAGCAGTTTTAAATGGCTTCTTTTTTTCCTTTACAAATGTCATTTTGTGCAGGGACAGTTCTAAACATGGGAAACACATGCCACTTCACAGGCATACCTTAGACATCCCCCAGATACCATATTTACCACTTATTTTTTTCACTTTATGCATCATTAAAATGACTGCTCCCGAAAAAACTTCAGTTTTTAAAACTTCTTTTTGCATTGATACATGTCCCCTGGGGCAGGACCCGGGTCCCCAAACCTGTTTTATGACAATAACATGCATATTGGCTGTTTTAATTAGCACTTTAGATTTGAACGTTCGCGTCCATTGTAACTAATAGGGTTCTAACGTTCGCGCAAACTTTAGGTCCGTTTGCAGGTTCTGGTGCGAACCGAACCCTGGGGTGTTCGGCTCATCCCTAATGTAGAGTTAGTAAATTCACATGTGCATGGGGAAGCTCTGCTCTCTGGTTGTTTCTTTCTGACCCACTGGTATCAGTGCCAGTCTCCCAGAAAGGGGCTAAAACAACAAAAGCCCTGAAGACTGGAATGACAGGAAACATTCACAATGCTTCGGGTACTCAGATATGTGATTTTTCCCTAGTCATTACAGGCATACCCCACTTTTAAGTACACAATGAGGTTTATTTACTAAAGCTGGAAAGTGCAAAATCAGGCTCACTTCTGCATAGAAACCAATGAGCTTCTAACCCCAGCTTGTTCAATTTAGCTTTGGTAATAAAACCTGGAAGCTGATTGGTTTCTATGCAGAAGTGAGCCTGATTTTGCACTTTCCAGCTTTAGTAAATAAACCCCATTGTGTACTTAAAAGTGGGGTATGCCTGTACATCTTTCCAAATAATTGTGACATGATAATACTGACTATTTCACATCAGGTATGAAATAAATGATTTGTCCTCTTTAAATATTAGACTAACCTTTACAAGTCAAAAAGCAGGGCGAGTTTGCACATAGACATCTTGAGATCACATTAAATACATTTTTGAAAAAATTTAATTTTCAAAAACATTAATACAACTTTCAAAATTGCTACTTAAGATACTTTGAATTTAAACTTTGTAAAAAGGTATTTTTTCTAAAAGTGGCAAATTATTGAAACAATGCCAAGCATGTGAACTCTGGGAGCATTCTGAACTATGTTCCTGTATGGATCATTGTGGGTCTTTTTACTTCTTATGTATTTTGCTTACTGCTTTTGCCTGAAATGTGCATAGGGTTGAAGGCACAATGTCAAGCATCCTAGCGTTGTCCTTAGATTTTCCCTTTATACAGCACCTGTAATGATTTGTTAAAACTGTCTGGTATCCAGCACTCTGGATGCAATTTAGCAACACCAAATATGCTACCCCAAGCAGCTGGAAACGCCTTATATCTAAGTAGAAAAAAATTGAACCAAAAACCAGTGCTCTGATCCAAAAGACCAAAATGTACAGTACCTCACAAAGCACCCCCTGACAGTAAAAAGGAAGTAGGAAACGGACGTAGGCCCCCTAGATAAGAACCGATGGGAGGAAGCTCTACAGACAGTGGCCATATGCTCCCTGAATGTGACACAAGGGCTAACACAATTATACACACTCTTGAGAGTATACTACACACCCCATAGGCTGCATAATATGGGATTGCTACCCACACCAATGTGTACTGCAAACGGAATCATGGGGACCTGATACACATGTTGTGGCACTGCCCCAAACTACACCTATACAGTCAGTCCACGAGTTACGAACACCCGAGTTACGAACGACTCCTATTTACAAACGGCCTCAAATGCCAGCCACTTGGGCTCCACATGGGTCCTGGATACCTTTCGAGCAGAAAAGAGAGAGAGCAGCGCCGCTCTAAGAGTAGTGGGTCTGATTACAGTGGGAACTGTATGTGAAAATAAAACGAAAGTATGTACTCACACTTTGTTTAAAAATATCAGGCACGTAGCGGTATCTTTATTTTGTCTGAAGTACTCGGCCGTCCTCCGGTGTCATGGCTATGGTGGGGAAATGCACGGTCCCTTGCGTTTCGTGGTTCCGAGATGAGTGCGTCCCAGGATAGGCACGTCAGCAGGATTGATGACGTTGGTAGGCATGGTTGGAAGCGCTCGCGTTCGGAGCATGCGTGCTCCTTCATCAGGCGGCGTAAACAGCTGCAGCTTGTAGACACATATTTATAGTGGTTGAAGGGGGAAGGGGGAGTGTGTGAGGAAAAGAAAAAAAAAATGGGGGCGGTATCTATCTTTATACTTTAAAAAACTTTAAAAACTTTAAAATTGGCCAACGCTGATCATGTGTTAGAGGTGTTGTGAGAAGTTTAAAAGGATCATTCATGTTTGGTAACATAATTTGTGCTGAGATGTTTTGACTGTTAAAAACGTGTGTAGCAAGAGCAGAGGGGGAGGGGGGGAGGGAAAGGTGATGATGTGGAAGCAATCATGAGGAGGGGAAGGGAATGTGAGTGTGGGCGGGACTGGGAGAGAGAGGGCTGATGGGGATTGTAGTTTGGTGGGTCAATATGTTATAGAATGACAGTAGTGTGGATGAGGTGAGGAATAAAAAATAAATAATAAATAATAAAAAGGAAGGATGGCGAAAAGGGTGAAAGATGATGGGTGGAAAATGGAGGATATATTATTTATATATAGGGGAGAGTTTATAGTATGCATGAAATAATGTGGGCAATTGGAGTGTGCTGCAGAATGGAGATATAGATGTGATCAGAATGAGAAAAAATAGGAAGTGATTAAAATGCTGTGTTAAAGAGCTGTATTAAAAAATCTATATAAAATCTGTATAAGTAAAATTTATATGAAAGTAGGCTTATATGAAAAAAAATAAGAAGGGGGGGGGGGGGACTTGGGAGGTTTTATGGTTTATATGAGATTTTTTGCAAGCATGTATATATGTATATATATATATATATATATATATATATATATATATATATATATATATATATATATATATATATATATATATATATATATAAACACACTTTACAAGGGCTGATCCTTTTGAGTGGGGGAGGGGTGTTTCGAAGAAGGTGGTAGGGTATTTTTGTGCGGGGGGGGGATTTTTTTTTGGGGGAGGGGGAAACAAAAAAAAGGGAGATGGGGGACAACGAGTGGTGTCTAAAAAATGGAGTGGATTTCGATCTCCTCGTTGAGTCCTCCTGGCTTGAGACTGTCCAGGGTGTAGATCCAGAAGGTTTCCCTCTCGCATAGGCGTTTGATGCGTTCCGCTCTAGGGAAAGTTTCAGGGATGGTTTCTATGGCCCAAACATGTAGGCCATTGGTGGAGCCTTGGTGGAATTCCGTAAAATGTCTTGGGATAGTCAGGTTCTTCTTTTCCTCAATCGATCGTCTGTGTTCGCCAAATCTTTTTCGTAGTGTTCGGGTAGTTCGGCCTACATAGAGTAGGTTACATGGGCAGGAGAGACAGTATACTACGAATTCCGTAGAGCAGTTGTAGAATTGGTCAAGTTTGTAAGTTTGTTCTTTTGTGGTAAAATGTTTCTGTTTGTGTTGAACAAATTTGCATGTAAGACAGTTGTATTTTCGGCATTGGTACATGCCTTTGACTTCTAAAAAAGTGGTTGTGCGATTTGAATTGGTTTTTCGTGTCTTCAATTTACTGGGTGCTATTTTTCCTTTTAGGTTTTGTGCTCTTCTGTATGTAATTTTCGGTTTTTCGTCCAGACTGTCTTTGAGGTGGGGGTCTTCTCGTAGTATGCCCCAGTGTTTGTGGAAGATTTTTTAAATTTTTCTGTGTTGTGTATGAAATTGAGTGATGAATCTCGGCGCTCGGGAAGATGTGATGGGTGATGGTTTGTTTGTTCTTGGTACTTCGCTGAGAAAGTGATTATAGGCATCATTGACTAGGGTGCTGGGGTATCCTTTTTCTGAAAATTTCTTTATGAATAGTGTGCTTTGTTCTGTGTAATCTTCTAGGCGGGTGCAGTTGTGTTTTAGGCGGCAGAATTGGCTTTTTGGTATGTTCGAAATCTATCTTGGATGATGGCAGCTTTGAAAATGGAGGTAGGAGTTGCCTGCGGTGGGTTTGGTGTAGTTTTTAGCGTGAATAAGGTTGTTGGAATGACTGAGTTCTAGGTCCAAGAAGGCTAGTCTGGATCACAAACGGAAGTGAAAGACAGGCCTAGGTTGTTGGCGTTACAATAAGTGACAAAGGTGTCTGCTTGAGGCCGGGAGCCGTCCCAGATGATGACGATGTCATCAATGTATCGGCCAAAGTAAACTATATGTTTGGAAAAGGGGTTATTGTTCCAAATGGAGGGATGTTCCCAAAGGCCCATGGTCAGGTTGGCGTAGCTAGGTGCAAAATTTGCCCCCATGGCTGTGCCTTGTGTTTGCAGGTAGTGCTTTTGTTCAAATAGAAAGTAATTTTGGGTCAGGCAGAATTTGGTGGTTTCTATAATGAATTCTGCCTGTCTTGAGTTGATGTGAGGGTTTTGTGAGAGGAAGTACTCAACCGCCTCAAGTCCAATGTTATGTGGGATTGATGTGTAAAGTGAGCAAACGTCGAGGGAGAGCCATAAGTACGTAGGTTCCCAACGATAGTTCTCTAGAGTGTTAAGTAGATATATGCCATCACGGATATATGCTGGCAGATTCTGGGCTAGTGGTTGCAGGAAATGATCAATATACATGGAGAATGGATTAGTGATGCTGTCCATGGCAGCCACTATAGGGCGTCCAGGGGGCTCAGTCAGGCTCTTGTGAATTTTGGGGAGATGATAAAAATAAGGTGTATTGTAATTGTCCCATTTCAAAAATGCAGCTTCAGTTTTTGTAATGATTCAATTGCTGGTGGCTTTATTGACTAGTAAGTCTGCTTCAATGAGAAATTTACACCAGAGTCTCTTCTGCTCTATGGAGCCGGCTGCCGCATCTTACAAGCACACACTATTACTCCTGGACTGAGAAAAAAACTGTCCAAAAAACACATCACAGTGTTTCTCCCCTTCAGCCCCCACTCTCTCTCGCCCACCCTCAGTGTCACTCCATCTGTGACCCCCCATACTCACTCATCACTAGCTGTCGTCGGCGCTCCATCCTCCCCCTCTCCACTGCATTACTATTTGAAGCCTATGTCTGAGCTGCCACAAACGATCACAGTGAACATCCATCTCTCACACTTTTTTCCCATGTAAATCTCCCACTCATACTTATCCTCCTCCCAGCGCTGATCTATTATTAGCCCCCCCCCCCCCCCCCAAAATAAAAACATCCCCACATTAAAGATACAAATTGAAGATAAAACATATATAGACAATTCTTTTGCACACACAAAAAGATAACACTGAACACTCACTCCAGCAATATCCCAACACATCTTCACACATCCCCCCCCCCCATAAATATATATACTTTTCTTTTCCACTGTATATATATATATATATACTTATATATATACTGTATATTTCCTCTTTTCCTTTTCCCTTCTCACCGAACACGTCCCCTTTACACAGCCAAATATACCCCCCCCCCCTTTTCTTTTTTCTCTCTCCTTTTTCTTTTTTTCTTTTTTCCCACCATTTTAACCATGGAACTAATTCTAGCCCTAGAAGAAGTTCGACATGAATATTTGGAACACCTCTACACGATGTTCCCCACATACTTTTTTATCAGCAACACCACTGTCAATCAAGCAACATATGGAAAACTCTGCGCCATGTTCAGAAAAATAGAGGATACCATTATATCCCTAAACCACCAATGGTGGGACAAATTCTTTCTACAAAGATATCGGCTCTCTAAAATTACCCCTAGAGGCCTTAGGATTAAACACAGATGCTCGTTTCTTACACCAGAACGACAAAAAGAGTGGGAATACGTATCCGATTTCTGCTCCCAAAAATGGATAGATATCATAATAAAACAAAGAGAAGAAAAAATAGAATCACTAACTGAGAAAGTCAAAGAGTACATCCACACTCTTCTAAACCAAATCAATCATCTTCCGATAACCTGGCTCCACATCCTAAAGAAAAAACCCAAAAAAGACGAAGACTATCTAATCAAAACAAAACTCAATAAAATGAGGCGTGATGTTGATGACTACACATCATCAAAAGTATTCAATTGGAAGCCCAAAACAACCCCCCCAATACCACCCCTATTCCCCCTGATGCACCACACTGGTGCACCAGTTCCCCTGATGCATGCATACCAACCCTGGCACAAGAACCAGTCCGGACCAAGTTCTACTAATCCACCCCACAGACCACAAAATCGTGAACATATTCCTCCCCTCTGTAACCACACACAGAGGACGCACCAAACCCCCGTGATGAAGACTCAACATCCCACCTTGACGGCCCGACCTAAACCAAAAAGAGATCGAACGAAAAAAACGGATGAATGCCACCACAAGTGGAGCCTTTCCCACTAACGCTAAACAAACCCCACACACCCCAGCCTTGTCAAACACTGTAGATAGTACCCACCCAGATGCTCCTCTACCAGACACAACTACCACTACGTCTGAACCACCACCATGCGATCCAGACTCACAATTTACTACTATGCAGACAAGTCTACCTGGTCCTGCCACCACAGATCCCACATCCACCCTAGACCTCTCTTTTTTAGTAAAAACCCCCCAACCTGCACAAAAAAGAAAATTAGAAGAAGAGGCAGGCGAGGGGGGCGTAGAAGACAAAAAGAGAAAGGGCAAACTCCTCAAACGATAAAAATCTATAACCTATCTACACTAACCCTCAGTGCGCAAGACACCTCACTACTAAGCAAAGGCCTCAGCTTTGCACCCTCAGCCACTCCCAATCCATTCACACTGTTCGTAGATTTGAACAAATTCATACGCAATCTGACTATCAAAAGGTTTTTTAACATTAAAGCCAATAAAAACCCCACTATTGAGGATACCACAGAAACAACACACCTCAACCTCATCCCAGATTTTGAATTAGACGCCTCAGGTCTAGCTCTTCTCGAGGAATTATACACTGGTGGTGGTGATGAAGAGACAGATATTTACTCATCATATCTCAATCAACATCTCCCCACCTCTCCACCAGTCCAACACACCACTTTCCACCCAAAATCCATCTTTAACCCCACCCACGTTAAAGGCCCGTACCTACAGAGTTTCTACCAAGTGGTCTTCTCTGATATTAAACGTCTGTGCAAAGACACTCCGGCATTCACACACAATCATAACCTCACAGCATCAGAAAGGGCATGCCTCAAAGCCCTCACCCAAAACACAGATCTTGTCATAAAAAACGCCGACAAAGGGGGCGGAATTGTCCTGCAAAACAGAGACGCCTACATCAAAGAGGCTCATAGACTTCTATCAGACAGAAACACATACACCATACTACCCAGTGACCCTCTACCCAAATTTCTCATTGAAGCAGACTTACTAGTCAATAAAGCCACCAGCAACGGAATCATTACAAAAACTGAAGCTGCATTTTTGAAACGGGACAATTACAATACACCTTATTTTTATCATCTCCCCAAAATTCACAAGAGCCTGACTGAGCCCCCTGGACGCCCTATAGTGGCTGCCATGGACAGCATCACTAATCCATTCTCCATGTATATTGATAATTTCCTGCAACCACTAGCCCAAAATCTGCCAGCATATATCCGTGATGGCATATATCTACTTAACACTCTAGAGAACTATCGTTGGGAACCTACGTACTTATGGCTCTCCCTCGACGTTTGCTCACTTTACACATCAATCCCACATAACATTGGACTTGAGGCGGTTGAGTACTTCCTCTCACAAAACCCTCACATCAACTCAAGACAGGCAGAATTCATTATAGAAACCACCAAATTCTGCCTGACCCACAATTACTTTCTATTTGAACAAAAACACTACCTGCAAACACAAGGCACAGCCATGGGGGCAAATTTTGCACCTAGCTACGCCAACCTGACCATGGGCCTTTGGGAACATCGCTCCATTTGGAACAATAACCCCTTTTCCAAACATATAGTTTACTTTGGCCGATACATTGATGACATCGTCATCATCTGGGATGGATCCCGGCCTCAAGCAGACACCTTTGTCACTTATTGTAACGCCAACAACCTAGGCCTGTCTTTCACTTCCGTTTGTGATCCAGACACTTTAGCCTTCTTGGACCTAGAACTCAGTCATTCCAACAACCTTATTCACGCTAAAAACTACACCAAACCCACCGCAGGCAACTCCTACCTCCATTTTCAAAGCTGCCATCATCCAAGATGGATTTCGAACATACCAAAAAGCCAATTCTGCCGCCTAAAACACAACTGCACCCGCCTAGAAGATTACACAGAACAAAGCACACCATTCATAAAGAAATTTTCAGAAAAAGGATACCCCAGCACCCTAGTCAATGATGCCTATAATCACTTTCTCAGCGAAGTACCAAGAACAAACAAACCATCACCCATCACATCTTCCCGAGCGCCTAGATTCATCACTCAATTTCATACACAACACAGAAAAATGGAAAAAATCTTCCACAAACACTGGGGCATACTACGAGAAGACCCCCACCTCAAAGACAGTCTGGACGAAAAACCGAAAATTACATACAGAAGAGCACAAAACCTAAAAGGAAAAATAGCACCCAGTAAATTGAAGACACGAAAAACCAATTCAAATCGCACAACCACTTTTTTAGAAGTCAAAGGCATGTACCAATGCCGAAAATACAACTGTCTTACATGCAAATTTGTTCAACACAAACAGAAACATTTTACCACAAAAGAACAAACTTACAAACTTGACCAATTCTACAACTGCTCTACGGAATTCGTAGTATACTGTCTCTCCTGCCCATGTAACCTACTCTATGTAGGCCGCACTACCCGATCACTACGAAAAAGATTTGGCGAACACAGACGATCAATCGAGGAAAAGAAGAACCTGACTATCCCAAGACATTTTACGGAATTCCACCAAGGATCCACCAATGGCCTACATGTTTGGGCCATAGAAACCATCCCTGACACTTTCCCTAGAGCGGAACGCATCAAACGCCTATGCGAGAGGGAAACCTTCTGGATCTACACCCTGGACAGTCTCAAGCCAGGAGGACTCAACGAGGAGATCGAAATCCACTCCATTTTTTAGCCTCCATTTTTTAGCCACCACTCGTTGTCCCCCATCTCCCTTTTTTTTTTTTTTTTTCCCCCCCCCCCAAAAAATCCCCCCCCCCCGCACAAAAATACCCCACCACCTTCTTCGAAACACCCCTCCCCCACTCAAAAGGACCAGCCCTTGTAAAGTGTGTTTATATATATATATATATATATATATATATATATATATATATATATATATATATATATATATACACATGCTTGCAAAAAATCTCATATAAACCATAAAACCTCCCAAGTCCCCCCCCCCCCTTATTTTTATTATTTTTACCAGTCACCAACAGTCATCAGAGCAAGCGTCACTTCCCTCCTCCATCACACCATTTCCATCTCTTTAATTTTTCCCCCCATCATCTACATATATTTCCTGAAACTAGGAGCCATTGCACCTGTTTTTATATATATATATATATATATATATATATATATATATATACGTCTTTTTACATGTGTATATATATGTACACTTTCATGGAATTTTTCCTTATTATCTAAAAACATCATTTTTTTTTTTTTTATATATATATAACTTTCATATAAATTTTACTTATACAGATTTTATATAGATTTTTTAATACAGCTCTTTAATACAGCATTTTAATCACTTCCTATTCTTTCTCATTCTGATCACATCTATATCTCCATTCTGCAGCACACTCCAATTGCCCACATTATTTCATGCATACTATAAACTCTCCCCTATATATAAATAATATATCCTCCATTTTCCACCCATCATCTTTCACCCCTTTCGCCATCCTTCCTTTTTTTTTTATTCCTCACCTCATCCACACTACTGTCATTCTATAATATATTGACCCACCAAACTACAATCCCCATCAGCCCTCTCTCTCCCAGTCCCGCCCACACTCACATTCCCTTCCCCTCCTCATGATTGCTTCCACATCATCACCTTTCCCTCCCCCCCCCCCCCCTGCTCTTGCTACACACGTTTTTAACAGTCAAAACATCTCAGCACAAATTATGTTACCAAACATGAATGATCCTTTTAAACTTCTCACAACACCTCTAATACATGATCAGCGTTGGCCAATTTTAAAGTTTTTAAAGTTTTTTTAAAGTATAAAGATAGATACCGCCCCCATTTTTTTTTCTTTTCCTCCCACACTCCCCCTTCCCTCTTCAACCACTATAAATATGTGTCTACAAGCTGCAGCTGATGAAGGAGCACGCATGCTCCGAACGCGAGCGCTTCCAACCACGCCTACCAACGTCATCAATCCTGCTGACGTGCCTATCCTGGGACGCACTCACCTCGGAACTCACCTCCCCACCATAGCCATGACACCGGAGGACGGCCGAGGACTTCAGACAAAATAAAGATACCGCTACGTGCCTGATATTTTTAAACAAAGTGTGAGTACATACTTTCTTTTTATTTTCACATACAGTTCCCACTGTAATCAGACCCACTACTTAGAGCGGCGCTGCTCTCTCTCTTTTCTCCTCTACACCAGAGTCTCTTCTGCTCTATGGAGCCGGCTGCCGCATCTTACAAGCACACACTGTTACTCCTGGACTGAGAAAAAAACTGTCCCAAAAAACACATCACAGTGTTTCTCCCCTTCAGCCCCCACTCTCTCTCGCCCACCCTCAGTGTCACTCCATCTGTGACCCCCCATACTCGCTCATCACTAGCTGTCGTCGGCGCTCCATCCTCCCACGGTCAAAGAATGGATCACTGCTGTAGGTAATACACTGAGAATGGAAAAAGTCATTTACCAACATAGGGGGTGCTCTGGAAAATTTGAGAAGTTATGGGACACATGTTTGGGAACACCGGCGCTTGCCCCGGATGACCTGATCATGGACCGACTTTTAAGATTAAATGTGGGCTAAATGCAAATCCCCTACTGAATTACTGACGGATCATGGATGGAAGGAAAACTATCTCAGACTTTGGTTTGTACGATGAAATGGGCTCTGATTTCAGGATGTATGATATATGACGATGGTGACTATGGTGAATACGAAATGCTTCCATTGTATATTGGATTGTATATAACTGCTGTATATGGACTAAATGTTGATCTTTGGACTGTATGTATTCGATTTAAAATAGAAACAGTTTTTTTGGATAAAAAAAGAAGACCAAAATGTATACGATAAACACTATAATAGTCTTTTGTCTGTGTACACGTGAAATGTTTAAAATACACTATCACCCCATTTCATGTGTACATGGACAAAGACTATTTGAATACTATTGGGAGGATTCTTTATAGTACACATTTTAGTCTTGTAGGATCAGAGTGCTGGTTTTTGGTTCAACCTGTAATGATCTACCACTACAATTAAGCCCGTAAAGGTGAAACCTGCCAGAGTGGTATGGCAACAAGCAGGCACTATGCAGGAAGTCAGTGTGACTGGATAAAGTATCTACAGTTGTCACATCATCAGTATGTGACTTTGATTCCATATTGCTACTTGTAATGATCAGATTCATTATAACAGGCAGACCCTCCCTCTAAATATGGCCATACACACTAATGTAGTGCTTACCCTGAAGGAGCCACTATTTCTTGGGCCTCCTGTTCCTGTGCCCACAACTCTGCAAATAGTATTATGCAGAGTATTGCATCATGCGCTAGAAGCTTCTTGGATACAGCAAACGGCTTTACTTTAATGGAGGTTGTTAGATTATGTCTTACAGCATTAGAAACAATAAGGATGGTACTTGCGCTGATTACCTTACTGTAGATAACACACTATTATAGACATGTGCGGTTCGTTTCATTCCGAATTAACGAAATTCGAATAGTTTTCAAATAGTTTTCAGTTTATATCAAAGCAACATGCTGTTGTTCTTCCAACACCCCTTCTCAACAGCATGTGCTTTGTCAAATTATATTCAGCTTCTTCTGGAAATAACTATGATGTTCCTTCAACAAAGGCTTGGTGGGTGTATCGGCAGTCATCTCCTCTGATGGGCAGTATTAAATTTCAATAACACCCTGCTCTTGATTGTCCCTCAGTAGGTGATACTTGACGTCGATGTGTTTGGTCCTAGGATTGACCCTTTCTGATTACAGGTTTTATACATCCCTGGTTGTCTTCAAAAATGGGAATTGGTTTTGACATGTCTATCCCAATGTCCACAAAAAGTTGACAAATCCATATTGCTTCTTGACATGTGTATGCTGCTGCGATGTACTCTGCTTCAGTTGAAGATAGAGCGACAGTTGCTTGCTTTCAACTAGACCAACTTATGGTTCCTTCCCAATACTGGAAGATGAATCTGCTTGTGGATTTTCGGTCTGTGCAGTCACCGGCCCAATACGCATCCACATATCTGAACAGTTTTGAAATAGATGTTGCTGGTAACCATAACTTCATCTGAATTGTTCCTTTGAGGTCCTGCATCAATCTTTTTATTGCGTTCCAGTCATGCTGACAGGGAGCTGAAACTTTCCTGCATAGTATTCCCACTGCTGCAGCTATGTCTAGTCTTGTCACAGTGGCAAAATATAGCATCTCACCGATTGCTCTGCGATACATGTCATTGTTGGGTAGCAAGTCTCCTGCTTGATTGCTCTTTTGATAGCCTGGTTCCATAGGAATTTTCACTTCATTTGCACCTTGCATATGGAATTGTTTCAAGATTTCTAAAATGTTCTAAGATTGGTTGAGAAGATAACTTCCATCTTCTTCTCTCTCTCTTTGGATTCCCAGATAGTAGCTAATGTTCCCTAGCTCTTTGATTTCAAAATGTTCTTTCAGCTTGTGAACTATCTGATTGTAATCCCCTTCTTGTTCAAAACAGGTTATAATGTCATCGACATAGATAAGGATGTATATCCATCTGTCTCCTTGATTCCTGGAGTAGAGACAGGGGTCTGCTTTACTTCTTAAAAATCCCTCTCTGGTAAGTACTTCGTTCACTTTCTCATTCCACATCCTTGCAGATTGCTTAAGACCGTAGATGCTCTTCTGAAGTTTACACACAAGGTTGTCTCCTTGCTCAAACCCTGGTGGTTGCTCCATGTAGAGATCTTCCTTAATGTCTCCATATAGGAAAGCAGTTTTAACGTCTAGGTGTTTGACTTGCATGCCCTTCCCGGCTGCAACGCTAAGAAGCGCTCTGATGGTGGAGTGTTTTACGACGGGAGCAAATGTTTCATCGTAATCTTCACCGAATTTCTGGGAGTAACCCTTGGCAACTAGTCTGGCTTTGTATTTGTGGATATTCCCTTCTGCGTCTGACTTTACTTTGAAAGTCCACTTACTTCCTATAGTTTTGCAGTTAGGAGGCAGCTCTGAGTGTCCAGGTTTTATTTTCTTGAAGTGACTTTAATTCTTCTTCTGCTGCCTTTCTCCATTTATTGGGTTCAGGTTTTGGCTGTTTTTCTATGTCTTCCCAAGATGTTGGTTTAAGTATGCTCTGTGTTTTGACAGTGTATGACAGCTTGTGGGGTGGTATCCCCTTTGTAGTCTGAGTGAATCTTCTGCTTTCAGGCAGTTCAGCAGGATCTGGTGGGGAACTTGATTTAGGCGATGTGAGTTCCACCTCTTGTTCTGACTCCTGCAAAGGATCGCTTTGGTTGACCTTTTCTTCTGGTTTGCTTGGCATATTCACTTCACAGCTTTCAGGGATTGGGGTTTCTGATGATGGGCTCTCATCAAAATAAACACTATGGCTTATTGTCACTTTGTCAGTCTTTGGGTGTAGGATTATGTAACCTTTAGTTTGCTCACTGTAGCCTACTAGAATGCCCTCTATGGCTCTGTTCTCCAGCTTGGATCTCTTTTTGCTGGGAATATAGGCATATGCTTTACATCCAAACACTCTGATGTGCCCTATGCTAGGCTTTGATCCATGCCACATTTTGAATGTAGTACTTTTAATGGCTCTTGAGGGTAGTCTGTTCTGTAGGTAGGTTGCAGTCATGACTGCTTCTCCCCAGCACCTGTGAGGTAGGTTGGCATCCGACAACATGCATCTGGCCATTTCTGTGTGATTTTCCTTTCTGCTATACCGTTTTGTTCAGGACTGTATGGTGTGGTTGTCTGGTGTACTATTCCTTGTCTCTTCAGGTATGAGGCCACTTCTTTGCTTATGTATTCTCCCCCATTGTCGTTGAGTATTATACCCGGTTTGCATTGGAATTTGTTGCTAGACATGGCATCAAACTCTTGACGTTTCTCTGATGTTTCATTCTTGTGTTTCATCAGATAATCAGTTGTGTACCTGGAATAATCATAGATGAAAGTCAGTAGATATGTGTTCCTTGCCTGACGTGGGAGTTTTCATTGGACCACATACATCACTGTGTATGAGCTGCAGAGGGTGGGTAGTTTTTCTGTGAGATGCCTGTGGAAGGGAGCCCATGTGGCTTTTGCTTCAATACAGCACTTGCATTTCATGAGCACTTTGCAAGGAGCTGTTGTAAAATCTTCTGAAAAGCTTCTCATTATAATGTCCTGTTCCTGTATAGCTTCTGGACTTCTGTGCCCCAGCCGTCTATGCCACAAGTGAATACATTTGCTGTGTATGTCATTAGAGACTATATTGGCTTGCTGGTCTGTGGTGATGAGCCTGTATAGGTGATCATCCAGTTTTCCTTTTGCAAGGCATTGCTTATTATTGTGAATTGTGCATTCATCACCCTAAAACTTAACTGTGAGACTGTTGTTTGCAAGACTTTTCACTGATAGAAGGCTGCCTTCTAGTTCTGGAACATACAGCACTTTCTTTACGAAGATACTCTGCTTGTCTCCTTGTGGTGTAATGCAATTCAGGAATCCCTTGCCTTTACCTTCTGCAGTGATGCTTTTCCCATTTGTTAGGAAAAACCTGTCTTTTGCATTGTAATCAGTGTTTGTGAAGAAGGTCTCATCGCTAGTCATTTGGTGTGTTGCACCTGAGTCTATGCACCAGCCACGTGGCTTGCTGCTCTGTGTCACTTTGTCACTCCATGATGTGTCTTCAGTTTCCTTTGTGGCTGCTTTGACTTTTTCTTTTGTGGATAGCTTTAGCTCTCACTGCTCGGCTTTGCAGATAGAACAGTCCTTTTTTAAGTGACCGGTCCTTTTACAGCAAAAACATGCTCTGCTTTCTTTCTTGTGCTTTGGGCATTTGTACATCTTAAGAGCTTTGTCATCATGGTGCATATTTTCTTTCCTTCAGTCATATTCATCGATTAATTTCCCTTTGACATATTCCAGTGTCAGCTCCTGCTCGGGTCTGGTTTCTAAAACGTTAATAAGAGCAGTATATGTCTCTGGAAGGCTGCAGAGGAGCAGGGCAACAATATGGTTAACTTTGATGTCCTCTCTAATGGCACATAGCTGCTCTATAATTTCTAGCATAGCTTTCACGTGGTAACACATTTGCTGGCCATCTTCTAGTCTCATCCGATATAGTTTTTGTAGCAAAAACAATTTGCTGTTAAGGCTTGAAAGCTCATGCAATTTTTGTAATGAAGTCCACATACCTTTGGCCATTTTCTCAGGTCTTATGTGGATAAGCTGGTCATCTTCCACTAGTAAGCTTATGGTCGCTTTTGCCTGTCAATCCTTTCTGTCCCAGTCCTCCGTCTCTGCATTTGTGGGTCTGTCTGTATTCAGCACTGGCCACAAGTCATCCTTGCAGAAAAACATTTATAGTTTAAACTTCCACAGCTGGTAATTGGCATTATTCAGCTTTGCTATTGCAAACTTCACATCTGAACCACTTGCCATGTTTCAGTAGCTTGTATACAGTATTCACAGACTTGCTGTACTCCCTGAGTATTCTTTCCAGCGCCTCTGGGTGCTGGATATAGAATATGTCTTACAGCATGAAAAACATTGTCCGCCGGACCTAGTCCGGCGGGACTTCCCCACACACGCCCGGACTTCCGAGCGTGTGACTTGCCCACACACGCCCGGACTTCTCCGGCGGACAATCCGCTGGACAAAGTCCGCGGGACTTTTGAAAATGAACGGACTTGCCCACACACGGAGCAGTCCGTTCATTTAGAACGTAACTTCAGGTATACGTAGCTAGCGTAGGCAGTGAATGCCGCCGCGCTAGCTCCGTCACCTGGCATGGATTTAAAGGGACTCCCCACGCCGAAAAACGGCGTGGGGGTCCCCCCCAAATCCATCTCAGACCCTTATCCGAGCACGCAGCCCGGCAGGCCAGGAAAGGGGTGGGGACGAGCGAGCGCCCCCCCCCCCTCCTGAGCCATACCAGGCCGCGTGCCCTCAACATGGGGGGTGCCCTGGGGAAAGGGGGGCCGTGCGGCCCCCCCCCCCCAAAGCACCTTGTCCCCATGTTGATGAGGACAAGGGCCTCTTCCCGACAACCCTGGCCATTGGTTGTCGGGGTCTGCGGGCGGGGGGCTTATCGGAATCTGGGAGCCCCCTTTTATAAGGGGGCCCCCAGATCCCGGCCCCCCACCCTATGTGAATGAGTATGGGGTACGATGTACCCCTACCCATTCACCTAAGGTGTAAAATGTAAAGTAAAAAAAACACACAATTTTGAAAAAATATTTTATTGCACTGCTCCGGGGGTCTTCTTCCGTCTTGGGGGTCTTCTCGCCGGACTCCTCCGCCATTTACCTAGCTCTTTTACCGAGCGGAGAAGTCCGGCTACCTTCTTCGTCGTCGCCGCCGTCGTCTGGGGGTCTCGATCCGCCTTCGGGGGTCTTCCGGGGTCTCTTCTGTTCTTGCCGCGGTCGTCGTTTTCCGCTTCTTCTTCTTCTTCCGATGTTGACTCGTCGCTCTCTCTGGCCGGAATGCCAGAGCCGCGCTGTGCTGGGACTTATATAGGGACAAGGGGACAGGGTCCGGAGGATGCTGGGACTGTGACATCACAGGGGGGCGGGGTCACCATGTGACATGAGCATGTGACCCTGTCCCCTTGTCCCTATATAAGTCCCAGCACAGCGCGGCTCTGGCATTCCGGCCAGAGAGAGCGACGAGTCAACATCGGAAGAAGAAGAAGAAGAAAAGAAGAAGAAGAAGGCGGCGCCGGCGGCGCGGAAAACGACGACCGCGGCAAGAACAGAAGAGACCCCGGAAGACCCCCGAAGACCCCCGAAGGCGGATCGAGACCCCCAGACGACGGCGGCGACGACGAAGAAGGTAGCCGGACTTCTCCGCTCGGTAAAAGAGCTAGGTAAAGGGCGGAGGAGTCCGGCGAGAAGACCCCCAAGACGGAAGAAGACCCCCGGAGCAGTGCAATAAAATATTTTTTTCAAAATTGTGTGTTTTTTTACTTTACATTTTACACCTTAGGTGAATGGGTAGGGGTACATCGTACCCCATACTCATTCACATAGGGTGGGGGGCCAGGGTTGTCGGGAAGAGGCCCTTGTCCTCATCAACATGGGGACAAGGTGCTTTGGGGTGGGGGGGCCGCACGGCCCCCCTTTCCCCAGGGCACCCCCCATGTTGAGGGCACGCGGCCTGGTATGGCTCAGGAGGGGGGGGGGGCGCTCGCTCGTCCCCACCCCTTTCCTGGCCTGCCGGGCTGCGTGCTCGGATAAGGGTCTGAGATGGATTTGGGGGGGACCCCCACGCCGTTTTTCGGCGTGGGGAGTCCCTTTAAATCCATGCCAGGTGACGGAGCTAGCGCGGCGGCATTCACTGCCTACGCTAGCTACGTATACCTGAAGTCACGTGCTAAATGAACGGACTTTCCGATGAGCGGCAAGTCCGTTCATTTCAAAAGTCCGGCGGACTAGCCTACTAACGGCGGGATTGTCCGCCGGACTGCCAGATTGTCCGCCGGACTGCCAAGTCCAGCGGACAATTTTAAAAACAAAACTTAAAACCTAGTCCGCCGGACTTTTGGCGCCAAAAAGTCCGCCGACGCCCACACACGAGGGGATTGTCCGGTGGACTTGAGTCCAGCGGATAATCCCGCGGGATAGTCCCATCGTGTGTACGCGGCAAAATAAAAAAAATGCAGCAGGCTAGTCCATTTTGCTTAAATTTCATTGCAGCGACTCAAAATGGTACTCCGTAGTTTGTATGGCCCTCATATGCCTGTATGCATGTCTCTGTGTCCTGGGGTATTTCCTCCCAGATCTGGACAATGGCATCACATGAGCTCCTGAACAGACCGAAGTGCAACCTGGCAGCGTCAGATGGTCCGAAACATAATGTCCCAGAGGTGTTCTATTGGATTTAAGTCAGGCGAGCATAGGGGCTATTCAATGGTATAAATTCCTTCATACTCCAGGAACTGGCTGCAAACTCTTCCCACATGAGGCTGGGCATTGTCGTGCACCAGGAGCTACACAGGACCCATTCCACCAGCGTAGGGTCTGACAACGGGACCAAGGATTCCATCCCGATACCTAATGGCAGTCAGGGTTCCATTGACTTGCCTGTAGAGGTCTGTGTGTCCCTCCATGGATATACGTCCCTAGACCATCACTGACCCACCACCAAACCGGTCATACTGAGCGATGTTACAGGCAGCATAACGTTCTCCATGGCTTCTCTAGACCCTTTTATTTCTGTCACATGCTCAGATGAACCTGCTCTCATCTGTGAAAAGCACAGGGTGCCAGTGGTGGACCTGCCAATTCAGGTGTTCAATGGCAAATGCCAATCGAGCGCCACGGTACCGGGCAGTGAGCACAGGGCCCACTAGAGGACGTCGGGCCCTCAGGCCACCCTCATGTATGTTTCTGATTGTTTGGTCAGAGACATTCACACCAGTGGCCTGTTGGAGGTCATTTTGTAGGGCTCTGACAGTGCTCATCCTGTTCCTCCTTGCACAATGCTCATTCTGTTCCTCCTACGGCCCTGTCCAGCTCTCCTAAAATAACTGCCTATCTCCTGGAATCTCCTCCATGCTTTTGAGACTATGCTAGGAGACACAGCGAACCTGGCAATGTTACTTGTTAATGTGCCACCCCGGAGGAGTTGGACTGCCTGTGCAACCTCTATAGTGTCCAGGTATTGCCTTAATGCTATCAGTAGGGACATTGACCCTAGTCAAATGCAAAACTAGTGAAAAACAGTTAGAAAAAAATGAGTAGGGAAAAAAAATATCAGTGGCCTCCACCTGTAAAATCATTCCTGTTTTGGAGGTCGTCTCATTGTTGTCCATCTAGTGCACCTGTTGTTATTTCATTAACACCAAAGCAGCTGAAACTGATTAACAACCCCCTCTGTTACATAACTGACCAGATCAATATCCCATTGACTTGATGCTATACTCCAGTGGTGGCTGGTGCTGTATATTTTGAAGGGGGGAGTGGCAAACAAGACACCTCCCCACCTGTTGGCCAGTTGCTCAGTGTCAAAACCATGTTACCCCATCTAGGCAGCTTTGGCTCCTTGCTGCTCGGTTGGTGCACCCTGCTTCTTCAGCTTCACAGCAGCTCCCTCCTCGGCGGCTTCCCTCCTCCTTCCCTCTGTGCCAATACGATCGCTTCTCCTCTCGGGCCAATCAGGTCTTAAGACCCGCTTCCTGATTGGCCGGGAGGAGAATCAGGAAGATAATAGCGAATATTAATTTCCTATTGACACACAACTGGGTGGGCTCAGGTCGCAGTGCTCTGCATGGATTCCCCATTGGAATCCATGCGTCCAGTGCCCTGCATGTAGATTAGGGGCCAGATGCATGGATTAGGGGGGCGGTGTTCCTGCGCCCCTAATGGACGGGCCATCACTGCTATACTTTTTTGAGCAGTGTATATATACTGCTGTACAGAGGATTGGTGTGTGACATCATGTGTACAAAAGTTATCTGGCTGCCTAAAACAGGAGGAAGTTGGTGCTACACACTGACATGAAATCTATTGCTCAAAGAGTTCTACATCCTGTAATAACCTTTGATGACTATGAAGGAGAAAAGAAACATGGCTATATAAAGTAAAACAAGTTCAAAACTTTATTTTCTCATTATTTTATCTCTCAAAGCTTTATTTTATAATCATCCTTCATAAATGATAAGCCTGCACAAAGGGGCAAATGAGAAGACCACATAATATTGGCATGCAAACCTGGACACATCAGAGACATGTAATTGAACAAAATAGGTGAAGGAGCAAGAGACACAACACTTTTGATACATTAACAGTCAAAAACAACTGTGCATAAGTTCATGTTCACAATACATGAGTGTCATACACTAAGGGAAGTGCTCTAACCACTGCGAACCGCCGCACGCTGATGTACAACCTAACTTTGAAGAGGAATATCGTTGTTATGGCAGCAGCTAGCAAAGTATCCTCACCTTCGGCCGGTGGTCCGCTTTCAGATAAAAGTGGTCTCTGCGGCGGCATCGCCGCAAAATCACTTTTATCAGCGGCGGGAGAGGGTCCCCCCCCTCTCGGTGCGCTCCGGTGCCCTCCGCCACTTACCGGACCCGTCGGCAGTGGCGGAGCCAATCGGATCCTTTCACATACTGGGTATGGAGACGAGTGAGGGGAAGATGGCCCTGACCAGCACACGCTATGTGTTTTTCAACGTTAATGTTCCTGAAACCACAGTTGGGTTTTAGGGCTTTTTATGCCAAATTATGGTCTCAGTATCAGTCTGGCTGGATTGCACTGAGTTCTCCTTGGCCGCAGGTGTCGCTGTCACCGCTGGCAAGTATGAGAACGCAGTTTGGCTGGGTGTATTGGATACTATTCTTTTCTCGGAACCAGCCCAGTGGGAGTGTCATCCTGGTGTGAATTCTGGGAGGTGGTATTTAAGGTGCTGAGATCACGTGTTTCGGGGTTCCGGTCCAGAAGATATCTTCTGTCTGTTTGGTCCTGGTCCTCCTGACCAGCCCTCATGGCCCACCTGGCCTGGGGTGCGGATCCATGCAATTTCAAGCCTCGGAGCTGGATAGCCCGAGGCGAAGCAACTGCAGGGACAGGCCTGAATAGATATTGGGGCCTAATTATCCAAGAGTGGTCCGGTGCCGTTTCGTCTAAGGAGAGGCCCAGCAACTGGAGAAACATCCAGGGGAGGACTCTTCGGGAGAAAGCCACGCACAAGGCTGGTTTCTCTGAAGGAGCCTGGAGGCTCAGTTGAAGGACACTTTATGGATCTACACTCATACGGTATTGCCGGACCGGCTGCGAGATACTGGTACCATATGATAGCTCTCTAAATTTGACTAAGTCCCTCAGTTACATTCAAGTCTGTGGCAGAGACTTTTCTCAAGTGTTCTACATTCAAGTCTGTGGCAGAGACTTTGCTTTACCTAACACTTCACCAGCTGCTAAGCCTAGTGAGAGGAGGTCTATCCGGGGGTTGTGATAATCCAGCTGTGAAACAGTTATTCTCTGGAGTAATTCTATAAGAGACTTCCTATCTTTGCAGTTCCAAAAGTACCTGAACTTTCACCCCAACCCTCTACCCTACATTTAAGAGTCTGTTTTATCTTTTGAATAAATAACCCAAAAAGGAAGATAAAGTGTCAGTTTCTACATTTCTTTGGGCCATCTAGCACGGGAAACCCTAGACGGAGACGAGGTGAAGAAGGTAACGGTAAGCCCAATAAAACCAGCAGCTCCTTCGGGGGTCAGTGCTAGAGGGCTTTAGGAAGGATGTTATCTTTATCACAATAATGACCTATCCACAAGAGGGTTGGAAAGTTCCATCCTGACATAAGGGAGGTAAGGGTGGGGTCCATATTTATACCTAGATCTATTGTTTGGGGTGCCCAGAGCTAAGGGAAGTTGGATTGGATAAATGAGACCAGCTCAGGAGGGAGCGAGATGTTGAGAGCCTTTGTTTTTGGCCGGATTCACCGGAAGACCTGAGATGTCCACAAACTGTGAGAACACGCTGAAGATTTGGAAGAGTTATATGGGAGGAGGGACACATTCTGTAAACATGGAAGAAATGTGGGCCATTTTTTTCCTGGGGACATAAAATCTAAAATCTGTGTCACCCCACCTTAATAGACTCCTCATAAAACCCACAGCTGTTGCCAGCCATGAAGAGTGATAAATGTGATAATCTTTGTAATGTGGCCTTTAAAAAAACATCCATAGCGTAAACAGAAAATTAATCAGGTAAAAGCATTTAATCTGTCCAGTAATGCGTTATTTGCTTTTGTAAATTGAGCCCAATGCACATGTTTGCACATTGTATGCTTGGATTCAGTTGTGAGCCACTTAAAAAGTCATCCTTATTCTTGGGGGCGGAGACCTAACATAACACTATTCCCCTCCCTTCACAGAGTCTCTTTATTTATTTAAATAAAAAATAATGACTGCGCTGCAAGATGTGAATTAACACACCAGTAGTAAAGTGCTATATAAGTGAACATAAATGTGCATACTAAGGATAGAAAATATTATATCTTAAATGAATAAAATATACAAATGTGCATCATACAGTTAAAAATAATACAGCCTGTGAAAAAATTGATGAACAATAAGTTAAAAAACATTCAGTGTGAAAAACTCATTCCACAATAAGTCAATCAAGAAAGATGGAACAATGGGATAGTGTAAAAACGCCACTCAAAATCAGCTCCATACATCAAATACTGTCCATAAGGAGGACCTCTAGGTTCAAATGGTGACACCACTCCTATAGCACCCAAAGAAAAGTGGCCTGATAAAAAGCCTCCACCACCGAGAAATACTGCCTCTTACCGGATAGCAAGATCTCCTGTTAGAGAGATCTTAACAGCCTTTGGCTTGTTTCCCCAGCCACAGGTCTCAGAGGGAGGTGGGATGATTTCCACTAGATGCTGGACAAGATTTCTCAATAATAACGAGCAGGTACCATGCAGAGATAAAAGCATAGAGACTCCATAGTGTATCACTCAAGAAAATTTATTAAAGAATAAAAAGGTTACACTTACAGGAATGTAGTTATAAAAGAGCATGTAGATAAAATAGCCGGCCGGCTCGTAATTGCTGCCCGTTGCTTCCGGGTCTAGCGCGGTATTGTGGTGACGTCAGCACGCCGCTCCTCCCTACGCCGTTTCGTCACAGATGACGTCTTCCAGGGGCACGGGCGGCGTGCTGACTCACCACCTTAAATAACAGAACATTCACAGGAGACGCCCAACTCCGAGGTACTGAAGCGCCGCCATACGTCCATATGGCGTGCTGACGTCACCACAATACCGCGCTAGACCCAGAAGCAACGGGCAGCAATTACGAGCCGGACGGCTATTTTATCTACATGCTCTTTTATAACTACATTCCTGTAAGTGTAACCTTTTTATTCTTTAATAAATTTTCTTGAGTGATACACTATGGAGTCTCTATGCTTTTATCTCTGCATGATACCTGCTCATAATTATTGAGAAATCTTGTCCAGCATCTAGTGGAAATCATCCCACCTCCCTCAGAGACCCGTGGCTGGGGAAACAAGCCAACAGGAGATCTTGCTATCCGGTAAGAGGCAGTATTTCTCGGTGGTGGAGGCTTTTTATCAGGCCACTTTCTTTGGGTGCTATAGGAGTGTTGTCACCATTTGAACCTGGAGGTCCTCCTTATGGACAGTATTTGATGTATGGAGCTGATTTTGAGTGGCGTTTTTACACTATCCCATTGTTCCATCTTTCTTGATTGACTTATTGTGGAATGAGTTTTTCACACTGAATGTTTTTTAACTTATTGTTCATCAATTTTTCACAGGCTGTATTATTTTTAACTGTATGATGCACATTTGTATATTTTATTCATTTAAGATATAATATTTTCTATCCTTAGTATGCACATTTATGTTCACTTATATAGCACTTTACTACTGGTGTGTTAATTCACATCTTGCAGCGCAGTCATTTTTTATTTATCGTTTTAGTGTGGGTATCTCACATATATGATTGCAGCAGCTTTAGGGTTTTTTTTATTTTGACACCATATTTGTTTTTGTCACTTGATCTTTGGACAGCGCAGTAATTTACACTTTACTCTCTTTATTTATTCTCTGATGTCTCTCTCTCTCTCTCTCTGTATCCTCTGATATCTTTCTCTGTGTCTGATGTCTCTCTCTCTCTCTCTCTGTATCCTCTGATATCTCTCTCTGTGTCGGATGTCTCTCTCTCTCTCTCTCTCTCTGTATCCTCTGATATCTCTCTCTGATGTCTCTCTCTCTCTCTCTGTCTCTCTCTGCTCTCTCTCTCTCTGATGTCTCTCTCGGATGTCATTCACTCTCTGATCTCTCTCTCTCTCTCTGATCTAATTTTTTTATATCTTCCACTGATATTTCTCTTTCTGGTGCCTCGCTCTTTCTGATGTCTCTCTCGGATGTCTTTCTCTCTCTAGTCTCTCTCTCTCTCTACTGTCTCTTTTTCTTTGATATCTCTCTCTCTCTCTTATGTCTCTCTCTCTGGTACCCCCCTCTCTCTCTCTCTTTCTCTGATATCTATGTCTCTGATGTATCTCTCTCTCTGATCTCTATATCTCTCTCTGGTGTCTCTGTGATGTCTCTTTCTCTCTCTGATCTCTCTTGCTCTCTCTCTCTGATCTCTATGTAATGTCTCTCTGATGTCTCTATTTCTCTCTGATGTCTCCCTCTCTCTCCGTTCCTTCTCTCTCTCTATGTGATGTCTCTCTCTGACATCTCTCTCTCTCTCTCTCTCGCTAATGTCTCTCTCCCTCTCTCTGTTCCTTCTCCCTCTGCGATGTCTCTCTATGACATCTCTCTCACTAATGTCTCTCTGTGATGTCTCTCTCTATGTGTGATGTCTCTCTCTCTCTCTCTCTCTCTCTCTCTCTGTGATGTCTCTCTCTCTCTGATCTCTCTGTGATGTCTCTCTGATGTTTCTCTCTGATGTCTCTCTCTTTCTGATATCTCTCTCTCTCTGATGTTTCCCTCTCTCTCTCTCTGATGTCTCCCTCTCTCTCTCTCTCTCTATGATGTCTTTCTCTGACATCTCTCTCACTAATATCTCTCTCTCTCTCTTTATGATGTCTCTCCCTCTCTCTCTCTCCCATGTCTCTCTCTCTCTCTGATGTATCTTTCTTTCTGATCTCTCTCTCTGATGTCTCCCTCTCTCTCTCTCTCTCTCTCTCTCTAATGTCTTTCTCTGATGTCTCTCTGTATTGTCCGCTGACTCAGTGAGCTTTGTACCTGGATCTCTGGAGTAGAGGAGAGAGAAAAGTGAAAGTAAATTCAGCTCCGATCTCAGTCACAGCTCACAGCCAGGTACAAAGCAGCAGCAGGCACTTCCCCTTACCCAATCTGAGGCAGATGTCTTATTACACTGGCTGACAACAAAGGAGAAGGCATGTGGCATCCATAATTTTTTTATGTTTCAGTTTTTTTTAATCAGGAGTATGGGAAGGATTACAGATGAAAGCCTGTTCTTCTACCTGCCATACTATGCACAAATGATTATTTCTGTAGGGGTACCCTCGTGAGGGCTGCTGAGTATAGTAGTCCACCTGTCACCCTGCCCAGCCCAGCACACACTTTTACACTAATATTAAACTTGGATAGGGATGGGACTTATGTGATGCCCGAGTGATCATGACTGGTGTATAGCTGATTTTCCACACTTATATAAACCCCAACTTTTTAAACTCCTGCTATCGTTTGATGCAGCAGTGTTTTGGGTACGAAAGTACGGTAAGGGAGCACAAATGGCGAAAACGGACATTGAGGCGGCATTTCGGTTGCTGCCTGTTCACACCGATAGCTTTTATTTATTGGGTGCAGGTGGCAAGGGGAGTATTACGTAGATAAGTGTCTGCCCATGGGATGCTATATCTCGTGTGCATTTTTCGAGTGTTTCAGCTCATTTGTGGAATGGGTGGTGAGAGATGTCGCGGGTTTGAACTCGGTGATTCACTATTTGGACGATTTCCTATGTGTCGGTCCACCCGCCTCAAATGTCTGCGCGGTGCTCCTGGCGACGCTGGAGAGGATTGCGGGGGAGTTTCGGCATTCCGCTTGCACCGGACAAGACGGAAGGGCCCAGGGCGGTGATCAGTTTTCTGGGGATTGTCCTCGATTCCATAGCTATGGAATGTAGGTTGCCAGAGGTTAAGTTGGAAGCTTTGAAGGCAGAGGTGCGGGCGATGGTTGGTCGGCGCAAGGTTCAGCTTAGAGCCCTGCAATCGGTGCTGGGCAAGCTCAACTTTGCATGTAGGATCATCCCTATGGGCAGAGTTTTCAGCAGGAGGTTAGCGGCAGGTACTGGTGGGGTGGAATCACCCAGGCATTATGTGACACTTTCGAGGGAACATAAGGACAACCTGAGGATGTGGCATATGTTTTTGAACAACTTCAACAGGAGAGCTTTGTGGATGACCGGGCCGGTAAGTAATTTCGACCTGGAATTGTACACAGATGCTGCGGGGGGGGGGCAGGTTACGGGGCCTTTTTTCAAAGACGCTGGAGTGCCGGGCCTTGGCCTGAAAGCTGGAAACGAGAAGGGCTGCTCAAGAACATGTTTTTGATTGAGTTGTTCCCTGTAGTACTGGCAGTTGAATTGTGGGGGGAATTCTTCCGTGATCGGAAAGTTTGTTTCCATATTGACAACTTGGGGGTGGTCCAGGTTATCAACAAGGTCTCAGCGGCTTCTCTGTTGAGACACTTGGTGCTTCGGTGCATGCAATGGAACATCTTTATTCATGCAGGACTGGACAACGTGATCGCTGATGCTCTTTCTCGCTTTCAGTGGGAAAGATTTCGGGAGCTGGCGCCAGAGGCGGAACGTTGTGGGGCCCCGTGTCCATCGGCCCTGTGGAGGATTGCCCTGGAAGGGTAGTAGATTGGATCCGACGATCAGTGAGCGAGGGGACATGGTGCGTATACAGGAAAGTATGGGATGAATGGGTTACTTTTCAGGAACAGACCACGGAGGGTGAAGGTGATCTCAGATTGCTTTTTATTTATTTTGTCGCCAGGCACATGGAAAATGGTATTTCCGTGTCAAGGCTGGGGAAGGTGATTTTTTTTTTTCTTTTGGTTTAAATTCAGTGGTGGGAGAGATTGGAATAAAGAGTTCTGGGCAAGACAAGCGGTAAAAGGTTACCAGAAGGGGACGAGGGTCCAGGATGACAGACGGCCTGTTACGTTTGAGCTATTGGGCAGGCTGGTGGACAGTCTGCCTGGGGTTTGTTTATTCAGTTACGAGGTAGGGCTTTTCCGCACGGCCTTTGTTTTGGCCTTCTTTCGGGCATTTCGTTTTAGTGATTCACGCGGGAGGCAACGATCTTGGTCTGAGGACCAAGTTGGACATAACACGAGACATAAAATATGACTTTTGCCGACTGCGGGCGGCCTTTCCAAAAACTGTTCTAGTGTGGCCAGATATGATAGCTAGGACTTCATGGCGTCTGGCCAGGTCAGTTGAGCTCATCAACAAGGCCAGGAAGAAGATCAACCAGGAGGCCAGCAGGTTTTTTGTTAAAAACGGAGGCCTCGCTATTAGGCATAGGGAACTTGAGACGGACACTTGGCGGTACCTTAAGGCGGATGGTGTGCATCTTAACGCTGTGGGCACAGATATGTGGGCCATAGGAATCCAGGATGGGATTGAGAGAGCGCTGAGGGTGTGGAGGTGTGCTCAAGGTTAAGGTTTTAACCTTGTTTGCTGTGGCGGATGTTGGCTGACGCAGGTAGAAAGAAGATACCCCCTCCCCACAGAGAACTTGATGCGGGACCCATTGGAGATATGGGCCCGTTTGGTAATATTCCTTATAGGAGATGTAGGGAATATGGTGGATGACTGCACTGCGGGAATAGTTTTGTCTCTGAGCTAGCATGTCAGCTTGAGGCCTAGTTAGAGTTGATATGACCGCAGTGCACGATGTTTTAGATTATGGTAAAATGGGTGGGGGGGGGGGGTAATGTCCTCCTGTAGACCAACACCACGCTTTATTAATATGTTTGTTTATTTGTTTATGGTATTTTGTTTACTATTTGTTTATTCAATAAAGGGGCTGCTACAGCCTATTAGCACTCCAGCTACGGTGTGGTCTCCATTATTGGGAAAGGTAAAGGTGGGAGTGTTACAGCCGGGCAGCACAAAATGAGTTAGGTTATACTTGGTCAAGAACAGCCCGCAGCAAAAGCCCAAAAGAAATAGGCGAAGGGCTGGCATGATTAAGTTAAACAGGCCATTTAGGTGCATGGCCGTTTAAGAGAGTGGGTGGAGCTTGGAGAAAGTAAAGGGAAGTTCAGCCCTCCCCAGCGTCAGTGCTGAAGGAGGAAAGTTCCCGCCCTCCCTCCCCTTTTTTTTTTCTTCTTTTACAGGTGGTATGTGTAACAATTTTATTTCAGGGTCGCTTGGATGTCGTAGCAGTGGCAGATGATGGCTGATGCAGGTAGAAAGAAGATACCCCCTCCCCACAGAGAACTTGATGCGGGACCCATTGGAGATATGGGCCCGTTTGGTAATATTCCTTATAGGAGATGTAGGGAATATGGTGGATGACTGCACTGCGGGAATAGTTTTTGTCTCTGAGCTAGCATGTCAGCTTGAAGCCTAGTTACAGTTGATTTGACCGCATACTATTTGTTTATTCAATAAAGGGGCTGCTACGGCCTATTAGCACTCCAGCTACGGTGTGGTCTCCATTATTGGGAAAGGTAAAGGTGAGAGTGTTACAGCCGGGCAGCACAAAATGAGTTAGGTTATACTTGGTCATGTGGTATGCCGTGTACTGAGATAATGTCTGCATCCCTCACTAATGCTGGTCTTCTAACTGGAGATATCACCTACTGGAACTTCTGAGCTTAAGGAAAGACCTCTCTACGTACACACTCACAACAGAATCCTCAAAGGCAGCATACCAGCTCAGCTTAATCCTAAGGTGCTTTCTTTGAGCCCCAGTGCTGTCTCTGTTGCTGTGATGAGAAGTGTTTTCATGTAGAAGAACCCCAGGAAGAAGGTGGGTACGTTCCATTTTATACAGGGGCCCCAAGAGAACCAGCAGATAAAAGGTGTGCTAGAGGAGTGTTTAGGAGAGGGATACTACATGCCAGGATTTCTCCAGAGCCTCTGCCATCCTCTGGAACTCGCTGCCTCAATCTGTCCGGCTATCCCCTACTCTAGCCACCTTCAGGCGATCCCTGAAAACTCATCTCTTCAGGGAAGCCTATCACATCTCAAACTAATCTTTTACCACTTCCATCAGCTCATTCCCCACAGTTACAACCTTTTTGTACCACCTCCCCCACCCTATTAGATTGTAAGCTCTTCTGAGCAGGGCCCTCTTAATCCTCCTGTATTTTATTGTATTATAACTGTATTGTCTCCCTTTTATATTGTAAAGCGCTGCGTAAACTGTTGGCGCTATATAAATCATGTAATAAATAAATAAAAAATAGTTCTTTTATCTGCCTCCACTGTCACCGGGAACAGAACATTACAAAGAATGTTTACTTGTATGAGGCGGAAGATTTCTTAAATACAACAATCTCTGACACTTACATTCTTCAGGGCCCCTTCCTTTGGAGAGAGTGCAGAAAAACAAGCTGTAGCTGTGTTTGGGAAAACCGATGAGCAGCTATTGGGAGTGTAGATGCATAAAACACTGTAAATGCCATTGTAAATAGCAGTTTCTTAAGAGCAGTTACTTTGCCTTGCACCCAGAAAGTGAGGCCCGGAGCGAGAGGAAAGAAGAGGAGCTAGCAGAGGGCCGGAATGACAGGAGTGATAAGGGAGACAACAAGGGGTTTTGGAGAATAGGGTATAAGTGGGGGAGTGTAGTGTGATTGGAGGAAAAGTAACGATAGGAGGGGGGTTAGTTTATTTAATGGGACGGAGGGGTGACCCGGGCAGCATTGCAGGGGAAGCTGTGAACAGGAGCAGTTTTAGTGTCACCTGTAGACCTCCTGCCATGGCTGACGTTTATCAGCTATTGTGCCAGCTCTGGGTGGCCGCCGCTAACAGGGGCCCCGAGTGGCTGCACAGCCAGGTGTCCCCACTGCTGCAGGATCAGGCATCCAGCTCGGCGGTGGGGGGGCAGGAGCTCCCACGTGTTTGGAGGTCTCAGCCCCTGGAGTGTCTTTCTCTGGGAGCTTCCCCCTGAGCTTTGCACCATGGCAGGAGCCCCGATCAGGACCCATCAGGCCCACCGGCTAAGCGTCAGCCTGCTTCCGCGGGTGTCAGGCCTGGACGGAATCCTCTGCATCGGTGGAGCTCGGTGGTCAGGGCTACGGCGCACGCATGCGCCTCTACCTCGCCAGTATCATTGGGACCGGACGGACCCCACTCTGATGTTCCAGTAAGGGGGGAGTCTCGGTGTGGGAGGCCTTTACCAGTCCTGGCCGGGGCAGCACAGTGGTGTAGTGGTTAGCACTTTCACCTAGCAGTAATAGGGTTGCTGGTTCAAATACCGACCATGACACCTTCTGCCTGGAGTTTGCATGTTCTCCCTGTGCCTGCGTGGGTTTCCTCCGGGTACTCCGGTTTCCTCCCACACTCCAAAGACATGCTGGTAGGTTAATTAGAGCCTGTCGATAAAAAAATTGGCCAAATATGTGTATGTTGTATGTGTATGTGTTTGTAGCATGTCAGGACCCTACAGGGCAAGGACCGCACTATACCACAGATGGACACCAGTGGTAAAAGCGCCCTGAGGCGATTCAGTTCGCATAGGTAGCGCTATACAAGTCATTCATTCAGTCATTCAGGAGGGTTGGGCAGCAGAGCGGCACCAGTGGAGAAGGGCAGCGGAGGCACAAGGCCAGGGTCGGAAGGGCAAGAGGAAGGACAAGTCTGGCCGGGAGGCATGGCCAGCAGCGGCAAGCATTTTCAGCATCCAGGCACTCCTCACCTAGGATTCATGACACGGAGCAGTGGCAGTCGCCTGGTGAGCGGTCCGAGGGGGAGCTGTCTGGCTCTGAGGTGGAGGATGCGCAAGACTGGACAGTGCCTGCAAATTCTGGAGCAGCGGCTGTGGGGACCACCCCTGGTCAGCCCGGTAAGTCATCTTCCCATTCTAGCTTTGAATACTGCATTGTGTGGGTTGTTGGGGGTGGCTGCTGCGGGGGATACAGGGGCCGCGAGAGTGGCGTCACAGCCTGCTGGAGGCTCTGCACCTGCCCCAGTACAGTCCGACGTGCAGCTACAGGTATTGCTGTAGGGTTTGCACAATTTGGTGCAGCAGTTTGCAGGAGGGAAAGGTGTACAGGGTGCGTCAGGGTCGCCCCTGGCCCTTGTGTCGGCAGGAGCAGTGTCAGGGGAAAAGGTGGGACAATCGCAGGAGAGTGTGAGTAAGGCGGATTTGGTTTGTATTGCGGACGCGGCTAAATGCAAGGTGTACATCTGCTTTGAAAGGGCCACTGGGGGCACATTTGAAGCCAGAAGTAAGGGAGAAGATCGGCAAAGGTGAGTACGTGGAGATCTTTTCTTCATTGCCCCTGGAAAAGTTTAACCTGGATAGGGTTAACAAAGAATTTTTAAAGGAAAAAGATGGACTGAGCAACTAGTATTTTAATAAACAGCAGGACGAACGAATACCCTATTGGACCAGACCACATCGTAGTGGGGTGTTTTCTTTTTGAATCTAACAACCAACACTCCACAGCAAGCATATGTAGTGGTACTTTGGGAGGGTATTGTTGAGTCCTCATACTCTGTTTTCTACTTTGCCAAGTCAATTTTGTAAATGTATATTTATGTTTGTAAATTCTTATTACATTTTGTTAAATTTTATACATGCCTATAAAGTCCATCTTTTTCCTTTAAAAATTCTTTGTCAATCATTAGGACGTGGCACATGTCTATTTGGGTGTATTGATTGCCACCCCAGGGCCAAGCAATCTATTCCTTGTCTGGATAGGGTTAAGCCAGATGATAGCAAAAAAAAAAGGATGAAAAAAAAACAACGGTACAGGCTGATCCCACGCACGTTCTCAAACTGGCTGCAAGCGTTCGCCATTATGGTGAGTGTAATTGGGGAAAAGAACCCCGAACACTGTTTTTCTGCTACATGGACGCCATAGGTGAGGCCTACAGAGTCTATGGTGGATCTGTGTGGCTACGGTATAATGAGCAGTTCCGGCAGCGGAGAGACGTACGTCTGTCCTTGTGCTGGGATCACAAGGACATTAGCCTCTGGACGAGGCTTATGTCTTCGGCGAGGGCCCTGAACCAGTTTTTTCCAGGAGGGGCCGGTGGTTCAGCTTCCCCTGGACAACCGGCCTCCAAAAAATGGGGTGTCTGCTGGTAGTACAACGAGGGATCCTGTAAATTTGGGGGGTTTTGCCATTTTAAATATGAGTGCTCCTGTTGCGCATGTTTTCATCTCGTGTCCCGCCGGTTTAAAAAAGGGAAGGGCCGTGCCGGAGAATTTGGTAACAAAATGGACAACACCAGTGAGGGTGTCAGCCCATCTAAGAGGATTCTGGGGGGCTTATGGGCTCAGGATGTGGTTTTCAGTGGGGTTAGCATTGAGTTGTTGCTATGCCGGTCCAAGACGGACCAGGGTGGTAAGGGCATCGGAGTACGGCTGTTTTCTCTACCGGGCTCTCCTGTGTGCCAGGTGGGGGTTGTAAGGGAGTTCCTGGGAGTTCGCCCGGTTTCGTATGGGCCATTTTTATTACACAGGGACGGGTCTCCACTGTCCAAGTTCCAGTTTGTGTCAGTTTTTTGAAAATGCCTTAAAGCAGCGGGTTTGGATTTCACACAGGATGCTTCGCACTCCTTCCGTATTGGGGCGGCAACAGAGGCCACGCGATGTGGGTTGGACGAGGCGGCTGTTAAGCGAATTGGTAGATAAGACTGTAGGAGATTCCGTACCTACATTTGCCTGCATTTGGTGGCCGAGTAGAGAGCTACGACGAGAGTAAAAGGGGGGGGGGATGTTTGGCAGGCATGCATATATTGCGGTTTATCAAGTGGGGTAAGTATATGTTGTTTGCCTTGTAGTTATCCCGTAGTGTTTTTGTTCCTTTCTTTCAGGTGGAGACCAGCTGCGCCTCGTCTGGATCATGGGCCACTCATATGTGTTTTGGGGGGCCAGGTGAGTAGACGTTAGGCCTAATGGCTGGCAGCTGGGGATTTCCAGGGGGGAGATGTGTATTCGTTGTGCCGGAAGTGCATCATTTTTCACGAATGGGCAGACCACCGGACGTTTTGGTGCTCCATGTCGGTGGGAATGATCTGGGGGTTCGGTCCATTCGGCTGCTCATCAAGGACGTCAAGTTTGACTTCCTTAGGCTGAGGACAGCCTTCCCAGATATGTTGGTCTTGTGGTCTGACATTGTGGCCAGGACAACCTGGTAATTGGCAAGGTCAGTTGACAGAATCAAAGCCCATATTAACCACTTCAGCCCCAGACCAATTGGCAGCCAAAGGACCAGGCCCCTTTTTGCGATTCGGCACTGCGTCGCTTTAACTGACAATTGCGCGGTCGTGCGACGTGGCTCCAAAACAAAATTGGAGTCCTTTTTTCCCACAAATAGAGCTTTCTTTTGGTGGTATTTGATCGCCCCTGCGGTTTTTATTTTTTGCGCTATAAACAAAAATAGAGCGACAATTTTTGAAAACAATGCAATATTTTTTGATATAAAAAATATATAAAAAAAAACTTTTTTTTTCCTCAGTTTAGGCCGATACGTATTCTTCTACATATTTTTGTTAAAAAAAAATCGCAATTAGCGATTATTGATTGGTTTGCGCAAAAGTTATAGCGTTTACAAATAGGGGATAGTTTTATAGCATTTTTATTAATATTTTTTTTTTACTAGTAATGGGGGCAATCAGTGATTTTTATTGTGACTGCGACATTATGGTGGACACATCGACATTTTTGACACATTTTTGGGACATTTGTCATTTATACAGAAATCAGTGCTATTTAAATAGCACTGATTCCTATGTAAATGACAGTTGTAGTGAAAGAGTTAACCACTAGGGGGCGGGGAGGAGTCAGTGTGACGTGTTGTGTTTTTTTTTACAGTAGGGGGCGTGGCTGTACGCCTGACGTCATTGATCGGTGTTCCCGATGACAGGGAACAGCCGATCACTGACAGTCAGTGTAGGAAGCGCGGGGAGAGGTTTGTTTACACAAACCACTCCCCGTTCCTCACTTCCGTAACCCGATCCCGGGACACCAGCGGCGATCGGGTCCGCTGGTCCCGCGGCCGGGGTCACGGAGCTCCCGACCGGGTCGGATGGGATTCAGCGGGCTTTGAGAGTGTGGAGGTGCTCTCAAGGGTAAGGGGTCACCCTTGTTAGCTGTGGTGGTGGTGGTCTTTGATCGTGGCAAGATTACCTATGACAGGGGTGCCCAATCAGTGGCCCGGGACCTCCTGCTTTGGGATAGCAGGTTCTCAAGCCCAGATCGTGAGTTGCCGACCCGCCAACCCAGAGCATCAGTGTTTTAAATTAAGCCAGCGGTAGAGGAAGCAAGCGGCTGTGGAGGGAGCAGAGCTGCATTTTCCGATGCTTCCTGTGTAGCGCCGGCTCCTGTCCCAAGCGGCGTGATACCAAATGCATTCTGCCTGGAACAGCAACAGCCGGCGATACCTGAATGGAAGACTGTTATTAAAGGTAAGTTTATTACTAAAAGCAGTGTATATATGGGCATATCTGTTCTGCAGTGGTTACTGGGCTGCTTTCAAACTGATCCGCAGGTGCAGCACATTGCACCTTCGGGTTACCTGAACTGAGTCATAGACTTCTGTTATTATCTGCGGGTTTGGTGTGCTTTCATAAAGTGCGCCACACCTGTAGGATATAATAGACATCGATGGCAAAGTGCAGCTAACCTGCAGGAAAGCCACAGGTGCTCTGTACTGCACCCGCAGTGCAGATAAACTGCCGCACATCAGTGTGAAAGCAGCCTTAGGCCCCTTTCACATGATCGGTTCAACCCACGCAGACCCTCCATTCACCTCTATGGAGCAGCAGATGTAAACAGACTTGGGTCCATTTGCACCCACCTACCTCCAGTCCGATCCACTAACAAAAAAAAAAAAACAGAAGGGAATCTGTCCCCTTCCATCTGGTTGGATCGGATAGGGGGGCCCACAGAGTAGAGTGGGCTGTGTCCATGTCCGCTCTGCACAGTGGCGTACTAAGTAGGGTGCGGGGGGCGGGCCGCACCGGTTGCCACACACTGGGGGGGTGTCAGGCCGGCGCCCCCCTCCGTGATGGAAGCGGGGACAGTGCGCCGAGCACGGATATAAATTGTGCAGCGGCGCGGTGAGTGACAGGCAGCAGCAGGTGAGGCGAGAGGAGGGGGAGGGTGTTTGCCGCTCTCCGCTCTCCACGGCTCTGATCTGTCTCGGCTGTGTCATACAGCCGAGCAGAGTGAAGCCGCCGGCTCTGCCTCCCCCTCCTCCTTGTAGTCTACACGTGTAGACACGCTGCTGTGTGTCCCGCGCTGACACTCCAAGGTACATTATGGGTCGTAGGGGGGGTCTGCATTGTAGTAGGGGGGTCTGTACTGAAGGGGGGGTCACTCTGTACTGAAGGGGGGGTCTGCATTGTAGTAGGGGGGGTCTGTACTGAAGGGGGGTCACTCTGTACTGAAGGGGGGGTCTGCATTGTAGTAGGGGGGTCTGCATTGTAGGGGGGGTCTCCACTGTAGGGGGGTCTGTACTGAAGGGGTCCAGAGGTGCAGGGTGCTGTGTAATGTAAGTGGTCCAGAGGTGCAGGGTGCGGTGCAATGTAAAGGGGTCCAGAGGTGCAGGGTGCTGTGTAATGTAAATGGGTCCAGAGGTGCAGGGTGCGGTGTAATGTAAAGGTGTCTAGAGGTGCAGGGTGCTGTGTAATGTAAAGGGTCTAGAGGTGCAGGGTGCTGTGTAGTGTAAAGGGGTTCAGAGGTGCAGGGTGCTGTGTAATGTAAAGGGGTGCAGGGTGCTGTGTAATGTAAAGGGGCCCAGAGTGCTGTGTAATGTAAAGGGGTCCAGAGGTGCAGGGGGGTGTGTAATGTACACAGTAGTGACAAAAGGTATGCAGGGAGCACAGTGGGGTGTTTTTATGTTTTAAGGTGAGGGGGGGGTGCCAGATATAGGATCCGCCCCGGGTGCCAAATGCACTAGGTACGCCCCTGGCTCTGCATATACAGAGCGGACACGGATCTGTCTTCCGTCCGCTCTACTTATTGTGGCCCGCGACCAGTTAACAAGTCGCTTAAGTGGCCCTCGCTCTTCAAAAGGTTGGGCACCCCTGACCTATGAGATGGAAGTGTGGGGGACTCATTGGTGGTATGTGCCCTCTGGTGTATTTCAGTTAACATGATTTAGCTGGAAAATGGTAGTGGTTGCACTGTGGGTGATGTGTTGTCTCCGAGCTGGTGTGCCACGGCTGGAGGCCTAGTACGTAAAAAGGCCCGCAGTGTAGAAGTGGAACATAGGTAAGTTGGGAAGTGCCATCATTTGCTGAATGCATTAAATGCATGAAGGTAAAAAACCTTCATCCTTTAAAACCACTTAAAACCTGCGCCTTGTGGTTGTCACATACCTGATAGGAGACGGAAATGACAAGGTTGGCCTCTTGTATCTCTGACTAAACCACCACTGAAAGTGAGACAGATAGTGACAACGGACAGGAGGAATACAAGTGTCGGTAAATGTTGATGACAGAACCTTGGGCTGGAGATGGAGACTCAGAAGATCCAGCAGGACAACTGGTCAGGAACAGCAGCACTGTGAGAAGATTCTATTGAGGATAAAGGGGAACTCCAATTGCACAGCAGATTCAGAAGGCAGAATCCATTGACGCTCCCAGGAACACACAGGAATGACTAGACCTGATGTAGGATGCAGCCAGAGCAGGCACTCCATAATAGCATGAAGCCAAATCAGAGGCAGAAGCGTAGCCACACAGGAAGCCAAGGTCAGCAGTAAGCAGGCGGAGCCGAGGTCAGGAGCTGTTAAAAGCGATAGTAAAAGCAGAATACAAGATCAGGTCAGGGGCAAACTAGGTCATTATCAGAAATCATATACAGGACACAGCTGAAGAGCAGTCAGCACTGTTGGAGCATCCCTTAAATAGTCCGTCCTGCGCCAATGCCGATTCTGGGCGTGCATGCACATCTGCACATATGCCGTGATACATGTGCACAACCACATGCACTCCCGTGCACGCAAGCATGCACTTCTCCAAGCCAGCTGACCAACAGAAAATTCACTGATAGTGGTGCACTTTAATACATGTGTGTTTTGGGTTGTTGTACATATGTGTTAACGTGTGATTTAAAATGAATGGCAACAAACAAAAATGTACATATTCATTCGCGTGTGTTACCATGCAATGTCTTAATACATTTTAACACACGTTAATGCACTGCAAAAGTATGACTATGCCCTTACATCGTGGTCACAAGATGGACACTACCACATGGCTTCCAGACAAGCTGAACTTCAGTCCCTATTCTAGTACCAAAACTAACTTACCTTATACAGCTATCCCTCTTTGGGCTCATTCACACGAAAAGCCAGGGGATGGTAAAAGCAGGCTGTTGAGCTGCAGTTTTATCCCTATGACCATCTACCTGAAGAAGGACTGCACATATGCCATGGCCTGCAATGTTTTGCTTCATGGTCACAGGAAAAATTTAAACCATGGCAACAGCTAAACTGCAAGTCGCTGCTGAACGCAACCCATTTAAGTATGGGGCCATACCTTGACCTCCCTGCAACTGCATGCATTGTAGCATGGTGATTCAGCCTTTTTAGGGTTAAAATGGGAAGTGGGGAGACGACATATCACCTCTTCACTGCCTGCCAAACACCATCTAAAAAACGATCCGCTGTGGATTGCTTTTCAGAAGAGGCAGCAAGGGTTGCCGCACATTAGCAGGATCCATTGTAGTTCTAATGTAGAGATTTGTATAATATACCGTATTTATCGGCGTATAACACGCACCGGCGTATAACACGCACCCCAAGTTTAGGAGGGCATTTTAAGGAAAAAAAGTTTTAGGAGGGAAGTTTAGGGGAAAAAAAAACTTACATTTAAGCGTCATTTGCAGCTTGCCCAGCGTCATTTGCAGCTTGCCCAGCGTCATTTGCAGCCTTGCCCAGCATCATTGCAGCTTGCCCAGTGTCATTGCAGCTTGCCCAGTGTCATTGCAGCTTGCCCAGCGTCATTGCAGCCTTGCCCAGCATCATTTGCAGCCTTGCCCAGCGTCATTTGCAGCCTTGCCCAGTGTCATTGTAGCTTGCCCAGTGTCATTGTAGCTTGCCCAGCGTCATTTGGAGCCTTGCCCAGTGTCATTGTAGCTTGCCAGTGTCATTTGCAGCCTTGCCCAGCGTCATTTGCAGCCTTGCCCAGTGTCATTGTAGCTTGCCCAGTGTCATTGTAGCTGGCCCAGCGTCATTGCAGCCTTGCCCAGCGTCATTTGCAGCCTTGCCCAGCGTCATTTGCAGCCTTGCCCAGTGTCATTGTAGCTTGCCCAGCGTCATTGCAGCCTTGCCCAGCGTCATTGCAGCCTTGCCCAGCGTCATTTGCAGCCTTGCCCAGTGTCATTGTAGCTTGCCCAGCGTCATTGCACCCTTGCCCAGCTTCATTGCAGCCTTGCCCAGCGTCATTTGCAGCCTTGCCCAGTGTCATTGTAGCTTGCCAGCGTCATTTTCAGTCTTGTCCGGGTTTAAATTTCCCGCCACCGAGACGCTCTGTTGCGTGCGCCGCCAAAAAAGAGCGAATCGCGTCCGAAAAAGGCCGAAACGCCCCCGGAAAAAGCCGAGCCGACTGTTCGGCTCCGCTCGCGGTCCCGCCTCCCTGCTGTTTCCGGAGCGAGCGCAGGGAGGCGGGACTACGAGCAGAGCCGAGCAGTCGGCTCGGTCTTTTCCAGCGCCGCGTCGGTTTTTTCCGGCGGCGACTCGGTCTTTTTAGGCAGCGCTTGCTATTTTTCGGCGGCGCTTGCCATTTTTGTCATTTTTTTGGGGGGTATCGGCGTATAACACGCACCCACGACTTTCCCCCCGATTTTAAGGGGGAAAAAGTGCGTGTTTATACGCCGATAAATACGGTACTATTTAGAAAAGATAATTTATATGATTTTCTAAATTGTATATCCATTGTCTAAATGACTGCAAAGTTTCAAATGTTAGTATTTATGGGAAAGTAGTGGAAAAAAGCCCCTTGCACGTTTAAAGGAGAAGTACAGCCAAAGCTCGTTTGGCTATACTTCTCCCGTCGATCACAGAAGTGCAGTTCGTTCTGCACTCCTGTGACCTGTTTTCAGCAGACAGCGGGATGATTCCCGCTGTCGGCTGACGTCACAGAGCCGGTCCAGGCTCGGGAAAGATCGCGACCATATGCGAGCTGCTGATATAATAATAATAAAAGTGCCACAAATATATATATTTTGTAGACGCTATAACTTTTGCGCAAACCAAACAATATACGCTTTTTGCGATTTTTTTACCAAAAATATGTAGAAGAATACATATTGGCCAAACTGATGAAGAAATTCGTTTTTTTTTTTACATTTTTTTTTGTATATTTATTATAGCAAAAAGTAAAAAATATTGTTTTTTTTATATTTTTTTTAATTGTCACTCTTTTTTTGTTTATAGCGCAAAAAATTTAATCCGCAGGGGTGATCAAATACCACCAAAAGAAAGCTCTATTTGTGGGAAAAAAGGAACTCAATTTTGTTTGGATACAACATCGCACGACCGCTGAATTGTCAGTTAAAGCGACGCAGTGCCGTATTGCAAAAAATGGCCTGGTCAGGAAGGGGGTAAATCCTTCCGGGGCTGAAGTGGTTAAACCAGAGTTTAGTGTCACTTTAAGAGCGATTCTTGCTACCGATTTAGTCCCCAGGCCAAAATGCTGCTTAATCTTGATCGCTAAACGACAGAGCAATAAATTGCTTTAAAAATGTCACTGTGATGCCGCGTACACACGAGCGGAATTTCCATCGGAAAAATCTTGGATGGTTTGTCCGACGGAATTCCGCTCAAGCTCGTCTTGCATACACGCGATCTAACAAAAGTTCACTGAACTTTCGACCGACAAGAACGCGGTGACGTACAACACTACGACGAGCCGAGAATATGAAGTTCAATGCTTCCGAGCATGCGTCGAATTGTTTCCGAGCATGCGTAGGAATTGTGCGCGTCGGAATTGGTACAGAGGATCGGAATTTCCGATCGGAACTTCTTCCGACCAAAAAATTGCGAACCTGCTCTCAATCTTTTGCTGGCTGGAATTCCGCCAGCAAAAGTCCGATGGAGCATACACACGGTCGCATTTTCCGACCATGTGTTTCCGATCGTGTGTACCGGGCATTAGCGATTCTATAAAAAAAATGATGATTTTCTTTTATGACAATTCGCTGTGGCCCGTGAATGGAAATCTCTTGTGTGTCATCAGCCAAAAGGTTAAAACAAAAAAAAGGCTCTTTTTCTGCTGCCACTCCGCTATGTTTTTATGAGCTGGGTGTAGTGAAGCTTACAGACGCTGGTTTTAAAAGTCTGACCCTGAAAGTTTGTTTTTACTCATTCCTTATGTATGCGGATTTCGTCATACTATCTCAATTCCTGGGAAATGTGTGCAGTAAAAGGGGAGGGGGGGGGGGGTTCAAATATGCGAGAGACATGCAGCAGCTTTCCAAGCTGGAGGAGAGCAGATTTGCATACTGTCCTGCCCACAGTATGTGTCAGTGCTGGGAAATTGTGTGATCACAAAGTACAGAAGGAAAAAAAAAAAAAAAAAGAATTAAACACAGAAGGCTAGGCAATCCTGCCTGCGAGCTAAAGAGGAAATACGTGTATGGTGTTGATAAGAGCTGTAAAAACACATTTTTCGGCCCATGGAGAGAGACAGAAAGAGTGAAGACCGCCTCACCTAACGCTGCTGTTCTAGGGGACAGGTGCCCGATGGGTAGACCTATATGTAAGTTCACCAAATGCTGCTTGAACTTTTTATTTTCTTAAGAAATGTCATATTACTGGGAGTAACGACTGTGCTTTGTCAGTGGTTGTCACCGAGGACACCCACCACACATGGACACATCGGGGTTAATTTACCAAATCTGGAGAGCGCAAAATCTGGTGCAGCTGTGCATGGTATCCAATCAGCTTCAACTTCAACCTGTTCAGTTAAGCTTTGACAAAAAAAAAAAAAACATAAAGCTGATTGGTTTCTATGCAGAGCTGCACCAGATTTTGCACGTTCCAGTTTTAGTAATTCAATCCCATTGTATGATCAGAAGTGTTCTGAAGCACTCAAGCACCTCGGTGGCCGTGTATGGGCAAAAATGAGTGTCAGCTATTCAACTGTAGATTGATAGTGTTAGAAAGTTTTTGAATGACTGTCATTCGTTTGTTACCGAATAAACATGGATAAGAACATATGTCGCCAGCACACAATGGATCTATAATCAATAGTCCAAATGTTTATTGAAGTGGTTTATTGACGTGATCTCATCAAAGTAAGTGCAACGCTTCAAGGCCACAAAGGATACCTTCATCAGGTACGTGATGGCCTTGAAACATTGCACTTTATTGTGATGTGATCAATAAATGTTTGAATTATTGATTATGGATCCAAGGTGTGCTGGCAACATACTGTATGGGGTTGATTTACTAAAGGCAAATCCACTGTGCACTACAAGTGCATTTGGAAATGCACTTGGAAGTGCAGTTGCTGCAGATCTGAGGGGAAGATCTGAACTGAGGGGAAGCTCTGCTGATTTCTATTATCCAATCACGTACAAGCAAAAATTCTGTTTTTGATTTTCCTTGCATGTCCCCCTCAGATCTACAGTGATCGCACTTCCTGCAGTGCAAAGTGGATTTTCCTTTAGTAAATAACCCCCTATGCTTTTATCTATGTCGATAGCAGTCAAGCTGCTGGTGGTTGCACAGAATCCTCTTCCTCCAGTTCTTGCCCAGGGAAATGTGAGTTGGGAAAATATCTAGTCTTCTATGGGGGCACATTCCATGAAAAACTAAAAAGGTTGTTGAAGATGCACAAGGGCAAAACTCTCTTCTTTAAAACAAAAGAATAAGATTGACTCATTGCAAAGATTTGATGAGCACGTGATGGCAAGTCTGTGAACAGTAATGACCACATAGTCACAAGTGTTATCTCTTTAAACCGCTGCACTGTCTGACTGTTATGAGAGTCTTAAAGGAGAAGTATAACCAAAGCTCATTTGGCTGCACTTCTGTGGATCACAGGAGTACAGTTCGTTCTGCACTCCTGTGACCCGTTTTCGGCTGAAGCCCGCTGTCTGCTGACATCACAGAGCTGGTCTAGGCTCGGCAAGATCACGTCCATATGGTCCGGATCCACCCACATGCATGGACCAGCACCTGGCTCAGCCTTTCAGCTCCCACCCCCTCCACAGCCCAGTGCTCCAGTGAGCGTGGAGGGCAGAGCAGAGAGCCGGTGACTGACAGTCACGGCTCGCTGCTCACGGAGCTCTCAGTGTTTGATCGTTCAGTTATCAGTCTTAAAAGCACCAGGGGACAGATGCAGCATTGGACCAATGCTACATCCAGCTAGGTAATGCATAGGATGCATTAAGGTGAAAAAACACAAGGGTTTACAACCGCTTTAAGGCTACAACAATGATTTCGGTATAGTTTTTCTCAGCAGATGATTCTCTACAATGTAAAAGTGATCCAAGCGGCTCTAGAGCCACTGGATCACTTTTATAGGCAGTGGTAAGGTCCACCCGCCGCCGCCTTTACAGGGCTCTCCCATTCGATTGAGGAGCTTGGTAAGGATGCGACCAGTGGCATTAGCTTCCTAAGACCTAGTGAGAGGAACTTATGTTTTTTCCACCGTGTGATGTCAGAAACCAGAAGTGATAAGGATTTAGTCACTTCTGCTTATGGTTTGATGTAAACAAGCCATTACTGGCTTGTGAAAGCATCTAATCTGATCTAAGTTTGATCAGATGTTTTGCAGGCCAGAGGAGAGATCTGGGGTGTAAGAGACCCTAGGTCTCTCCAAAAGGAGGACCTGTCATGGCCCATGCCACCACAAGGGATGTTGTTTATCCCCTGTGATAGCAATAAAGTTGATAAAAAAATTAATAAATGTAATAACAATGTAAAAAAAAAGATAAGAAATAAAATAAATATTTAAATATATTAAAAAAAAATGTAAGTGCCCTGTCCCCCCATGCTCGCGGACAAATGGGAATGAGCACATAGGTTTCACAGGTGATCGCACCACACATCTGAGGAATGTCAGAGCAAAAGCAATAATTCTAGCACCAGACCTCCTGTGTAACCCTAAACTGGTAACCTGTAAAGGCTTTTAAAGCATCACCTATGGAGATTTTTGGGTACTAAGGACATACGCAATTTTAAAGAATGGTATGTTAGGTATCTATTTACTTGGCATAACATCATCCTTTATGTTTTACAAAAAAACTGGGTATTCTATTGTTTTTATTTTTAATTCATATAGCACCAATTGCTTTTCAGGCATGTTATCAGTCCAGATATAGACACAGGAGTACTCAAACATAGTTAATTAGTAATATCCAAGGTGTGGTGAGGCAAGCGCAGTTTAGTTCTTTTTTCTATTCTGTTGTGTTTGTATATTTTTTTCAGAAAATTTGCGTTTGATAAACCTCTGTGCAAATATTGTGCAACATAAAAAAATTGTAACAATAACCATTTTAGAGCTTTCGCCATACTTCTCCTTTAACCGCTTCAGCCCTAGAAGATTTTACCCCCTTTCCTAACCAGAGCACTTTTTACAATTTGGTACTGCGTCGCTTTAACTGACAATTGCGCGGTCGTTCAACGCTGTACCCAAACAAAATTTGAGTCCTTTTTTCCCCACAAATAGAGCTTTCTTTTGGTGGTATTTGATCGCCTCTGCGTTTTAATTTTTTGGCTATAAACAAAAAAATTTTTTTTTTTTCATTTTGGAAAGGGAGGGTTATAACACCTGGCAGATTTTTTTTTGGCCATCTGTGTCCCATTGCGGAGACTTTCCTTCACTTCCTGTCCCACAGCCAAACAGGAAGTGAGAGGAAATCCCTGCAAATTAGGGAATTCCTTGGGGACCCCCAGGTCACCAGTACTAGTATCCCCACTGAAAGATTTTCCCCTATTACTTTTCTGGGGGCAAACCAAATTTGGGATTTTCTTTTTTAATGATAATGGTAAACAGTACAAATGGAGAGGGTGAATCTCTTTAACGGGGACACAAACAGCAAAATAAAAAAACTGACAGGGGTTCTAATCCCTCTCCACTCTATCCAATACAAAAAAAAAATTAGTTTTGTCTATATTTATACTTTAATGAACACTTGTAGCTGCAAAGGACTGTACCTGACTTCTTCTTTTTGTACTTCAACACACATGCAGTTAAAGGGCCACTCCCTTTACTGTAAAGAATGCAGAACAACTCTTCTGAAAAGGTTTGTTATATGATATCTATAGTCGACCCAGTTATCGCCAACAATAATCAAAATGGTCACCAATAAACAGGCTGTGTATCTGCTTTCTAGGAGAGATGAAAGAAATGGTAACAGAAAAAATATACAGTATATCATACACTGATCAGCCATACCTTTCTGACCACACACCTAATATTGAGTAGTTCCCACTTGTGCCCTGACCTGTCGAGACATGGATGCCAATAGTCCTCTGCCCTCCTGTCCCTGTTCCTTCTCAGCTACTTATAGTTACTGTACCTTCTACACTTGCAAGAGTGAAGAAAAAGAGATGTATGTAAGTTTAATATCTATCTTGCCTGTACTAGACCCTAGTAATGTGTTCACTTTACGGCCCCGTTCACACCTGGGCGTTTGCAATTACAGGTGGAAATGCCGAGATCCTGCCCGCGATCCCAAAACACTCTGCAAAACGGACCACTCACATAATGCTTATTCAGATGGCAATCATTTTCAATGGCACCTAAATGCGGGTGCGATTCTGCACGCAAACCGGCAAACCGCATCATGTGAAGCATGTCGCCCAAAAGATGCTCCTGCTTCTTTTTAGGCGACAAGCTTCACCCGATTTGATTTTCCGCAATTGCAACACGATTTATCACGCAACAATCAGGGCAGAATCGCACCCGTGTTTAGGTGCCATTAAAAAGGAATGGCTCCCAAAAAAGCGTGGTGCAATTTGTCAGTTTTGCAGAGCGTTTTGGGGTCATGGGCAGAATCGCAGCAATTCCGCTCAAACACCAAGGTGTGAACAGGGCCTACATTAGGGGCCCATTAGTTTGTCAGCTAAAAACATTCCAGGTGCCTTAAAACAAAAAGTGTGCAAAGTCTTCCGTTTGTTTTCTTTAGCAGCCACAGCCTGAGTAGAAAAGCCTGTCTGCTGCCAGCACTCTGCAGGGAAGGACCCTTGTTCCCTGTGTATAGGTAGAGGCATCTTTGCAGCCAGGAACGTTCATGTACTCTGCTGATTGGACAGCTTTAGCTCTCACTCTTTTAGGAGTGCGTTGGACCTCTGCCCAAAGACCACTGCTTACACACAGAAAGCAAGGGTCCTTTGATATAGCACGCTGGTAGTAGATAGGCAGTGGCTGCTTTAGTGATAAAAAAAAGTACTGAAAGCCTTTGCACACCTCCACCTTGATGCCGAAATCCACTGCCAAGCTGCTTTAGATTCATGTGTAAGTTTCCACTTACTGTGTATACTTCCCCATTCCCATTTGACACCAATTCAGCATCAAAGTGCACAGGAAAGTGTAGGGAGGTGGGGGAGGGTCATATGTTCTCCTGTACCAGCGATGGTGAACCTTGGCACCCCAGATGTTTTGGAACTACATTTCCCATGATGCTCAACCACACTGCACGAGCATCATGGGAAATGTAGTTCCAAAACATCTGGGGTGCCAAGGTTCGCCATCACTGCCCTATACCCTACCGCCCAACTTTCTGAGATGGGAAAGAAAGACACCCTATAGCACAAAGTTTGTAAGCAAAAAACAAGTTATGTGGCCCACGAAGAAATAATAAGCAAAAAATGATTGGCTAAACCCAAAAGTGCTTTTTTATTATTATGTTTCCTTTGTACAGGCTATTTAAAACAATAATGTGATAATACAAAAGGTTTGAGACAAAGATTTGGCAACTACACACTTGGCAACTACATGGCAATTAGGTATTACATTTGTTACAGAGGCCTAGACATCTGTCCAAAATGAGGGACATCTGAGAAGGAAAGAGGGACAGAGGGTTTTGGTTCCAAAAGATGGACAGTCCCTCCAAATTTCTATAAGGTCTGGCAATGCAATTGGGTAGCAGAGGAGCATTGCAAAGTAATTCATGCTCCTAAAGTGGTTGTAAAGACACAATTCATTCTACGCATGAAGGTAAAAACCTTCTGTGTGCAGCAGCCCCCCCCCCCCCCCCAGACCCCACTAATACTTACCTGAGCCCATCTCGATCCAGCAATGTCCACAAGAGCCTTGCCTCTCTGGGGACTCTCACTCCCTCACTCCTGATTGGCTTTTGGCAGCATCGGGAACCATTGCAAATTAAAGAAATCTCTTAAGGCCTGCAGGTCACAAGAACTAGTGTCCCTAGATTTCCCTTCTATTACTTTTCTGGGGAAAACCCAAAATTTGGGATATTCTTTTACTTTCACTTTCAATGAAAATAGTAAACAGGAAATAGAGAGGTTGAATCTCCCTAATGAGAGTACAGACAGCAATAAAAACTGACAGGGAGTTTAATCCCTCTTCATTCCATCCAAAACTACAAAAACAAATGTTGTATTTATTTATACTTTAAGTGATGATTTGTTTAAATCCCAAGTGACTTATGACTGTAATGTAATCAAGCTGCATATACAGAAGTAAGTGTTATGCTGAGTACACACAAGCAGATTTTCCGTTGGAAAAAACTTGGATGGTTTTTCCGACGGAATTCCGCTCAAGCTTGGCTTGCATACACATGGTCACATGATTGCTGAACTTTCAAACCGTCAAGAACGCGGTGACGTACAACACTACGACGAGCCGAGAAAATTAAGTTCAATGCTTCCGAGCATGCGTCGAATTGTTTCTGAGCATGTGTAGGAATTTTGCACGTCGGAATTGCTACAGACGATCGGAATTTCCGATCGGAACTTTTTCCAACTGAAAAATAGAAGAGATATTTTCATTGTGTGTGTTAAAAGATACAATAAACAAACAACTTTCCAAACTACGAATCATTATCACCAATATATATATATATACATACATAAATATTGAATTTCAACAAATACGAACGAAATTATATATGAATGAATTCGACATGATTCGAGATTCAGTATAACGAATATCGACACTCTACAGAAATAACTAATTATCCGAAAACTTATTAACGTAACATAACTTATATAACAGAACAAAATGTATTTTACGAATGACAATGAACCGAAACTAAACAAAATTTTCCATTTTGCACAAGTCTAAAACAATCCTCCCTACATAAGTTTTACATGTATATCTGCTGTGACACACAGTTCTATCTCCTGTCTCAGAGTTTGTCAAAATGTAATAGGCTGATAACAGAGGAACGGAGCAGGACAAAGCTATGGGACATAGGGCTTTGAAGAAAGATACAAAAACACTGCAGATAAATGTGCCCAGCTCAAATTTCATGAATCTGGTTTACATCCACTTTAATTCTAGCATACACAGTGGCTTGGGATAGTGGCGGGGTAGTTTTTTCCAGTTGAGTGCTATGGGACACCTCGGTGCTGTAAGAACACGGAGTAATAATTTTTTAAAGTGTTTAGCGAGCTTCAGAGAGGAGAAGCCCAATATGAAAAATTGGAGGTAAACAGGATGGTTACATCTAAAAGCAGCTTTTGGACTAATTTCCAAAAAGGTATTAATCCTGCGCAGCTCCAATAGATATGGTAAAGTGTGCTTTTATCACAATGGCATCCCCAACTTCAATCAGTGCTAGCAGGGTATATAGTGTGGAGGAAGTCTGGTGTCAAGTACCAAAAGTAGGATATTTTATACAAATTTTCTTAATAAAGAGTACAGAGGGAGCTCTTGGTTGCCTGAGACCAGACCACCTGCCAGGCCTCTAGAGAAAGTTCTTGACCTAGGATCTTCTCCCACTTGAGCATATAGGAGTCCTAACCTCGAGTTTGCATGGGATAGACATTCAATATTTTATAAATATCTGAGATTAAGCCCTTTTGAGAGGAATCCGCTAAGATCGTTCTTTCAAAATTGATTAAAGGGGAAAACTGTAACGTAGAAGTAATGGTCTGGGCATAATGACGAATCTGTAAATATCCATAGAACACCAGGTCAAATTTGTCTTTAAGCGTATCAAATGGTAAGTTTGTGAGACCTTGGATCAACCAGGTGGCCAAAGTAAATGAGATTCTGTGTCAACCAAGGAGAAGACATCAGAAATGTCAGTCTATATGGCATTCTGGGGTTATACAAGAAAGCAGTCATAAAGAGGCTTCAGACTTAAGGAAATGTTGCCGGGTCATTATACGCCACAAATTCTGGAGCTGAGCCATTGTACCGAGTAAATTACTAGAGTCTACCTCCGCATTTGCATTCCATAAAAGATTATTAGGAACAATAGGTGCCAGCCACGATTTCTATCCATTTGTTGTAGGCACGTAGTGTAGACCAAGATGCAACCGCACACAATTGGGCTGCTTGATAGTACTCTCAAAGGTTTTGAAACACTAGCTATGATCCCATTGCGATGCCGGAAGGACTGTGCAAGGTATTCTATGCCGTTTATAGTTCCAGACAAAGTTTAGTAAGTCTATAAATGGATTTTTAAGATGCAAAGCAGGAACAGGGATGGGAAACGTTTTAAACAAGCATAGGAGTTTAGGGAGTATAGACATTTCTATGGATGCAATGTGACCAGGCAGAGAAATGCAATGTTTCTTCCACTGGTTTATGGTCATCCTAATTTGTTGAACGATAGGGGGAAAATTCTCTTTATACAACGTGTCATAGGATGTAGTCATATGAACTCCAAGATTGCTTTAAATTTTTTATGAGTAGAACTGAAGAACCTCTTTAGGCTTGTTTATGAATGTGTTTATTATTATAAATGTGCTGAAACTCTTATAGGCTTCAAATTTGTTTCTCTCATGTTTACCACACAGGTCTCTGTGCAGTGCACTGATGAGATGACAACTGATTAGATGGCAACTGCAGTGCTCAAGATGTGGAAAAACAGAATTAAACACATCAGCCTAATTTGGGTTGTCATGTCACTAATAGCATTAAGCAGATGTAAGTATAATTGGCTACTGTTTGCTTCCTTTACTGTATATTATTAAATCTGCTCCAGAATAGCTTCCAAGCTAGATTTAGATTAGGAGCCCCCTAGACCACTTTTAAAATGGACATGAACTTAAAAAGTGAAAATATTCTGACTTATAGGGAACAATTAGAAATCTTAATTGTGCGCTAAGCAGTACTCTGAATAATGTGCCTTTATCCTGTATTCCTCCTCAAAACCAACAAGAGCACTTTCTAGGCCAGCCTGGGCACTCCTTTGACTAGAGCAGGGCTCTCCAAACTACAGCCCGTGGACTACATTTGGCCACCTACCAGATTATAAATGGCCCACAGCAAGTCTGATGTGATGGGGGCCTCTGATGGAAAAGGGGAGACTATTGATGTAAAAAGGGAAACTTCTAGTTAAAAAGGGAACATGATGTGGAAGGGAGGCCATACTGGAAAGGGGACTTTAGGATGAAATGGGAGGGCTCCTGATGTGAATGTGATGGGAGACTTCTGATGCAAAAAGAGGGACTTCTGATGTGAAGGTGGGTGGTGCTACTGATGTAAAATTATTTCACCAAGCTTGTTTATTCATTCGTTCATTTAAATTTTAATAATTTATTTAAATTGTTTTTCGGCCCATGAGTATTTGTAAACTCTGCCCAGTATATCTGCAACGTAAGATCATCTAAGGCAATGCTACCAATGACTGCCAGTCTTACCAGATTTGGAGTAACATTTGGTGATGCTACTACTGTGCTGGTCGCTGTTTTGTTTGCTGGAGAGGAAACTGAGGACATACAGTGCAAACATCTTTCTGCTTTTGCTTAATTTATTCTGTGGATCTGTGCTTTCTGTACCTCTACATCTGCCTTATTTGTGTCCCTGCTGGGAAGAGTCACACCTCTGTTGGTCCTTTTTATCATTGTAGCTGAGACAGAAATTTAGGGGAAATTATAACTTTTAGAGTTGTCATGTCACGAGAGCAGGTGGTAAAGAGGAATTTTCTAATAAGAATAATGTTCTGGTCACAATTGTCCATAGGAATCCCCCTCATTTTAGGGAGATTTTCTCTTACTTCCTGTTTGATTTCCAGATAGAAATTGAAGAGGGAAATCTCCAGCAGGATAAAGACAGCAAAAAACTGATAGTTTAACCCTCTCCTACTCTATCAAAACTAAAAAACATTTTTTCCATACGTACAATTTAATGTCTTGTGCAGTAAAGATAAATGAAATCATAAACAATAAAAAATTAAATCTTGTGTTTGTAGGTATTGTGGAGGTTGAATAATTTCCTGTAAATTTAAATTAAATTAAAAGTCCTGCCTAAAAACAGCTATTTGCTATTAGGTTTACTAACCAGAAAAGTCTTCTTGGTGTCTCTGATTTAGTATACATTTTTTGCACATTGATGCAAAATATGAGCATACCAAATTTGCATGATTTTAAAGCCCAATTCAGCCTTCCCGTTCAATGTGCTCCTCCACTGAGCAGCCAGTCTCCAGTCTCCAGCCTACTTGATCCAGCAGCTTCTTCCCTTAAGTTTGGTCTACAAGAAAATGGCTACCGCTATTTACGATAAATCTTTTCCTAGTTGCAAACTGCAATTTTTTCTGCTTATAATTTGCCTTCCCAGCTTCATCCCTTACCCTTTATCTACATGCTAATGAAATATTTAAATAAAACCTTTCTATTTTCATTAACAACCTTATTTTACCATCCCAATTCCAAAAACTTGGGACGCTGTGTAAAACCTACATAAAAACCGAATGCAATGATTTGCAAATCTCATAAACCTATATTTTATTCACAATAGAAAATAGAAAACATAAAATGTTTAAACTAAGAAAATGTACCATTTTAAGAAAAAATAAGATCATTTTGATATTTATGGCAGCAACACATCTCATAAAAGTTGGGACAGGGCCATGTTTACCACAGTGTTGCATCCTCTCTTCTTTTAACAATACTCTGTAAATATCTGGGAACTGAGGAGACCAGTTGCTGGAGTTATGGGAGAGAAATGCTGTACCATTCTTTCCTGATATAGGATCCTAACTGCTTAACAGTCCTGGGTCTTCTTTGTTGTATTTTTCATTTCATGATGCGCCAAATATTTTAAATTGGTGAAAGGTCTGGGCTGTAGGCAGGTCAGTTAAGCACCCAGACTCTTCTACTAGGAAGTCATGCTGTTGTCATAGATTCAGTATGTGGTTTAGCATTGTCCTGCTGAAATATGCAAGGCCTTCCCTGAAAAAGACATTATCTGGCTGGGAGCATATGCTGCTCTAAAACCCGGATATATCTTTCAGTATTGATGGTGCCTTTCCAGATGTGCAAGCTGCCCATTCCATACACACTAATAATGCATTCCCATACTATCAGAGATGCAGGCCTTTGAACTGAGCACTGATAACAAGCTGGAAGCTCTCTCTAATCTTTAGTCCAGAGAACGAGCCGCCTATGGTTGTCAAAAAGAATATCAAATTTTGATTTGTCTGACAACAGAACAGTTTTCCATGTTGCAACAGGCCCTTTTAAATGAGCTTTGTCCCTGATAAGATGGCAGCATTTCTGGATCATGTTCAGACATGGCTTCTTTGCATGATAGAGCTTAACCTTGCATTATTGGATGGCGGGGAAAACTGTGTTCACCGAAAGTGATTTTGGAAGTATTCCTGAGCCCATGAAGTGATATCCAACCACAGATTAATGCCCGTTTTTAATGCAGTGCCATCTGAGGGCCCGACATCACAGGCATCCAATATTGTGTTTTAGCCTTGTCCCTTACACACAGAGATTTCTCAAGATTCTCAGAATCTTTTGATGATGATATGTACTGAAGAGTGAAGATGATGATATATTTAAAGTCTTTGCAATTTTACGCTGAGGAACATTATTCTGAAATAGTTTCTTAGACACAGCTTTTCACAGAATGGGGAACCTCTGCCCACCTTTACTTCTAAGACACTCTCACTCTCTAAGATGCTCTTTTTATACCCAATCACGTCACTGACCTCTTGCCAATTAACCTAATTAGTTGAAAAATGTTCTTCCAGCTCCTCCTTGTTAGTACCACTTACTTTGCCAGCTTTCTGTTGCCCTGTCTCAACTTTTTTGAGATGTGTTGTGGCCATCAATTTCAAAATGACCTTATTTTTATTTTTTTTTTAAATGGTACATTTTCTCGATTTAAACATTTGATATGTTTTCTATTTTCTCTTGTGAATAAAATATGGGTTTATGAGATCTACAAATCACTGCAATTTCCTTGCATGTCCCCCTCGGATCTACAGCGACTGCACTTCCAAGTGCACTTTCAGTGCAATTTCAAGTGCACTTTGCACTTGTAGTTTGCACTTTTAGTGCAAAGTGGATTTTCCTTTCGTAAATAACCCCCATTGTGTCATTAACCACTTTCCGACCGGCGCACGACGATGCACGTCCCTTTTTTGAAGAGGGATATCTCGGTAACGGCAGCAGCTGCTGCCACAACCGAGATATCCATCTCTTCAGGCGCCGGTCGGCATTCCGATAATGCTGGTCATCGCGGCGAATTCGCCGCGAGATCACCGTTATCGGCGGCGGGAGAGGTGCCCCCCCATCCCGCCGCTCTCCCCCGCCTTCCGTCGCTTACCGGAACCGTCGGCAGCGGCGGAGGCGATCGGGTCCTTTCCCCTCATAGAGATGAGTGACGCTAAGATGGCCGCCACTCATCTCTATACCATAGGAGGGCGGAAGCGACGTCAAAAACGTCACTTCCGCCCATACCTCTTAAAGAGGGATTTTCAAATGTCATTTTTTTAAATGACATTTTTTTTTTTTTTTTTTTTCATTGAAGTCAAAATATGAGATCTGAGGACTTTTTGACCCCAGATCTCATATTTAAGAGGACCTGTCATGCTTTTTTCTATTACAAGGAATGTTTACATTCCTTGTAATAGGAATAAAAGTGAGCCAATTAAATTTTTTTTAAAAAACAGTGTAAAAATAAATAAAATCAAGAAAAATAAATAAGAAAAACAAAAAAAAATTTTTTTAAAGCGCCCCGTCCCGACGAGCTCGTGCGCAGAAGCGAACGCATACGTGAGTAGCGCCCGCATATGAAAACGGTGGTCAAACCACACATGTGAGGTATCGCCGCGATCGGTAGAGCGAGAGCAATAATTATAGCCGTAGACCTCCTCTGTAACGCAAAATATGCAACCTGTAGAATTTTTTAAACGTCGCCTATGGAGATTTTTGAGGGTAAAAGTTTGATGCCATTCCACGAGCGGGCGCAATTTTGAAGCGTGACATGTTAGGTATCAATTTACTCAGCGTAACATTATCTTTCACAATATATAAAAAAATTGGACTAACTTTACTGTTGTCTTATTTTTTTATTCAAAAAGGTGAATTTTTTCCAAAAAAAGTGCGCTTGCAAGACCGCTGCGCAAATACGGTGTGAAAAAAAGTATTGCAACGACCGCCATTTTATTCTCTAGGGTGTTAGAAAAAAAACAATATATAATGTTTGGGGGTTCTAAGTTTTTTTCTAGCAAAAAAAACTGTTTTAAACATGTAAACACCTAAAATTTCAAAACAAGGCTGGTCTTAAAGTGGTTAAACAGCGCTGCCACGCTCTCTCTCCCTAATAGAGAGCGGAATGTGTCTAGGGATTCAATGTAACAAATTGTATATATATGTCACAACATAGTAAGTATAAGGCCCCTTTACACATGCTGTCCGTTTGTCTATTTTTCATCCATTCTTTGATAGGTGAAAAACGAACATCAATGCATCTCTATGGAAAAACGAATGTAAATGATCATCGATTTACTTCCGCATCTGTTATCATCCATTTTTTTTTTAAACTAATCAAAGCTCTATTTTTCTTCTGTTAAAAAAACAGATCGGATGAAAGAAATATGTAAATGGTCAGTTTTTCATCAGTTTCTGCATTGGTAGTGGATGTAAAAAAAAAAAAAAACTGATGAAAATCTGATGAGCACAGATGAAAAAAGGATGAAAAACCGATGAATAGATCATCCGTTTTGACTGATCTGATGAAATGAACGGTCTGCATGTGTGAAAGGGGCCTTAGGCTCCATTCACACCTATGCAGTTTTAGTGCTTTTTGCATTTTGCAGAAATGCATGGAAACTTATTAACATGGGTTCCTATGGAACATGTTCACATCAATGCATTTTTATGTCTCTGCATTTTTGGAAAGGGTCGGGGACTTTTTTTCATGCAAAATGCAGCGTTTTGCATGTAATAGAAGTCAATGGACCCGCATCCAAAACGCAAGTTCCACGTTTTAACTGCGATTTTGCTGCGATTTGCGATTTTTTACACTGTATATAGCTGGTTGCTAAGCAACCACAGTGTAAAAAAAATAAAAAATAAAATCGCGGTAAAACCACGTGTCCCAAAAATGCGCAAGCTCTGCAAAAAGCACTGCAAAAACGCTCAAAAGCAACATGCATAGATGTGAATCGAGCCTTTGGCCTGATTCACACCTAGGCATTTTTAGTGCTTTTTGCATTTTGCACTACAGTCCCTTTAACATGGTTTCCTATGGAACACGTTCTGTAGTGCAAATCAGCAACATGCAAAAAGCACTAAAAATGCATAGGTGTGAATCCAGCCTAAGGCTCGATTCACATCTATGCATTTTGCTTTTGAGCGTTTTTGCAGTGCTTTTTGCTGTGCTTGCTGCGTTTTTGGACACGCGTTTTTACCGCGATTTTGCCGCGATTTGCGTTTATTTATTTTTTTTTAATTTTTTTTTTTACACTGTATTTTTGCATTTGCTTAGCAACCAGCTATATACAGTGTAAAAAAAATAAAATAAAAAAAAAATGCAAAACGCAAATCGCGGCAAAATCTCGGCAAAATCGCGTTAAAAACGCAGTACTTGCGTTTTGGATGCGGGTCCATTGACTTCTACTACATGCAAAACGCTGCTTTTTGCATGAAATAAGTCCCCGACCCTTTCCAAAAATGCAGAGACACAAAAATGCATTGATGTGAACATATTCCATAGGAACCCATGTTAAAAAATTTTCCTGCATTTCTGCAAAATGCATTAAAAAACACGCTAGTGTGAATGGAGCCTTAGGCCCGGTTTACACCTATGCATTTTTTAGCACATTTTAAGTTTTGCAGAAACACACTACAGTCAATTTAACATGGTTTCCTATGGATGTGGTTCACATCTGTGCATTTTATGGAACGATCTAGGGACTTTTTTTCTGGTTTTTGGTTCCATAGACTTCAAATGGATGAAAAAAGGAAAATTTATTATCAAATACTTACCGTAATTTTCCTTTCCTGATGGACTCCATGGCAGCCTACGTGTGGGTTAACCCCGCCTCCTCTCCAATGCTATAGGACCCCATTCCCATAAAAGAACACTCACCACTCATACTGTGTTCTGTAACTAGCCTACTCATATGACTCATGGGTGAGAACTCCGTCTGCCATGGAGTCCATCAGGAAAGGAAAATTACGGTAAGTATTTGATAATAAATTTTCCTTTTTCCTGACAGACTCCATGGCAGCCTACGTGTGGGAAATAACTAGTCGACCACACGGGTGGGTATGCTTTAAACAGAAAATATTTAATTTGATCTATCAGCCGATAGAATTTTCAAACCAAAGTTTACAGAAGATAAAGAAGCAGGTTCAACGCAATAATGCGACATAAAAGTATTAATAGAGGCCCAAGAAGCTGCCTTGCAGATGGTATCAGGAGCCACGTGCCGGGCTGCTGCCCATGAAGTAGCCATTCCTCTAGTCGAATGTGCCGTCACCGCCTCAGGAGGAGCCAAGCCCTTAGCCCTATGAGCCTGTTGTACAGTTCTCACGATCCAAGCTGCCAGAGTCCTGGTTGAAGCTTTGTTCCCCTTGTTGCTGCCTGAGTGCAGTATAAAGAGATGATCCGAACGCCTAAAGGCGGAAGTAATGCAAAGGTATTCTCTCAGAGCTTCCCCGGCATCCAAAGGATGAATATCATCGGATCCTGGTGATCTGAAGGTAGGTAGAACGATCTCTTGGTTCTGATGGAATACCGAGGTTACCTTAGGATTGGATCCCAACATAGGAATGAGGACCACTCGGTCCGGAAAGAAAGTCAAGAAGGGTTCTTCGAAGCCTAGTGACCCAATTTCTGATACCCTCTTGGCCGAAGTGACTGCCACTAGGAAGGCAACTTTTTCTGAAACTTCTTTAATGGAAAGCGGGGATGGCCCCGTCGTACTCAGTCCAGAAATAGAGTCAAGGACAAGGGGAAGATCCCATTTGGGGAATCTAGACTTCCTTTGGGGCTTGAGTCTTGAGGCCCCCCAAAAAAAGAAACAGATGGACTGCCCAGGAGGTACCAGAGAAGGCTGATAAGGCTGAAACTTGCACCCTGAGAGAGCCTATGGATAAGGGAAGGTCAAGGCCAGTTTGTAGGAACCCGAGGATGTCTTGGACTCTTGGATGTTCGAAGAATCTCTCTGTAGATGAACAAAAGTTCACGAATTTGGACCAGATTCTACCATAAACCTTGTTCGTACTCGATCTCCTGGAGCTCAATAAGGTAGAAATCACACTAGAAGCACATCCGATGGACTCTAGCCTCTTCCTTTCAAGAACCAGACCATCAGTTTCAGTACTGCTGGACATGGGTGCAGTACCGCCCCTTGAGACAGAAGGTCCGTCCTGAGAGGGAGAGACACCGGCTTCCGTACACTCAGCTGGACTAGCAGAGGGCCAGTAAGGAGCAATCATCACTACCTCTACCGCTTCCGTCTGGAGCCTCTGAAGGAACCTGAGAATTAGTGGAAGTGGAGGGAAGGCATAGGCCCTCTTGAATCTCCATTGGTCTGTTAGTGCATCCGTCCCTAAGGCCTGGCTGCAGCGGTTCCATGTGTAGAACTTCTCTATTTTGAAGTTGTAGGGGGAGGCAAAAAGGTCTACCTCGGGATTGACCCCCAGCGACAAGATCCACTCGAAGGACTGAATGTGGAGGGACCACTCGTTGTTGTCCAACTGGGTGCGTGATAAGAAGTCCGCTTGCGTGTTCTGAACCCCTGGGAGAAAAACCGCAGAAATATTCACCAGGTTCTTCTGTGCCCATGATAGAATGGGTTCTACTTCCTGGAGAAGAGTAGAACTCCTGGTGCCCCCTTGCCTCTTCACGTAGGAGACAGCTGTGGTGTTGTCCATCCGCAACAACACCGACTTCCCCTTCAAGATCTGGGAGAAGTGCTGGAGAGCGCACCAGGCTGCTCGGAGTTCCAGAATATTCGACCCTGGAACAGGAAGACTTGTGTCCCACTTGCCTTGTGCAAGGTCCGACCCGCAAAGGGCCCCCCAGCCGGTCCCACTGGCATCGGTCGTGACCGTTACCCAAGAAATGGGAGCTATCGATTGACACTTCAGGAGATTCCTGTGTTGGAGCCACCAGAAGAGACTGTTCCTCATTGTTGACGTTATCCGTATTTCTTGGCTTTTGCTTCCCGTCTTCCATTGTCTCAGAAACCCTGACTGGAACGGGCGTAGTCTCCACAAGGCCCACTTGACCATAGGAGTCGTAGAGACCATTGTCCCTATGATCTTGAGACACTGCAAGGCCTTCAGGTACTGCGTATGAAGAGCTTGAGAGACCCTTTCCCGTATGATCGGGATTTTTTCCATCGGCAGCGAGATCGTACTTTGCAAAGTGTCGAACTGAGCACCCAGATAAATTAGCCGTTGTGTTGGCACTAGCTGGCTTTTTGCCATGTTTAGGAGCCACCCGAAGCTGGTCAATGTGGACATCACCTGCTCGCGATGAACCAACAGCTGCTCTTTGTCTTGCGACAGAACCAGAAGGTCGTCCAGATAATGGTACAGCCTTATCCCTTTTAGCCTGATCAGGGCCACCACCGCCAGGAGCACTTTTGAAAAGACTCGAGGGGAGGTCGTCAATCCAAAGGGGAGGCAGATAAACTGTAGATGGTCTTGATCGACATGGAATCTTAGAAACCTTTGGCAGCCTTCCTCTATTGGAACGTGAAAATAAGCGTCCTTTAAGTCGATCGAGACCATCCAATCCCCTGGTTGGATGGCTTGTTGTATAGTTAGGAGGGTTTCCATTTTGAATTTTCCGTATTGTATAAACCGATTTAAGTATGTTAGATCTATCACTGGGCGCCATGATCCACTTTTCTTCTGCACTAAGAAGAGGGGAGAGTAGACCCCTTGAAAACGCTCTTCTTCTGGCACCCGGACCACTGCATCCTGAGCCTTTAACAGCTCCACGTATGACAATAGGACTTGTCTTTGATCTTCCGAATGAGGAAGCAGGGTGGACATGAACCTGGGAGGAGGAACGCTGGAGAAGGTCCATCTGTGCCCCGACGAGACCGTCTTGATGACCCAATAATCCGAGATCGAGGCCACCCAGACGTGCCGGAAGAGGGATAGACGGGCCCCCACCCGACCCGCCTGGGCGGGCACAATCTCAGAAGGACTTGGGTGGCTCACGTCCACCAGACGACTGGTTCTTGACGGACTTGCGAAAGGAACTCTGTCCTCTGCTCCAATTCCTCCTGAAGTCCCTTCCTGGCTTGTAGGAGCGTGCATCCCTCGAGCGCTCTGGACTACCCCTTTTGAACTGGGGCTTCTTCCGCCCGAGCAGTCTTCTGTCCTGGGGAAGGAAGCCCGACTTACCGCCTGTCGCACGCGTTATGGCATCATCCAGCTTGTTACCGAATAACGTAGACCCCTCAAAGGGGATTTTGCACCATGCTTGTTTGGAAACAGGATCGGCGAGCCAGGGACGTAGCCACAAAGCGCGCTTAGCCGTGACCGAGGACAGCATAATGCGTGCCAACAAACGAATCAAGTCGATGGAAGCCTCCCCCAGAAAAACCGCTGCAAGCTTTAGTTCTGCTGCTGCTGAACTCCTGGCCAATTCGGCCGACACACCATTCAGGAAGGAGTTCACATTTTCAGTCCACGCCTCCATGGCCTTGGACATAGCCACTAGGGCTAAGACAGGTTTACAGGCCATTCCAGCAAGACCGTAGATCCTTTTGAGGTCTTGGTCGATCTTCCTCTCTAGGCCGTCTTTAAAGGACACAGAGTCCTCCATCGGGAGAGTGACGTGCTTAGCCAGGCGCATCAACGCTGCGTCCACAAGCGGAGCGTTCTCTAGATGCTTTACCTCTTCCATCTTAAAGGGGTACAGCCTGGAAGTCTTGTTGGTCATGGAGGATTTCCTATCCACCTTGCTCCATTCTTCTTCTATAACGTCTTTCAGTTCCGTGAGTAGAGGGAAGTTCGGCCGCTCTTTACCCAGCTGCTTGAAGAATTTCTTCTGTTTGGCTGGGGGGGTAGATGCTTCTTCCCACTTGAGGGCCTCCTTAATTGCCTTAATCAGTGGCGAGACCATGGCGAAATCAAAGCCCCCAATCTCCTCGTCTGGGAACTCTTCTCCAGAGGACTCACCGGAAGCCCCGTAGGGCTGGGACGTACCCGGGTCATCACGGGGTTCGTCAGTCTGGGGACCAGATGCAGTCGTTGATTGGCTCAACGTGTGAGGAACCTCCATGTCCTTAAGCGACTGCTGTACAACACGTTTTACCAGGGACTCCATGCGCTGGTTTTCCGTGTCTTTTTCCCCGACCGCCTTGGCAAATCATCTGTCACATAATGACTTGCCATCCGGGACTCGCGTCTTGCAACCCCAGCATGCTCTGTGATCCGAGCGTTCATCATGGCGGTGGGAGCGGTGTCTGGAGGAGGAATGTGAACTTCTCCTCTGATGATGAGACCCATGCGAAGATCCCTGTCTGGATCTGGACGATTGCTTTTGTTGTGGCCTGGCAAGGTCCCTATCCTGCGAATCCGGTCTGGAAGGGCTAAAGCACAAACAGGGTGGGGGGAGGGGAAAAACATTGGCATCAAAATGCAAATAAAAAATGCAGTTGTACCTCAACCCCTCCCTTACCAGCACATACCTAGTGCGTAAGGGCTGGCCACTAAAAGGCGGTGAATTGTCCATAATCTGTGGACGAAGGGCGTCACAATATGAATACTGCAGTCTGCAAGAGAAAATGCGACCTAAGCAACAAGCCGGCAAAAACTAGCAAGGAAAATGCATGCCAAGAAAAAATAAATATGCATATATACACCCCCCTTTTTTTATTTTTATTTTTTTTAAATATATACACATATATCTATATCCATGAGAGCCATTTAAAAGCATTTCAATTAAATTCAATAATTAAATTTAATAATTCCTCCATATATATATATATATATATATATATATATATATACCCCAAAAGAAGTTATCCAATACAACCAAAGGTAATACATGCACTGACCTTGTAGAAATAGCCTGCCGTGGGCTGGGGAACGGGCTTGCTGCTTCCAATACCCTGGAAACCCAGAGAAAACTGAAGCAGCAGCCCTGAATTTTGAATTACCGCCCCTCCACCTCGCACCTGCGCCGCGGAGAATACCGTACTGCGCATGCGCGACCGTCGAACCGCGCCTGCGCGAACCAGGCCTCGATTTCGCCAGAGGCTGGTGCGCATGCGCAGACCGCCGAAGCGGCTGAGAACCTGGAAAACATACGGCGAGCTGGAACGCAGAAGCGCTCCAGCCGCCATCCAGGGGGGAAAGTACACTAGACGCCAGGGATACATATAAAACAAATATAACTGCCATGGAGCCATTAATAAAGATGCAGACCTTGCCAGCCGCTGATGTCATCCGTCCGACGTCCGTGTGCGTCTACCGAGCATACAGAGGCAAAACCACCCCGCTCTGGGGGAGAAAGACATCCAGCCTCAAAAGCTTACTCGCCCGCCCATGGCTGAGCACAGAGCTTTGCACCGCACAGGTATGCTTCTTCAGGAAAGAAATCCGAAATCCTACCGGACGCGAACGGAATGTGAAGGTCCATAGGAGGAGGACAAAAAAGGAACACAGTATGGAGTGGTGAGTGCTCTTTTATGGGAATGGGGTCCTATAGCATTGGAGAGGAGGCGGGGTTAACCCACACGTAGGCTGCCATGGAGTCTGTCAGGAAAGCATGTATTGAAAAATGCAAAATGCAACCTGCATAGGTGTGAATCAGGCCTAAGGCTCGATTCACATCTATGTATTTTGCTTTTGAGCGTTTTTGCAGTGCTTTTTGCGGTGCTTGCCGCGTTTTTGGACACACGTTTTTACCGCGTTTTTGCCGCGTTTTTGCATTTTTTTTTTTTACATTTTTTTTTTTACACTGTGGTTGCTTAGCAACCAGCTATATGCAGTGTAAAAAAATACAAAAAAAAAAACGCAAATCGCGGCAAAATCGGGGCAAAAACGCGTTACTTGCGTTTTGGATGGGGGTCCATTGACTTCTATTACATGCAAAACGCTGCATTTTGCATGAAAAAAAGTCCCCGACCCTTTCCAAAAATGCAGAGGCACAAAAATGCATTGATGTGAACATGTTCCATAGGAACCCATGTTAAAAAATTTCCCTGCATTTCTGCAAAATGCATCAAAAAACGCATTAATGTGAATCAAGCCTTCAGCTACATAAGGGCTCTTTTACAGTGGGTAAAATAATTATTTGATCCCCTGCAGATTTTGTAAGTTTACCCACTTACAAAGAAATGAAGGGTCTATCATTTTTATCATAAGTGTATTTTAAATGATAGAGACAGAATATTAACCAACAATCCAGAAACAAACACATAAAACAAATGCTATAAATTAAGTTGCAGTTCAGTGAGTAAAATAAGTATTTGATTCCCAAGCAAAACATGACTTAGTACTTGGTGGAGAAACCCTTGTTGGCAACCCTTGAGGTAAGATGTTTCTTGTAGTTGTAGGTTGTAGGTTTGCACACATCTCAGGAGGGATTTTGGTCCACTCTTCTTTAAAGATCTTCTCTAAATCCTTAAGGTTTCTTGGTTGTCTCTTGGCAACTCAAAGTTTCAGCTCCCTCCGCACATTTTCTATAGTATTAAGGTCTGGAGACTGACTATCGGTTACAAATCGGATACGGTTCAAAACACATCCAATTTGCATATATGTAAACCGTCAGTGAACCCAGGTTGCTGTTCACATTTGCGGCTATATAGATATCAACTGTGTGTTTGGCGCTTATATAATCTATTTTAATCATACAGGTCTCTGGTACTTACATTTTACAAATAAACAATATAAAAGTAAGGGTATTTACAAGTGATGTAATGATATGTTGCCATTTTTAATACCAAGTATACCAGACTTTAACAATTTTATGATGCATTTTATTGATCACAACATACTGTATGTGCCTTTAGATTGACAATTCCCTGCGTAAACAGATTATAATATAATGTTCATATGTGTTTATATTCAGATGCAAGAAGAAATGGTGGGATACCATTCCAAACCCTGAAAAAAGCATGATTGTCAAGAGCAAACCGACGCAGGTGAGCTAGTAATTCTAATAACATAATATAGCTTTGTTAAAGGGCCAATAAAACATCACACAGTTTTCTTTTAAATGACAACTACATAACCCAGATTTCCGCATTTGGTAAGACACAAGAATAGGCGGCATTTTATTTTGGATGCTAGCATCTTATATTGTGGCACTGTAAATAAAAGGGCCATCCTTTGATTATACTTTACCTGTAAAGGCAACTGCAGACATTAGAAAACCAATTCCATTTATGATCAAAGAACGTGACTATAGTATTAAATACGGCTTGTTACCTGCTATGCCAATAACCCCACCCTTCCATCTAATGACCACACCACGCAGAATTGGAGTAAATTGGCCATAGCAGACATTTTTATTAACCAAAATATAAATATCCAATAATTAACATATCATAACATATCAAAACATAACATCCAGTTTATTAAAGAAAGGAGCCCAAGGTCCCAGTAGGCATAAAACCAAACCGTACCTGCTAGTCACTTCTAAGGTCTCAAGTCGCAAACACCACTGACTCAGAGACAACTCGCAGGTACCCATACACCAACTGGGAGCCGTACCTCAGACCGGTCCCTACACCATACCTTTTTGTGCCCATATGACCTAAAAGGACCTTTCACCCTGCCAATTGCCACAACTGGCTACCCAAGACACTCAAGTCCACAAAACTCGAAATACCCACCAAATGTGGGGCGGGAGGGTGGGAAGTTTTTCCACACTCTTCTTCCTTCCGACTGAAGACCACCCCCTTGTTCCCCTCCCTAATCACTTCCCCCCCAAAGCTCCACCCAGCCCCCATACAGCTTTGAACATCCCTGAGTAATGCCCCTGAAACACCCCTTACTATTAACTCCCTGTGCCCCAAGCCCCTTTAACCCCTTTCATGCTGGCCCTCCATTTAATGCCTTGGGGTTCTACTCCGGGCCTCTCTTGTCCTTTGGCCTTTCCCCATGACTGACCTTCTCAGTTGGTAAATTGATGTTGCCGGAATGAATTTTCATAATTTTTGCAACTGATATAGGGTTTATGCCTCTATTGCCCATAGCACCCAATGTGAACATGTATGTTTGTGCAGTATTGTTAGAACATCCGACCAGATTGTGTATGGTATAAAGGCCAGATCATTAATGTTTGTGGAAACCTTAACCGGTTCCCGACCGGCGCACACAGATATACGTCGACAGAATGGCACGTACAGGCAGGAGGGCGTATATATAAGTCCCTCATTAATGCCTGTCGTGCCATCGGGAGCGCCAGTCGGGACCCCCGTGAGGCCGGTCGCGGGTCCCGTGGACTAGATCGCCACGGGGACACCCGCGATCGTCTCACAGGAAGGCAGAACGGGGAGATGCGGAAGTACACAGCATCTCCCCGTTCTGCCTAGCAACTAGTGACGCCGATCTCTGCTCCCTGTGATTGGAGCAGATATTAGCATTCACTAGCTGACAGCCACGCCTCCCCACAGTAAGAAACACACCCCTAGGCATACTTAACCCCTACACTGCCCCCTGTGGTTAACCCATTCACTGCCAGTGTCATTTATACAGGAATCAATGCATTTAAATAGCATTGATTGCTGTATAAATGACAATGGTCCCAAAAATGTGTCAAAAATGTCCGATGTGTCCGCCATAATGTCGCAGTCACAATAAAAATCGCTGATCGCCGCCATTACTAATAAAAAAAAAAATTATTAATAAAAATGTTATAAAACTATCCCCTATCTTGTAAACGCTGCGCAAACCAATCAATAATCGCTTATTGCGATTTTTTTACCAAAAATATGTAGAAGAATACGTATCGGCCTAAACTGAGGAAAAAAAATGTTTTTTTTTTATATATTTTTGGGGGATATTTATTATAGCAAAAAATAATGCGTTTTTTTTCAAAATTGTCACTCTTTTTTGTTTATAGCGCAAAAAATAAAAACCGCAGGGGCGATCAAATACCACCAAAAGAAAGCTCTATTTGTGGGAAAAAAAGGACGTCAATTTTGTTTGGGAGCCACGTCGCACGACCGCGCAATTGTCAGTTAAAACGACGCAGTGCCGAATCGCAAAAAGGGGCCTGGTCCTTTGGCTGCAAATTGGTCCGGTCTGAAAGTGGTTAAATGGTCAGATACTGCCTTCATGGCCTGATGTGATGCATGGTCAAGGATTAGGTCATCTAGGGGGGTCAGCAACAAGTGACTCACTACTCTGAAGCAATTGGTATTCCTTTCAGCTGAGAGGGGCTGTCAGCAGGGAAAATTAAAAGTAATGTAAGCGCCTGAATTTGATTTAATATCAGTCTATTGCTTTCCCTTATGCAGCAACATTCAGCCTCGAAGAGGGATGTTCATGACTGGTTGCCAATAATGTGTGCAAGGCCGGACATAAATGGTTCAAATCCTGGCTGGTTCAGCAGGAACCAGTCGAGATTCGATCAATCAACTTGGGTAATACCAGCCTGATTGATTTTACATGCGATTGTTGCTAGCGGCTAATATAGCCCATGGTTGCAGGAAAGAAATTTGCTCTTAGTATGGCTTCATTACATGCACATGTGCTGAAGCATGCTGATATGAGGAGAGAGTAGAGTGAGCAGAAAGATGACCTAATCAGGCTCATGCTACTGTTTAACTGTCCAGTTAACAGGCTAGGGGTAGAGCGAGGACACTACTGTATTTATTCTATGGTTTGCAAGTGTAATAAAGAAGGTGATGTGTCATCTGCCTGGCAGAGGCAGTTAAAGCAGTTGCAGAAATGTAAATTATATCTGGGTATGTAGCCGTTTACCTAGAGTTTAGTTTTAGGAATATTGGAAACCTCTGTCCAGATCCTCACTGTTCTCCATAAAGTGGAAAATATAAGCCTAAAATCATGTTTTGTATTCTCTGTACTGGTAATATGTTTTCCCTTTTCTGTTAATATAATAGACACTAAAGACTGTATGTGTGTATTTTTATTCCATCAATTTTCCCTCTAAAATAATGCTATAATTTTACTATTTAGAAACATCAATTCATTCCACATAAAAAAGATGCTGCAAAAACATCTTGGTAAGTTCACGCTCCATATTTTTTGCCTTTAAACATTGTTGTTGTTATCAGATTAACACTCCTCTTTTTCTTCTCAGTGGAAGTTTTTTCAACAGAATTGTCAAAGCCCACAAGTCCAGATGTGGCCAGCTCACCCAGCATGACACTATCCGACACCCTGTCATTGGCATTATAAATTCAGACTGTAAAAAGTTTATTTTCGAACCAAGTAATGAAGATATTGAGAGATGTGTTGAAATGTACCCCAAGGAGGAAGATGAAAACAACCCAGAGGAAGAAGACCAACCAGAACATAAGGCTGAAGATCTCCCACTGGAAGAAGATCTAGCTATTACCAATATGTTTTTTGCTATTCTTAGTGATTCATCAAGCGTGAAGTTAGATACATTTGAAAACTTACATACAGGATTTGATAAAGAGGAGAAACAACAAAACAATTTAAATGTCCCAGGACTCTGGAAATTTGGATCCCACAACTATAACTCTAATAATTCTCCAGTGGACTCTTCTCCTAATATAGATGTTGTCAACATGCCATGCTTTGACCGATGGCCAGGCAATGAAATAGACTGTACACCATACAGCCCACAAGCCAGTATCAAGGACGACTCATATCAGAGTAAGGGGAACCCTTTAGCAAGTCCAGGTTATAACAGCTTTGCCAATTCTGTATCTGAAGCAAGAAAAGATTTTATGATCAATACAACAAAAACTTTTTTCCCAGACAATTTCTCAAAAAACACAGTTCTTGACAAATGTAAAATCTATGAACAGCAGTTGAGTCCAAATAATATTCTGTATTACAACACAAAATATCTTTGTTCACATATTCCCGAGGACAGTTTTCAACCAAACATAAAACCCAAATCTGGACAAAACATATTGCAATGTCATGAAAGTAAACCTGGTCCAACCTATTTATGTAAAGTGTCAGGATATCAAAGCTTTGATCAAGCAGTCCAAGAAAGCGAACCAGAGCTTGGGTGCCAGTGGTCCGCATATAAGAGTTTTGACCAAGCAGTTCGACACAGTGATGAAACATCTGTGAATGAAATGAATGGATATAAAAGCTTTGATCAAGCAGTACAAGAAAATCATCCAGAGTCTGGGTGTTGCATATCTGGGTATAAAAGTTTTGAACAAACGCTTCAAGAAGGTGATGACACTTTTGTGCATGAAAGTAATGGCTATCAAAGCTTTGATCAAGCAATTCAGGAAAGTGAAACCTCAGGAGCAAAAAACTGTTCCATTCTTGACTCAGGATACAAACCATTTGAAATTCTTATATGCCAAAACAATGCTTATTCAGATAAGAATGGTTGTATTTCTGAAAATGATCACTTAAGGGACAGACACTGTGAAAATAACACAAACTTCGACAACAATCAAGATTATAGGCTTCTCTCTTCAGGGTCAATGGAACTTCTATATAAGAATTTTGTGAAAACAACAAAGGAAAAATATCCATCTTTTGGAGCTAAAACCTTTAATGCATTAAAGAGATCGGTGGGTGCTAACAATAACAACGGCATGACTTTAAAACATGAAGGTAGACCGTTAGCATTGACTTTTGACATATGTGAGCATTTGAGGAACCTGGAAAACTTGCATGGACACAAGGTGCCACTCATCAACCTTGAAAATAGTACAATCCCCATAAATGGGGCAATATTCCCTTGCCATCTGGATAAGGTTTCTTTCACTCAAGAACAGTTTACAATTAACAAGAATCTTAGTCTTCAAAAATTCCCTTCAACTTCATATACTTTTGAGAATACATCTTTTCATATGCCTCTGTATGAATTAGATGCCTTAGATTCAAGTCAGACAACTAAACATTTATTAATTCAACAAAGCAGTTTGGATAAAGATGGCAACTCCTACATGAAGATAAAGTAGATAGCCGATAATGATGCCCAGTGTTGCAAAACAAAATTGCTAACCCAAGCCAAACTCTAATGCCTTTCACACGGCCGATCCGTTCAGATCCGCCTGTCAGTATTTCAGGCGGACCTGAACAGATGCTCCATAGAGGTCTATGCAGCGTCCGATGTCAGCGGTGACATGTCCGCTGACATCTGACCCGCTCCGACCCAAAAAAGTGTGACGGAGGAAAAAGCTATTTTTCCATCCATCATCGGATCGGATGAAGACGGACTCTACGGTCCGTCGTCACCCGATCCCCCATAGGGGAGAGCGGTGCTCTGACAGGTCCATCCCTGCGCAGAGTGCAGAGACGGATCTGTCATCTTCCTGCTCAGCGGAGATCACTCCGGCGATCCCCGCTGAGCAAGCGGATATCCACGGGGCGAAGCACTGATCCGCCCCGTGTGAAAGAGGCCTAGGGCTGGCCAAAGTTGGATTATTTATTTTTGATCTGCCAGCAAGACTGATCAAAAAAAAAAAAAGAAAACAACAACAACAACAACATATTCTCTCATCTACACAAGCAAAGTAGATGGATGAATCCTTCCCACTGTGCTATTGCATTCTGACAGCAGGGACTCCTTCAGTGTCAGAACATACTGATCAGCCCTGCAGCCGATTGTCTGAATAGTCTGATTGAATTACAATATTCCAACATTCCATTCAAGAGAAGCCAATCCTTAAACTGACTTCACTTGAGTTGGAATGGATTTTGACAGATCACAATTCGTCTGGTCCTTGATGAACCGGATGATTTATATCCATCTATGGCCAGCTTTATTCCACCAGAAAGTTTGCCACTGGCTGGAATTCATAATAGAATTAATCTGAATTAATGCAGCAAGTAAAATCTGATATGATGGAACATCCGATGCTTCTATGAATAAATGATCTTCTATTTAAATGTACATAACAGCAAAAAATTAGGGGAAACATTTTTTTCATAGTGAAGGGAGTCTGATGCTGGTCATTTTGGTGTGGAGCTCTTGAGTGTTTTAAATTTAGTTTTCATATCGTAGCAGACAAGCTACGGTAACAATGTATATCACACTAAAGCACCCAATAACACTTTACTCTTACCTTGAATACCTAACACTTCACCTTACCCTACACTTTACCATACCCTACAACCAGCTCTTACCACTTAATTGCTAAAAAGACCTTTTAACGCTTATCCTTCCCAACCCAACCACATAACCTAACATCTACATTAAGTTCCTAATATCAAATTTCCCAACCCTTAACCCGTAAATTGATACCTTAGGACTTAACGTGTCTCACCATTTCATATCCCTGATATGTATTTTATACCATGTACATGTGTTAAAAAGTATCCTGTTCTCATTCTATTACTTCCTTTTTGTGAAATACCTGGTGATCCTGCAGGCCCCCTGCTTTCCTATTTCAAACTGACCACACTAGGCATATAAGCACATCTGTCCCAGCATGGTCAGTTTTCTGGCTGTGCTGGGAGATTAGCCTGCCTATCCTCCAGTGGTCAAGACTTGAGCTGACATGCCCCTTCACAGCTCTTTACTGGGTAGATCAGTGTACTGGTGTTTCTCTTCTTTCTGTTGACGCCCCCCCATGTCTACACCCTCACCTCTCTAAGCCCTTTATGCAGCTGACAACAGAGGTAATGTGATCACTTATTAAATAGAAGAAAAATAAGTATTTATAATTTTTTTTTATACATAAACACAGAACAGAACATAAACACAGATGTTCTCTTTGCATTTCGATTTTAAGCTGAATAGGTTGTCTTACAAGGTGAGGGTTCTCGTACACTTTAACCCTCCCCCACATACTGTTAACATTCACCAACCATCAAACCAAACCCTTAACACTCCCCCAACCCTAACAACCTAACCATTTAACACTAACTCCTATGTTGCTGCAAACTCACATTATCCAGATCCATTTTATGTACAGTATATATTGCAGAATTATCTAGTTTCTATTTATCAATCTATGAATATAGATCTATGAATGTATTCCTAATGGACCTCTCTGTGGAATTAGTTTGTGAACTTTTATAGAGATATAGAATACAGCAAGATGTATACATGTAGGCAGTTTTATGTTTACTGTACTTTTGCACAATGCCTTTGCACTTTGCCTTGATCTGTTAAGGCCTCATAGACACTGGTGATTTTCAACTTTGGAATTGCCTCTTAAATGAACACAGGAAAAAGAATATCAGTTGTTTCCTATGGTATTGTGATCACGTTTAACATGATTTAATGTCCTGCGTTATTACTTTTTAGGAGCTCTTTTCACATTGTTCTGCTTTTTCAAATAAAATAAATCTATAAATCATGCGTTTCTATTAATTAAAGGATAACTCCACTTTCCTGGGGTAAAAAAATAGCAAATAAAGAAAAAATAATATAGCGTATACAATTGCAACACAAGTCATATTGTAATTGAATGTTATTAAAAATGGCCTTTCCTTTTCAATCTGCAGCCGCTCTAATTTTCTGAAAATGTAACATGGCTACCTGGAGATGATCTGTACACAGAATGTATACAGAATGTCCCCCAGAAACATAATTTCCTGCTTGTGTGATTGGCTCACTGATTTCCCCAGAAGTCTGCCTTATGCCGCGTACACACGACGGGAAATGTTGGATGTGAGCTTGTTGGCTGAAAGTCCAACCGTGTGTATGCTCCATCGAACATTTGTTGTCGGACTTTCCGCCAACAAATGTTGGCTAGCAGGTTCTCAAATATTCTGCCAACAAAACTTTGTTGTCGGACTTTCCGATCGTGTGTACACAAGTCCGTCGCACAAAAGTTCACGCATGCTCGGAATCAAGTGTGACCCGGAATTGCTCGGTCTTGTAAAACTAGCATTCGTAATGGAGATATCACATGACTATTGAACTTTCTTTATCTCGGCTTGCCTTACGTCTTGTACGTCACTACGTTTGTAATTGTTGGCCAACATTTGTGTGACCGTGTGTATGCAAGACAAGTTGGAGCCAACAACCTTCGAACAAAATTTCACATTATTGTTGTCGGAAAGTCCGATCTTGTGTACACGGCATTAAGATACAAGTCAGATTTCAGGCATCCCCTGCAGCAAAAATGTAATTTTTGGTGAGATACTCCTAATAGGATGACCCTGCAATTTTCCTCATTCGAGACCTGCAAGTGCACAGCTGATTGATAATTAAGAAACCACTCACATTAGACTCACTTTCCAACATGGGCACAGAGAAACACAGGGATTTCTTCAGAATAACAAAAGGTAGGTATCTGCAACAACAAAGTTTGTTAAAATCCTTGCAATGAACACAGATCACCCAGAGTGGAATGTTTTTTTCTCAACAAACGTGGAGTTACACTTTAAAAAACAAAGCAAATGCTGGTGTGTATAAATGAATGAATCAGCATTAAGACTTTATAATAGGCTTCTGTTAATCTTCTTCCCATACTGATTCTACTGATCCTAATCATCTGGATGGCACAGAATTCCCTAAGGCCCCTTTGCACCTCATGCTTTAGGCTACTTTCACACTAAAGGCGTTTTTCAGGCGCTTTAGCGCTAAAAATAGGGCTTGTAATGCGCCTGAAAACTGCCTCTCATGCCTCCCCAGTGTGAAAGCCAGAGTGCTTTCACACTGGGGCGGTGTGCTTGCGGGACGGGAAAAAAAGACCTGCAAGCAGCATCTTTGGGGTGGTGTAGGAGCGCTGTATACAGCACTCTTACACCGCCCCCCTGCCCATTGGAATGAATGAAAAGCACCTCAAAAGCTGCAACATGGACACTTTTAACTCCTTCTTCGGCCGCTAATGGGTGGTTAAAGGTGCCCACTAGTGGACGAAAAGCTCTGCTAAAACGACAGTAAAGTGCCGCATGGATGCGGCTGCAGTGTCAAAGCCGCCTAAATGTGTTGCGTTGTGTTACAGCAGCCCACTTATTTGCTTTCAACACATCAAAATGGACAAAAAAAAAATGTCCAACCCTTTTTTCCCAAAGCAACACACAGTAGTGAGCTGCGGTGTGCTCCAACGCAGGTACATTGCCTTAGTCTGTTAGAGGATCATTGAAAAATAATGTCTTAATCTGCATTACCACAAACAATACTTGTGAATAAGTCCCAAATCTGCATTCACACCTCTTCATTTTTAGGCACATGTATCTTCTATTGAAATCAATGTAAGTGTATGAGAACGCTTGATCACACTCTGTTTAATGAGAAAAAAGAGATTGTGGGCTGAAATAATTCAAGCTCCGTCTATATGAATCAGACTTTATAGGCTCAATATGGGAGACCACACAGATTTTATAAAATATAACTTTATTCACAAAAGTATTAAAATATAGGCATAAGCGCCCTCCACAATATCTAAATGATATACCCACTATATACTCTGTATTTAATCACCGTTGGGTTTTTTTTTTTTTGCGCTATAAAAGAAAAAAGACTGAAAATTCGGTAAAAAAAATTAATTTTTCTTCGTTTCTGTTATAAAATTTAGCAAATTTAATTTTTCTTGATAAATTTTGGCCAAAATGTATACTGCTACATATCCTTGGTAAAAATAAGTACAAATTGGGGTATATTATTTGGTCTTTGTGAAAGTTATAGAGTCCACAAGCTATGGTGCCAATATCTGAAAATTAATCACACCTGAAGTACTGACGGCCTATCTCATTTCTTGAGACCCTAAGGCCCCTTTCACACATGCGGACCGTATGTCCGTTTTTCATCCATCCGTTTTTGGATGAAAAACGGACATACATGCATGTCTATGGGGTAGCGGGTGTCAGCAGGTGAGCATCCACTGACACCCGCTATTGTCCTCCTCCGCAATTGTCCGATTCTGCAGACGGAGGAAAACCCTATTTTTTCATCCGTCTGCAGAGCGGATCGGATGAACACGGACAGACGGTCCGTGTTCATCCGATCCTCCATAGAGGAGTGCGGAGAACTGACAGGGCGGTCATCAGTCGGCTCAGCAGGGAACAGCTGTGCGATCCCCGCTGAGCAGCAGATCTTCACGGGGCGGATCATTACGGATCCGGCCCATGTGAAAGGACCCTAACATGCCATAAAAGTACAAATACCCCCCAAATGAAATACCTTGAAAAAAGACATTCCAAGGTATTTGGAAAGAGGCATGGTGAGTTTTTTGAAGTTGTAATTTTTTACCACAATTCTTTGCAAAATCAAGATTTTTTTTTTCTTTTTTTTTTTTTTTTTTCACAAAATTGTCATATTAGCAGGTTATTTCTCACACACAGCATATGCATACCACAAATTACACCCCAAAACACATTCTGCTATTACTCCCGAGTACAGCGATACCACATGTGTGAGACTTTTACCCAGCGTGGCCACATACAGAGGCCCAACATGCAGGGAGCACCATCAGGTGTTCTGGAGCACCCGGGCCAATTCTGACATTTCTCTCCTACATGTAAAAAATCATCATTTATTTGCTAGAAAATTACATAGAACTCCAAAACATTATATATATTTTTTTAGCAAAGACCCTATAGAATACAATGGCGGTCGTTGCAACGGTACTTGCGCAGCAATTTTTCGAATGCGTTTTTTTGGGGAAAAAAAAGTTTTGTGCTTTACAAAAAACAAAACTGTAAATTTAGCCCAATGTTTTTGTATAATGTGAAAGATGAAGTTACACCGAGTAAATAGATACCTAACATGTCACCCTTCAAAATTGCAGACGCTCGTGGAATGGCGCCAAACTTTGCTACTTAAAAATCCCCATAGGCGGGGCTTTAAATTTTTTTACTGGTTACATGTTTTGAGTTACAGAGGAGGTCTAGGGCCCAAATTATTGTTCTCGCTCCAACGTTCGCAGCGATACCTCACATGTGTGGTTTGAACACCGTTTTCATATGTGGGCTGGACTTACGTATGCGTTCTCTTCTGCATGCGAGCACACGGGACAGGGGCGCTTTAATTTTTTATTTTATTTTTTATTGTTCATTTTACTTTATTTATTTTAGTTTGACACTTTTTTTCCCCCAAAACATTTTTTTGATCACTTTTATTCCTATTACAAGGAATGTAAACATCCCTTGTAATAGGAATATGGCATTACAGGTCCTCTTTACAGTGAGATATAGGGTCAATAAGACCCCACATCTCACCTCTAGGCTGGAAAGCCTGAAATACTCTGAAATAAAAAAACGATCCTGGCTTCGATCGTAGCGAGCATTGCATGGTATCGCAGGGTATCGCATGGTATCGCAGAATATTGCAGGGTATTGCAGGGTATAGCATGGTATTGCAGAGTATCGCAGGGTATGGCAGAGTATGGCAGGGTATGGCAGAGTATCGCAGGGTATGGCAGGGTATGGCAGAGTATGGCAGAGTATGGCAGAGTATGGCAGGGTATGGCAGAGTATCGCAGGGTATGGCAGAGTATCGCAGGGTATGGCAGAGGGTATCGCTGGGTATGGCAGAGTATCGCTAGGTATTGCAGAGTATCGCTGAGTACTGCAGAGTATTGCTGGGTATGGCAAAGTATTGCTGGGTATGGCAGAGTATTGCAGGGTATAGCATGGTATTGCAGAGTATCGCAGGGTATGGCAGAGTATCGCAGGGTATGGCAGAGTATGGCAGGGTATGGCAGGGTATGGCAGAGTATCGCAGGGTATGGCAGTGTATCGCTGGGTATGGCAGAGTATCGCTGGGTATGGCAGAGTATCGCTGGGTATTGCAGAGTATTGCAGGGTATGGCAGAGTATTGCTGGGTATGGCAGAGTATCGCTGGGTATGGCAGAGTATCGCAGGGTATGGCAGAGTATCGCAGGGTATTGCATGGTATTGCATGGTATGGCAGGGTATGGCAGGGTATGGCAGGTATGGCAGGGTATGGCAGGGTATCGCAGGGTATGGCAGAGTATTGTTGGGTATGGCAGAGTATTGCAGAGTATTGCTGGGTATTGCAGAGTATGGCAGGGTATGGCAGAGTATTGCAGAGTATTGCAGGGTATTGCAGAATATGGCAGGGAATGGCAGGGTATCGGAGAGTATGGCAGAGTATTGCTGGGTATGGCAGGGTATGGCAGAGTATCGCAGGGTATGGCAGAGTATTGCAGAGTACTGCTGGGTATCCATCCATCCATGCTCAGCCATCCCTCCATACCCTGCAATACCCAGCAATACACTGCAGGCTATTGCTGTGTATTGCAGGGTATGGAGGGATGGCTGAGCATGGATGGATGGATCGGTTGTGACTGCAGGGCAGGCTGTGGGCACTACAGATCCCGCCCACAGCACTGCTGCCACCGATCCTTCCCCCTCTCCTGTCACACTGTACCTATCTGTACAGAGAGAGGAGGGGAGAACAACCGGCGTCATCAAATGACGCCGGTTTGCTTACATGTGATCGCTCCGTCATTTGACGGAGCGATCACGTGCTAAACGACCGCGATGAGCGGCCGTTTACCGTGACCGTGATCCGCCGGGTCCTCAGGGGGCGCGCAAGAGGGGAATTCTGGGAGGACGTCATATGAAGCCCTCCCAGAGTTAAGCAACCGCCCTGTAGCCGTTTTTTCGGCTATGGGCTGGTTGTGAAGTGGTTAATGCATTGCAATTCCACTTCGCATTGTATATCAACACATCACTTCACATAAAAAATTTAGTATCATTTCCTTGTCAAAAAGGTTTATTGAATACACATCCAAAAAAAGATACATTACATATGTAAGGATACAATTATACAAACGGTTAACACAATTGAGTAAGCTCCATATACAATAATATAGTATATCATGAAAACAAACGTATGGTATAACGTGTCTTCTGAGTATTAAACTAATTTGTATAACCAAACAACATTTGATACAGTAAAGCCCCATACACACGGTCGGACTTTTTCATGGATTTGGTCCGATCGGACAAGGTTGTTGAAAAATCAGACCGTGTGTATGCACCATCGGACAGTGTTCGTCGGTTTGTCCGACGGACAAAGTCTTATCTCCTGCTGGAAAGATTTGCCGTCAACCCGGTCCGATCACACCAAATCCGAGCGTGTGTACGCTTGTCCGACGGACAAAGTGCTACGCATGCTCTGAAGAAATTCTGTGACGGAAGCGCTCGGTCAGGTAAAACTACCTTTCCTAATCGACACAGCACATTCGTCACGCTGCAATGTTAAAATGTCTTTAATGCAGCGCATTCTCTTTTTCTTTACAATGCAACAAGAATGACATGTTTTAGCTGCTCCTATTCACCCGCACTTCTCACAAACTTACTTCTTTATTACTTTGCAGCATTTATACACTACATGTTTATTTTTACTCAGATCGTAATACAATCTTTCTTATTTTTTTACCATGATTTTTTTTTTTTTTTTTTTGGGGAATACATATTTGAAGGAGTTTTTTTTTTTTTTTTTTTGGAGGGGGTTTGTATGTCTCAACTTAGCAAAACCACATTATTAACATTTGTATTTCTTGCTTAAATATACTAGGAGTTTGTTGGTTGTTGGTGCCCCTTGTTAATTATACTTTAGGATTAGTGAAATGTACCTGCCTACTCAAAGAAAAACTGTCATTGTAGAAAAGTAAAACACAATAGTCAATGATTATTTCAAATCAAAAAAACATTTATTTAGGTCTCAGCAACAAACCAAAGAGGAACGCAGCCATGGTGAAACTTGGGGAATTTGCAAAGCCTTGGACACCCATGGCAACCATCATTTTACAGACTTAAACAATTGGGGGCATGAAGAGTACCTATCTAAATAATAAGGGAGCGCAATCTGGTCCTGAAGTCCAAAACATCCGGAACTGCAGCAGATGCCATCTAGGTCCCCAGGCTCTGGTACTACGAGAGGCTCCATCTTCTCTCAGACCAGACTGAATCAAGGTCATCACTCTCTTGTCTTCCTTGTACGCTTCCTTCCACGCCGTGGTGCTGGTGCTGGTGGGGTGGCAGAAGGAGGAGGAGGAGGCGGAGCAAGGTCACTCTCGCAAACATGTGTGAGGGGAGTCATCTCCCCAGCCATCCCCTCATTTAGTATTTTGAGGATGACCTCCTCACACATGCTGCGTTGCCCCGCCTCCATACCCGTAAATTTACTGGTAACCAAGGAGGCAAAGGCCTCCTCGTAGGTGGGTGTGGCATAGAGGGAGGCTGAGGCATCTTTTATCAGCTGGAGCGCTGACTCTCCCACCTCCCCCATGTTTTTCGCCCTTCTGTAGGGAAGGCGGAGGGGAGGGACTTGGGAGACAGTCAGGCTCCTACGCCTACCCCCCTGTTGGCTGCCACTACCCCCTGCCTCCTCCTGACTGCCACCTTCCACAGCCACCTCCTGGCTGAGGTCTTCCTGTGTATGAAAAAGGGACATAGTTTCAGTTATTTGTTCATCAAACACACACAATTCTCATCTAGTGACTGTTGCAAAATGTTTTCAAATACAAAACCATACAATTCTCAGCCCTGCAGTTTAGATTCTTCCCAAAAATGTCTCCCACACCACTGTCTGTTGATATGTCAATCACGTTAGGAAAGAAGCAATTGGGGATCCTGAATTAACTGAACATCATTCATTATTCCCCAAACTGGTTACAAAACTACTATACCTGGAACAAGCTGGGCACCTGCACATCTTCCAGACTGGAAGGCCCAGGTTGGTCCTCGGAAGCCTCATCAGGGGTGGCGTGCGTGGAAGGACGCGTGCAAGGAAGAGTCGAGAGTGACTTCCTGACAGTAGCCTGGTCTTTGAGAAAGTGGAGCCTGTCATAGTACCAGAGCGTGGGGACATGGACATCAGCTGCTGCAGCTCCAGATGCTTGTGACTTCAGGACCTTATTGCGCTCCCGGAAATAGGTACTCTTCATGTTGGTGATCTTCACTTTTAAGTTTGCGACGGTTGCCATGGGCAGGGTAGGCTTTACAAATGCCACCAGTTTCAGCAGGGCTGCGTACCTCTTTGGTCTGTTGCTATAATCCCTGTGTTTCGCCTGCCATAAGAGGGGGAATTGCCGGTATTTATCAATGAAGTGTGGGAGAAAGCTCACGTTGTAGAAGGCCTCCATCACCTCTGCAAGACACAACGCCACACAAAACAATATAAATAATGTCAGCCTAAACTCTCCTAATCTTATCCATAAAGAAGCCTCAAGTTCTAATCAGTCTAGGCTAGTTATGTACCAACGTCAAATTGTACCTTCGTTTGTAGCGATCGTCTCGTGCGTGAGCTTTCTCTCCCCTCGTCTCCCAGATCGTGGCTACGACACAGGCGTGTGACGTTTTATATACAGTGCGCATGCGTCAAACTCCGCCCGCCCCTGACGATCTTTCTCGTCTATTCCCCACCCCTTCTCTTTACGGCGCAGTGGGGAGAGCACATGGCGGGGACACAGCAGGTGCGCCCCAAATATCCCCCCCCAACGAGGAGGTGGACGAGGAAAGTCCGGAGGCACAAACGTCCCGATCCCGGAGCCTGAAATTCAAGGCCTCCAATATGTCATTTGGAGAAATGTTGGAGATGGTGGACATATTAAAGAGGAGCGACTATGATGGGAAGTATGGGCCTTACCTCAACCCCAATGTCCGCAAGGCCAAGATCATGTCTAAAGTTGTGAGAAGGCTGTACAATCATTTTGGGGTACAACGATCCAAGGAGCAACTCAGGAAACGCTGGTCAGACCTGAAACTGAGGGAGGCCGATCAGTACAGAAAGATCAAGCGAATTCTTCAAAAAAGTAAGTAGTTGTGTTTTGTGTTTGATTTCTTGCTTGCATACTGCTCCATGTGGTTTAATTTTTACAAAGTTGTACATTCCAAAATGGCCACTTTCATGTTCGTCTGTGCATTCGATCGTACTCAGCCTCGATCTTTCTGCCACTGTCATGGTCGTGTGTGTGTCCATTCGATCGTACGCAACCTCGATCGTGCGGCCACTTATAATACGATGTTTGGTGTTTTTTTTGGGGGAAAGGAAGTTTGTTCTCCCTAGAAATGTCATCCAGAATGTAAAGCCAATTTATTCAATGTAAAGGAGAGGTCACCCAGTAGCTGTTTACCCATCTGGACTCGAGAGCACTAGTGCTGGGACACCCAAACCCACTTTTTATTAGGCTTTTCCACACATGTGCTCCAGTGGATACTAGAGGGGGGTCTCCATCACACAAACTTCTACCAAAAAGCTAGTCAGTTTAGCACCTTTACAAAGTGACTACATTCATGTAGTTGACATTTGTAACTGGCCAAACAAAAATAGTGTCCGTCACTTTCAAGCAATGTTTGTCATTTCCTATTTCTGCCCTCAATAGATTGTGTTGCTAAATCTTCCTTTTGTACATTCTCATAGGGGAGCGAAAACTTGGGCCGTCTGAGGAAACCCCCAAACCAACACCTCCCAAAAAAGGGGAAAGAGCAGAAGCAGAGGAGGAGGAGGAGGAAGGAGAGATCATCGAACTTGGAGAAATTGTCACCACAACAGGTGAGTGTTGGAGAACACAGCTACTGGTAAGCTAATCCATGTATGGCTGCCTCATTTCCAACACCCCATTTTTGTTTGTTTGTGGTTTTTAGGTGACGTGGATGTTGTGGAAGAAAAATCGCACTTTACCACAGAGAGTGCCCACGTACTCATCGGAGAGATAATGGTCTGCAATCGAGATCTAGATTACATAAAGCAAAACATCAATGATGTTCAACAAAAATTGAAGAACATCATTGATGTTTTAGGAAAAATATGAAAACGCACCAAGTAATTAACACACATTTGTGCCAGCTTCTGAACACATTTGCAACTTAAAAACTGTGTGAAATTTGGAACATGCACACATTGTGTCCACATGTGCTAGCTCCCACCATGGTGGATGAATGGCAACGTTGTTTTGGGGGTGCAAACACTTTACGAACTACGAAAGTGGTTGTGGTGAAGGGGTTGCACCCCCAAAAAACGTCCATTCATCCCCATGATGGAAAATGGCACTTTTGAAGCTTCTAGGCATGTGTTTTACCATCTAATGACCATTTTCAGACCCAAATTGTGTGCATGTTACAAATTTCCACTTTTCGGGGGTGACCCCCCCATGTGATGAAGGCAAGATCAAACTCACTTTGAACATATAGTCATGTCTGATCTTGTCTTCACTTTACAAAGTTGAACTTTCCAAGTTCCTAGGTTCTGTTTTGCTCCATGCCTGGTTTTACCAATTGCGGAATGTTTGTAAACAATGTTGTAAATAACCAAGATGTTGTCAGTTTTGGCGTGAAGATTGTAAACGCACTTGTGAATGTTTTCCTAGTAAACTTTTATTTTTCTAAATGTGTGGCTTCCTTATTTAAAAAACACAATGCATTATGTATGTAAAATGAAAAGGATATGGGGGGCAATGGGTGTTATTTACTAAAGGCAAATCCACTTTGCACTGCAATTTTCTTTCCCTGGGAACTTTTTCAATGCACTTGTAGAGCATAGCGGATTTGACTTATGTAAATGACACCCACAGTGCTTTGTACGAAAACACAGAGCACAGCATTTTGGAGAATACACACATGTCAGACCTGGTGCTGAAAAGGAGTATTTTGGGTGTCAGTTATGCAGGACAAACCTTCTCTAGACCAAAGATTAGGTAGCAAACACACAACATGAGAATAATCTTTTTGGGAAGAAGAGACTGTTACCTCCTTTTGCCCAGAAAGTGCATTCCCACTGTCGAAGGCAAAGGGAAAAAATGTCAAAGTAAAATAAGCTAAAAAGAAGACTGAAATGACAAGAAATCATAGGTTGGTTAAAATATCAGATTTATTAAAAAATGCCTCTCACACATCGTCAGGCAGAGCAATGGCCCCCCTACCCACAAAGTACTCCATATATTGGTCCCGGACCACACGGGCATTTAGAGGGGGCAAGCCTGGACGTGCCACTCGAAGGGCTGTGAGGTCCGCATTTGGAGGGCCCTCCACATCTGGGCCAACGGGCACCACATAGTTCCTGTTATGTCTTTTGAGGAAGTTGTGCAATATGCAACAGGCAAGAACTATGTGGTTCAGTTTGTATTCCGCCAAGTTAAATGCCGTCAGGAACAGGCGGAAGCGGCTGGCCAGGATGCCAAAAGCGTTCTCCACCACTCTTCTGGCTCTGGACAGCCTGTAGTTGAAGACCCTCTGGTCCGGGGTGAGGGTCCTCATCGGGAACGGCCTCATCACATGGGGAGTCAACGCAAACGCTTCATCTGCGACAAAGACGAAGGGGAGTCCTTTGGCATTCTCCTCTGGAGGTGGCAAGCACAGACTGCCACTTTGGAGACGCCAGTAGAACTCCGTGTGCGTAATGGCCCCACCATCCGATATCCGGCCGTTCATCCCCACGTCCACATACATAAACTCGTATGTTGCCGACACCACCGCCAACATCACTACACTATTAAACCCTTTATAATTATAATAGTAGGACCCCGAGTTGGGCGGTGGGACGATGCGGACGTGTTTCCCATCAATTGCCCCTCCGCAGTTAGGAAAGTCCCAACGGCTGGCAAAGTGGGAGGCCACAGTCTGCCATTCCTGTGGCGTGGAAGGGAACTGTGGAGTGAAACCAGAAAAAAAAAAATTAGTCACTTTGCACCTAAACATTGCAAGCAGATTAGACAATCAACATCTTGGAACAAGAGCATTGTATAAAATTGGAGGCTGGAAAGTATTTGCACAGAAAAGTAGAGGCTCCCCTTCACAGATTACTCACCCCCCCATCAATCCCCCCACTTCTGATGGGACATTGGCAATAACTAGGGTTTTGGGGGGGGGGGGGGTGGACAGCTAACCCTCTGCACTTCATTGATTGGCAAATGGCTCAATAATGTGGGCTAGTTTGGCCAGACCCTCTGTACTTAACACTATTGGCAGGCCACAGGAAAGATCAAATAACATTTCAACCCCCCCCCCCCCCCCCCAAAAAAAGGCAGGCACAGTGTGACATTATTAAATTACCAAGCAAGCTAATAGGAGGGAAAGAAGAAAAAAAAATCGGAAATGGAATGTATGGAGGCAGCCCCTTGCACTACATGCTTTGCTGAATTCATCCCTAAAGATGCGCACTATAAAGAGGTAGGTATATAGTGTGTATGGACCTTGGGAAAGCCAGCAGATAAAGGATTGGTACCATCTGACAGAGCAGTTGGGGGAGGGGGTTCCTAATGAGTTTGCCCCCCCCCCCCACCAAAAGAAAAAAAAAAAGGGGGCTCTACATGAAGTAAACCACACAGCAAACATTTGTGCATATTTTAGGGGGTGTTTGGGGGCAAACAATACTATGCAGCAGACAAAAGACATTGCTTAAGTGACTAGGCCATAGGTGTCTATTGGGGCAGAAGAGCATGCTGGGGAGGTAAGTGAAGGGAAAAATGCATGAAGGAGAAAAGGGGCACAGCATATTAGAGCATATTGCAATCATGGTAATTAGGGAAGGAGGTCAAAAATACAAGTCATTAGCAAACAGAGCATACATAGAAGGGAATAGTAAAGTAGAAATGTTACCTTAATATAGTCCTCCTGCAGGACCTGAATGATGGCAGAACAGGTCTCTGGAATAATGATTCCCAGGGCCTGGGGAGAGATACCTGAAGAGAACTTCAAATCCTGAAGACTTCTCCCTGTCGCCAAGTACCTCAACGTGGCAACAAGCCTCTGCTCCGGAGTAATGGCTTGTCTCATGCAGGTATCCTGCCGGCTGATAAAGGGGGTCAGCAAAGCCAAAAGACGGTGAAAATCGGGGTCCGTCATCCTGAGAAAGTTCCTGAAATCATCAGGATTATTCTCCCGGATCTCACGAAGCAAAGGCATGTGCGAGAACTGGTCACGCTGAAGCAACCAATTCTTGGTCCACATACTCCTCGTCACTCTGTTCATGGACGGGTCTTGGGTCAAAGCTAAAAGCCCGACACCAATTCCGCGTACAGCACGAACTCGGCGACGAGTACGCACGGGAAACATCGCTCAGAAGGTCACAAAAGGTCGGCTGGTCAGAACGGACAAACAGAAAGCACCGATAAACAGCAAGGCCTGAAAGAACGAACTGAATAGCAGCAACGAGCAGACAATAAGCAGTGCAAATCAAAGCGTCCTATATCAAGATATAGGCCGCAATGACCAACAAATGCGAACTGACTACACGCACTAATAAACAGATACGTACGACAAGCACAAACTGAAGAGCAGTAACGATCTGAGTCAGAAAACTGAGAAGCGCGAATCTTAAGTCACCAAACTTCCACTAACTCTCGATAAACACGGGATCAGCAGAAGGAGCCCAACGGGTGCCTGACGTGGTGCTGAACTTCCCTTTTGTAATCTCGTGGACGACGACTTACGTCACGACGTTCTTCCGGACCGGATATTCCGACAACGTAGTCCGACCGTGTGTACGCAACACCAACATCGGACAAAGTACGTCGGACAAAGTCCGACCGACCTGGTCCGCCGAGATTGTCTGAGTAGAGAACGTGTGGAAACCTTGGTCAAATGACCTAATTATTGGTGGATGTGTTGTCATTGCTGCTCTCACATGAGACCAGACTAGACATGTGCATTTTGTTATGTTCCGAATCGAAATTCGGATGAATTTTTCATTATTCGGACATTCGGATGCATCCGAATTACCGAATTACAATACTAACGAATTTAACCGAATCCGAATTTTTTTCGATTCGAAAAATCGCGGACGAAATTCGAAATATCTCAGGGTCACTCAGTGATAGAAACCCCAAATTTGGATATGTTGTAGTGCTAGTTCTACTGTGTTTGCATACCAAAAATGTCATTCTCTGCTGCAGAAAAGTGCTTGACATTTTGTGACCCGACTTTGGGGCCACGTATAATTATATTATTATAGGATTATACGATTTAATAGCAGATCTCCTGTAGACTAACAGCCATTTTACTTCTTTTTTTTGCAGATCTTCTGCAGACTGTTAGAATCAATTTCATTTTTTTTTTCAAAGTCGGGTCGCAAAATATTTTCGAATCCGCTTGAAATAGTATCAACATGATTTGAAATTTTTTCAACATGATTTGAAATTTTTTCAACATGATTTGAAATTTTTTCAACTGCATTTGAAATTTTTTCAACTGCATTTGAAATTTTTTCAACTGCATTTGAAATTTTTTCAACTGCATTTGAAATTTTTTCAACTGCATTTGAAATGTTTTCAACTGCATTTAAAATTATTTCAACTGCATTTGAAATTTTTTCTCGGGGTTACTTAGTGATAGAAACTTGGAGAGGTTGTAGTGCTAGTTCTACTGTGTTTGCATACCAAATTTGGGGTTTCTAGCTATAAGTGGCCCCGAGATACGTGGCCCCAAAGTCGGGTCACAAAATGTAATTCTCTGCTGTAGAAAAGTACTTGACATATCCCCCATATCTGGGGGTCACTTGGTGCTAGGAACCCCATAACTTGTGGCAGGTGACATGGCAAGTGGACAATCCACAACTTGGTCACGAGGCAGGTCACGTGGCACTTGTGGTCGGTCACGTGGCACTCGTGGCAGGTGTCTTGGCACTTGTGGCAGGTGTTGTGGCAAGTGGACAATGACATACAGCATATGTACTTGCCTTGCGATCGACATCCGTGACAGCCATTTCACATCCTTTTTTTTATGTGACAGATGTATATAAGTAAATAACCATCTTCCAAAATTTATAATTCAAATAGAAAAGATTAGAACAGAATAGAAAAAAATATATAATTTAATAGCAGATCTCCTGTAGACTATTAACAGCCATTTCACTTCTTTTTTTTTGCAGATCTTCTGCAGACTGTTAGAATCAATTTCATTTTTTTTTTCAAAGTCGGGTCGCAAAATATTTTCGAATCCGCTTGAAATAGTATCAACATGATTTGAAATTATTTCAACTGCATTTGAAATTTTTTCAACTGCATTTGAAATTTTTTCAACTGCATTTGAAATTATTTCAACTGCATTTGAAATTATTTCAACCGAATTCGAAAATATTTTGTGACCCGACTTTGGGTCCACGTATCTCGGGGTTACTTGGTGATAGAAACCCCAAATTTGGAGAGGTTGTAGTGCTAGTTCTACTGTGTTTGCATACCAAATTGGGTCGCAAAATGTCAAGCACTTTTCTGCAGCAGAGAATGACATTTTTCAACCCGACTTTGGGGCCACATATCTCGGGGCCACTTGTAGCTAGAAACCCCAAATTTGGTATGCAAACACAGTAGAACTAGCACTACAACATATCCAAATTTTCGAATTCGAAAATCGGTCGAAAACTAAACGAAATCCGAAAATGAATTTAACAAATTTAACGAATCTAACTAAACAAAATTAATTAATTAACGAATTAAAACGAAACAAAAAACAAATTTTTTCCTTTTGCACATGTCTAGACCAGACCCCCCCGGTAGACATCTCGGTAGGAAACAAAATGCATAAATTGAGGGAAATAAATGAGTTTTCTTAGACCTCTAAATAAATGGGAGACTTGTATCATGAGAGGTGTATTTCAGCAAGGACTATCGCATAATAGTGATAACACTTCCTCCCATAACCAGAAGATAAAAGTGATTCCCCCACACCTCCACACTTCATTTTGTGAAGCCTGTCCCATTTTAATGTTTTAACTGGTCTCTATAGCTGGGCAGGGTACCAGAAAAAAAAGATGTGGGAAAAGTCTCCACATAGGGTACATTGTTCCCCAGTCACACCTCCAGCTCATGCAAGGGGGTAAAAGGTTGGGGATTCATTTTTTTCAATAGTGAAGCTGTTGAGAGAGCTGTACAGGGGCTGTCAATGGGTAGGCCCTGTATAAAAGGGTTATTTTAAACTGTTTTTAGTACTGGTCTCTACAGAGAAACTAAGGGCCGGAAAATGGGAACTGTCCCCTAAAGATGGTGAAGTCATCCCTCAGAGTCATTAACCCAAGTCAGAAACTTACCGCTCTGGGCGCCAAGCATCCTGAAGCCAAGAACAACAAGGGATTTGAAATGTAATGAGTTTCCTACATACACAGAGTAGGGAGTGAGTTTTTAAATGATGTGTCCATAGCCAGACTGGTAGCGAGAAGATTAATTGGCTAAGGAGATGAGAAGTATATATGTTAGAAGTTGCAAAGTATTTTTTATCAAACCTGTGGATTCCACAGTCCATCACCCTTTACCGTCACACCTGCTTTTTTCGCGCAGCAAGGCAGTGGTAGTCTTGAAGGTGTGTTCCAAGCTCAGAAGGGGTCTTTATCATGTTGGAATACTGCCCTGCGGCCCAGTCTCCGAAGGGAGGGGATCATGTCTGCTTCAGTATGTCATAGTGCATGTTGGCATTCATGGCTCCCGAGTCAATGAACTATAGCTTGCAACCTGGATAAATAGACTAGTGCCAGAAGTCCATAGCAGCATACTCGATATTTAACGCATTGAGGTTATGTATTTCAAGTTGCAGGAGTTTCTCATCGATACCACCTCCTCTCACATGTGTCTCGACATGTTCAAGTGCCGAAAAACATATGTGTTGAGGATCATAGTTATGTGCTAAACCAAGATGTCTATTAATGGCTGTAGTAGCGATACGCTTTAAAGTGGGTTTAATGTGGTCACGTATTCGGACCTGAAAAGGCCGTTTGGTTTTACCAATGTAAAAACATCCACAAGTGCAAGTGGCAAGATATACAACGCCTATTGTTCTACAATTTACATGGTAAGAGATTTCATGAAAAGATCCATTGGGTAACAAAGTAACCTTGGAGTTTGAAACATATTGACACATGTCACATGACCCGCAAGGGTATGTACCATTGTCAGGACGAATCTGAGTCGTTAGTGGAGCATGATGGCTTCTGGTGAGGCGATCACGGAGTGAAGGGCATCTTTTATACGTTATGTCAGGGCGTAAACCAATAAACTTTCTGAATATGGGGTCAGCGAGTAATAAGGGCCAAAAATTATTTACAACCTCGCGAATTTGAGTGTGCATTGATGAGAAACGAGTAATAAGTCTGACAGGTTGGGTATTTATGGAGTTTCTGGAGTTGTGAATCAGTTGAAGTCTATCAAGTTTCTTGACCTTGTTAAACGATCGTTTGAGAAGTGCACGACTGTAACCTCTATTGATTAGTCTAGAGTATAATTCGTTGGATGCTTAATAAAAATCCGCGTCTGAGGTGCAGTTGCGTATGATCCTAAGGTATTGACTATACGGGATACTATTCAGTAGAGATTGGGGATGAGCGCTTTCAGCATGTAAAATAGTATTTCCAGCTGTGGGTTTTCTGAATAGGGACGTGCTGATCCGCCCCAGATTATCAATATTGATAGTGAGGTCAAGGAAGTTGACAGACCGCTGACTAGATTCAAGTGTGAATTTTAAATTAAAATTTTTTGATACCTAAAGATCCAAAAAATTGATTTAGATCAGAGTGTGAGCCTGACCAAAATAATAAAATGTCATCGATATATCTGAACCAATGTAATATACATGATTTGTGAGTAGGAATTAGTTGCGAAAAAAGGTGTCGTTCCCACCCCCCCAGGTACAGGTTGGCATATTAGGGTGCACATTTGGTCCCCATAGCCACCCCCTGCACCTGGAGGAAGTGGGAACCACCAAACATAAAGTGTTTTTTGGTGAGAATGAATTTGAGAAGATCCAACACAAAGTTGGCATATCTATCCAATTGAGGTCCGCGTTCAAGGAGGAGGTCACGAATGACATCTATGCCCCTGTCATGCGGGATGCAATTGTAAAGACATTCAACGTCCAGGGTCACAAGCCATGTGTTTGGAGGTAGAGTCATATTTTGCAATAGCTTTAGGAGATGAAGTGTATCCCTGACATATGATGGTAAGCATAAAACGTGGGGTGAGAGATATTTATCCACAAGAGCACTTGCGTTTTCAGTTAAACAGTGACAGCCGGACACAATGGGGCGTCCGGGGGGATTAATGATTGATTTATGAATTTTTGGTAAAGCATAAAAAGTAGGTATGGTGGGTTCATTAATCTTCAAAAAATTCCAAGTATTGAGATCAATAACAGCCGCCTGATAGGCATGAAAAATTAATTGATCATATTGGTGGGAGAAGTTCTTTATGAGTGACAGAGCAATAGGACGGTACCATTCTCGATTATCGAGGATATTGTGGCACATAGTTTCATAAGCCTTAATGTCCATAACCACAACATTGCCGCCTTTGTCAGCAGGTTTGATTACAATATCAGGATGGGTTTGGAGGGATTTTAAAGCCCGCAGACTCTCCTGTGAAAGATTAGACTGACCAAAGGAGGTGTATTGGAGATTTTTGATTGCGAGACAGATTTGTTGAACAAAGGCGGAGATGTTAGGGTTAGTGGATAATGCTGGAAAATTCTTAGATTTAGGTTTAAAGGAAGCTGGGGGGGGGAAGGAGGCACCGAGGGCGACAGAAACCGACTCATCGGTTTCGTCGGCGTCGATGGCTCCCTCTTCCCATAGGGCCATAAGTTCGTCAATTGCCTGCATTTCTTCAAATGTAGGCGCTTGGTTCGAAGAAGTAGTAGCAAGGTCAGTAGAATTAGTGGTGGGTTTGTCATAGAGGACTTTATATATTAACTTACGGGCAAACAAATGGATATCCTTAATGAATTCAAATTTGTCAAAATCTGAGGATGGACAGAAAGTCAGTCCTAATTGTAGGATTTTTTCTTGTTCATTAGTTAAAGGGATGAAAGACAAATTCAGAACGTCAGGGCCTGCAGGATGTGAAGAAGTCGTGAGGGGGACTGTTAAGTCGGATAGGGTGACGTGTCCGGGGTTAATGCTAAAAAAATAGGTGCTATTTTGGGGTCCATTGTGGAACCATTTTGTGGAAACATTGAAGGTAGGACAGGTTCACTACCGCGTCTAGCGGTCAGTGAAGGTAAAGTGGCAGTGGTAATTGTGTGTGAGTTGGATAGTGAAGGAGGTGTTTGTGAGGCAGGTGTAGAGATTTTTATATTTTTGAGCCGTGAAGTGGATGAGAGAACTTGAGATGTGGGTAAGGGAGTGCGAACATGAGTGTCCAATAGAGATGATCTATCTCCTTTTCTTTTCTTAAAGTTACGATCGTGTGACAGATCTTGGTAAATAGTAGATGTGCTAGATGAAAAGGAGGTAAAGGGTGTATTGGGAGGTTCATGGGTATTTGGTTGTGTAGGTAAATTTTGTGATTTTGATGTAAATTTACGTACAGGAGGATCATGCCATTTATATGCATAATTGTTGTCATATGCAGATTTGTCTCTTTGATATTTATTTTCTTTCATGTTAATAATATCGGTAGTGTAGGTTTCTAAATGGGTGCGCAGTAATTTGTCTCTTTTTATAAACCTAGTGGATGAAACCAAAAGGGCATGATCATCATGCCAGGAACTTATGGCTGCATCCAGAAGGTCTAGCTCATGTTCATATTGTTTGCACATTAATGAAATCATGCTGAAAGAGCATGATTGTAAGTTGAATTCCCAAGCAGACTTAAGAGTGTCATTGATCTTTTTAATGTTTGGGAAAATTTGTACTCTAAGACCCCACGGAACTATTTGGTTAGTAGTATATTTGTCAAAATAGGTTTTATGCCAGAAAACACGGACCTTTTTTTCCAGAAGACGTTGGAGTCTCATAAATGATTTGTCAAGCTCGTCATCAGAAATGTTAGCTGCATTCTGTGAAAATTGGATCTTTTCCATTAATCCCTTCCATGCATCACCACAGTAATCCGCCATAGCGTAAGGGCCTGCAATGGGCGATCGGGCACCGACAGCCAGTCAAATATCAAAAAGTAGGATTACAGTTATTTATACTGGAATAAAAATAATTTAGTTAATACAATACACCGATATGTGGAGCATTAGACTAAATTTAAACCAAAAAGTTGCAAGTGTAACACAATAATGAAATAATTCAATTAGATGAAATTCGAGCATGTCCAGCCAGAAGAGAAATGCGCATTGAAGTGCGGGTAAAGAGTGAAGAGGGAGGCTAGGAGAGCTCTAATTGGGTTATACCTCGTCCCGGGTTGAATGGTAGATGAAGGAGCAGGAATAGAGATAGGGGACTATAGCGGTAATGAATAAAGATGACACTTGCAACTTTTTGAAAAAAAGAATTATAACAAAGTAATTTATTAATAATCGAATTTAAAAAACAAAAACAAAACCGACACCAAGTGCAATATACATGAAATACACATAGAAAAAAGGTACATTGGAATTGGTCCGCCAGTCATATCAATTCCCCAGCAGAAAATGGGGGCGCAAGGGACTCAGAGATGGCTGGGGGATCAAGGGGGTACAAAGTGAAGAGGGGTTGGATAAAAAGGGTCTACAAAATTTTTTTTTCAATAGATCCTGGGTACAATAGGGCTGTTGGAGAGAGCTGACCTACATGTTTCGCCATACAATGGCTTCTTCAGGGTCAATGGGTAGTTTTGTACCAAAATAGGGAAAAAGGTCTATGAAAATATAAAAGACAAAAGGTTAGTTATATATCTCAATCAGTGCATATAAGTTTAGTACGTAGGACCACATCAAACATGTCGTCACAAAGCCCTATATCCCCTCCCACACGCACAGACAGCCAATGCTAATCCCATAGAATCTCCTAGGGGGGCACACAGAACGTACCCCTAAGCCGCTGGAACAGCCACTAGGTTCGCCGGTGTGGTCAAATACAGTTTTCCATAAAGCGAGGAACTGTCGAGGGCCTAAAGGGAGCCTGGTGAAGTATAGCAAATAATAATACAAAATGTAAAATGGCGACTCAGAGTTAATTTGCCATGCATGGATAACATAGCCTAAAGTTTACAGAAACTTACCGCTATAAAATAAATAGATCATATATATGGAGCGCCAAGCAAAAATAATCCTGAGAAAATCTTGTATGAAGATAATGAAGAGCCACTGGTAGAACAACAAGAGAAAAAACGATTTGAAATGTAATGAGTTTCAAGGCTACATACACAGAGTAGGGAGTAAGAGGACTCACCTATAAATGATGTGTCTATTTAGATTGGGCTGAACGCTGAAAGCCTGGAGCCAGACTGTTTGAAAAAGCAGCAGATAACTGCTGTCAATGGTTCAAGATTAATCAAGAAAAAGGAAACCAGTGGCTAAGGATAAAAGACATTGAGAAGTATAAGTCAATGTTAAACTGAGCTTGCAAAGTATGAGCAAGTGTAAAAGAAGAAAAGGACTAAAAAGTATCAAACCTGCATTAACAAGGATTCCAACAAGAATGGCGCTCCAGTGTCCATCACCTACAGTGGTGAAGATTAAGCAGGCTTTATAGGCCCTCCACACCTGATCATGGTGAACCATGATGAGGCGGCGAGCAGAAGAGCTTCACAGCTGTATCCCATAGATCATTATATGTTCATATAAGTATTCTATTTTGTACATCTTGATTATAGGTATGACTATGTTTGTATATATACCTCAATCAATTGCATTCCAAAACGATTATCTTGACCCTTTGGGTCCCTATTACACCAGTATATAACCAAATACATCATATCCTTCTTGGTCCCATGCTGATCTATTTTGGCCCACTATATACTATCTAATTATTTCTAAATATAGGTGTTTGCCATTTGAAATTATTGCCTAGTATAGGTCTGGTAGGTGCATCTCCATGCCGCCTCAGTTGGGACCCCATCAACAATGGGGCAGATCGGGTCCTGGCCCTCCCTCCCCGCCTCATAGCCTGTGGCTGCTTCCCCTTTCTTTTTCTCCCCATGCCAACTATGTGGCACCAAACGTGGCCCGGCTCGATTCTGGTTACCCCACCTTCGCCTTTCCACCTTTGGTCATTTATATTCCTTTATCGCATTGGAATTTGTTTGGGCACCCCAGGGCTGCGATCTCATAACCGCAGCCCGCCTAGCCTCTTTGCCTCCACACCTCCCAGGTGCTCCACCATCATCTGGTATTTCTCAGCTCTGTTTCCACCTCCCTTCCTTGTTTTCCACTCTTTCCAGAGGAATCAGCACATTCGTTTTTGGACTTATGTTGTCTGTTACCCTCAGTACCCCTCCTGTCCATAGGAGGGCTTCTGAGCTTGGATCTATCTGTGTGCGCGCGCGTAGAGCGGCGCGCGCATCCACTGGTCCCTTAGCATTCTGGGAACTGTAGGCAAACGCGCCGGCGCCTCTGCGCATGCGCGAATGGCTCTTCTGCCGGCCGCCTCATCATGGTTCACCATGATCAGGTGTGGAGGGCCTATAAAGCCTGCTTAATCTTCACCACTGTAGGTGATGGACACTGGAGCGCCATTCTTGTTGGAATCCTTGTTAATGCAGGTTTGATACTCTTTAGTCCTTTTCTTCTTTTACACTTGCTCATACTTTGCAAGCTCAGTTTAACATTGACTTATACTTCTCAATGTCTTTTATCCTTAGCCACTGGTTTCCTTTTTCTTGATTAATCTTGAACCATTGACAGCAGTTATCTGCTGCTTTTTCAAACAGTCTGGCTCCAGGCTTTCAGCGTTCAGCCCAATCTAAATAGACACATCATTTATAGGTGAGTCCTCTTACTCCCTACTCTGTGTATGTAGCCTTGAAACTCATTACATTTCAAATCGTTTTTTCTCTTGTTGTTCTACCAGTGGCTCTTCATTATCTTCATACAAGATTTTCTCAGGATTATCCTTGCTTGGCGCTCCATATATATGATCTATTTATTTTATAGCGGTAAGTTTCTGTAAACTTTAGGCTATGTTAGCCATGCATGGCAAATTAACTCTGAGTCGCCATTTTACATTTTGTATTATTATTTGCTATACTTCACCAGGCTCCCTTTAGGCCCTCGACAGTTCCTCGCTTTATGGAAAACTGTATTTGACCACACCGGCGAACCTAGTGGCTGTTCCAGCGGCTTAGGGGTACGTTCTGTGTGCCCCCCTAGGGGATTCTATGGGATTAGCATTGGCTGTCTGTGCGTGTGGGAGGGGATATAGGGCTTTGTGGCGACATGTTTGATGTGGTCCTACGTACTAAACTTATATGCACTGATTGAGATATATAACTAACCTTTTGTCTTTTATATTTTCATAGACCTTTTTCCCTATTTTGGTACAAAACTACCCATTGACCCTGAAGAAGCCATTGTATGGCGAAACATGTAGGTCAGCTCTCTCCAACAGCCCTATTGTACCCAGGATCTATTGAAAAAAAATTTTTGTAGACCCTTTTTATCCAACCCCTCTTCACTTTGTACCCCCTTGATCCCCCAGCCATCTCTGAGTCCCTTGCGCCCCCATTTTCTGCTGGGGAATTGATATGACTGGCGGACCAATTCCAATGTACCTTTTTTCTATGTGTATTTCATGTATATTGCACTTGGTGTCGGTTTTGTTTTTGTTTTTTAAATTCGATTATTAATAAATTACTTTGTTATAATTCTTTTTTTCAAAAAGTTGCAAGTGTCATCTTTATTCATTACCGCTATAGTCCCCTATCTCTATTCCTGCTCCTTCATCTACCATTCAACCCGGGACGAGGTATAACCCAATTAGAGCTCTCCTAGCCTCCCTCTTCACTGGTCTCTAAGAGAAACTAAGGGCCGGAATGGGAAGTCCCAGATATCATCCCAATCATTCCCATCAAGCTCTGGGACATCCTGAAGCCAACGGGCCCTGAGTTTTTCCATAGCTGGTAGCGAGAGAAATTCTAAGGAGATGAGAGTATATATGAGAAGTTATTTTTTTTGTGCACAGTCCATCACCTTTACCGTCAGCTTTTTTAGCAAGGCAGTGGTAGTCTTGAAGGTGTGTTTGGGGTCTTTATCATGTTGGAATACTGCCCTGCGGCCCAGTCTCCGAAGGGAGGGGATCATGTCTGCTTCAGTATGTCATAGTGCATGTTGGCATTCATGGCTCCCTCAATGAACTATAGCTTCCCAGTGCCTGCAGCACTCGAGCAGCACCAGACCATGACACTCCCCCCACCACAATTGCTGTAGGCAAGACACACTTGTCTTTGTACTCCTCACTTTGTTGCCGCCACACACGCGTGAAACCATCTAAACCAAATAAGTTATCTTGGTCTCATCAGACCACAGGTCATGGTTCCACTAATCCATGTCCTTAGTGTGCTTGTCTTCAAACTGTGGGCTTTCTTGTGCATCATCTTTAGAAGAGGTTTCCTTCTGGGACAACAGCCATGCAGATCAATTTGATGCAGCGTATGGTCTGAGCACTGACAGTAGGACCCCCCACCCCTTCAACGTTTGCAGCACTCTAGACTGTATGGTCTTGGCCACCATGCAGCAGCTCAGTTTCAGGGTCTTGGCAAACTTCTCATAGCCTAGGCCATCTTTATGTAGAGCAACAGTTATTTTTTTCAGATCCTCAGAGAGTTCTTTGCAATGAGGTGCCATGTTGAACTTCCAGTGACCTGTATGAGAGTGAGAGCGATAACACCAAATTTAACACACCTGCTCCCCATTCACACCTGAGACCTTGTAACACTAACGAGTCACGTGACACCCGGGGGGGGGGGAATGGCTAATTGGGCCCAATGTGGACAATTTCACTTAGGGGTGTAATCACTTTTGTTTCCAGCGGTTTAGACATTATTTGCTGTGTGTTGAGTTATTTTGAGGGGACAGAAAATTTACACTGTTATACAAGCTGTACACTCACTACTTTATATTGTAGCAAAGTAGGGCCGAAACAACTAATCGATTATGAAAATAGTTGTCAACTTTTTTCATAATCGATTAACCACTTCAGCCCCGGACCAATTGGCAGCCAAAGGACCAGGCCCCTTTTTGCGATTCGGCACTGCGTCGGTATAACTGACAATTGCACGGTTGTGCGACGTGGCTCCCAAACAAAATTGGCGTTCTTTTTTTCCCGCAAATAGAGCTTTCTTTTGGTGGTATTTGATCGCCCCTGCGGTTTTTATTTTTTGCGCTATAAACAAAAATAGAGCGACAATTTTGAAAAAAATGCAATATTTTTTGCTTTTTGCTATAATAAATAACCCCAAAAAATATATAAAAAATTATTTTTTTTTCCTCAGTTTAGGCCAATACATATTCTTCTACATATTTTTGGTATAAAAAACAAGTAGGGGATGGTTTTATAGCATTTTTATTAATATATATTTTTACTAGTAATGGCAGCGATCAACGATTTTTATTGTGACTGCGACATTATGGCGGACATATCGGACATTTGACACATTTTTGGGACCATTGTCATTTATACAGGGAACAGTGCTATTTAAATGCACCGATTCCTGTGTAAATGACACTGGCAGTGAAGGGGTTAACCACTAGGGGGCGGTGAGGGGGTTAAGTGTGACCTGTGTGTGTTTTTTTTCTGTAGGCCGGCGTGGCTTGGCGCGTGACATCACTGATCGTCTTTCCCTATGACAGGGAACAGACGATCAGTGACAGTCTCACTAGGAAGCACAGGTAGAGGTTTGTTTACACATACCTCTCCCCGTTCTTCAGCTCTGTGACCTGATCGCGGGACACCATCGGCGATCGGGTCCGCGGGTCCCGCGGCCACGGAGCTCAGGACTGGGTCGCAAGCGCACCGCCGGCGGCACGCGTGCGACCCACGGCCGGGCTCTTAAAGAGCAACGTACCTGTACGTTGATGTGCCCAGCCGTGCCATTCTGCCAACGGAAATGTGCAGGAGGCAGTCCTTAAGTGGTTAAAGACTCTGTGAAGATCAGCATCTGAACCCAGAGAAGGTGGAGGCTGCTAGACTGGAGGCAATAGAAGGCATTACAATCACATTTAAAGTAAACTTTTACCAGTATTGGGCATTATATTTAAAATGATCATATCAATAAAATAAAAAAAGTCTCAGCTTTTAGCACTACTTTAATATAAAAGATTTTCATCTCCCATCCACCCTTCATATAGCTTTGTGTCTGACCCTAGTTAAAATGCCCATATATCCTCCTTCAGGGTTTTGCTTATATTTTATATATATTATAAGTAATATATATTATTAATTTTACTGTTTCACAGTATAAATGAACCCCTTATAGTATCTGCTCTTTTTGTACACTAACGGGCTAATTATTTTTGTAGCGCCATAATCCCTGGGGGCGGCTGGATTTTTCTGAAATGAAAATAAGTGCGGCGCTCAAAGTGTTCAATAGTGATTATTAAACATAATTATGAGATAATATATAAAGAAAACATATATTACCAAAATCAATATAAATAACCAGTGATGGAAGTGTGTTCTATAAATAACATCCAATATAATACGTGACCTCAATAAAACTATCACAAACAAAACAATATTGTGTCTCGTATCTTAGAAACAATGATTATTGTGAAAATGAGTTAATAAATAATACACCATAATAGTGTCAAAGGTGAATATATTAAAACATAAAGTGACTTGTGCGGCTTGTCTGATGTATTCCGTCACCGATTATGGGAAGGCTTACCGACTAACGTGGACTCAGATAGGCTTACGCCGTGTGAGTCAAAATTGCTGTGTGGTGTTTACAATTCACCGATGTGGGCAGTTGTTCCAGTTGGTGATGTATGGTGACCACCGACAAGTCTATACGCTGAATGGTTAATGATAACTCAAGATAGGAGTAGTAGGCAGGTATAGTATGTGGCTCATCCCCCAAAGGTGTTACTGATAAAGAGAAATGAGACCATATAGCGTAATACCGTCAGGCAAAATAAAATTTAATAGATAAAAAAATGGGTACCCACATGTACAAAGATTTAGTAGGCATGTATAAAAAAAGGAATTGGCAGCAGTGGCATCAGCTGGATTTTTCTGGGCTTACCAATTACCTCCTCCGCCTTGTAGCTTGCCGTTCTTGTGTAGGGGTTTCCAGGGTTGATACCCAGTAATTGCATAGACTGACACTTGGATTCCTGTTTAGGATTTTTATTTGCGTAAAACGTTGAACAGAACACAGTCTCTTAGTTGGGAATAGAGGGTACAGGATGCAGTTTAGCTCAGGTACTTTAGAACTGCAGACACTCAATGTCTCTAAATCAGTGATTCTCAACCAGGGTTCCGTGGAACTTTAGGGTTCCTCTAGAACTTGCTAGGGGTTCCTTCAGCATTGGGCAATTTCTGCCTCTCAGATAAGTTCCCACTGACACCATTGATCTTTTTAGCTATCTGTAAGGAGGTAATTCTTCCCAATGACCACAAGTGTAAGGACCATTTTCCCACTGACCATCACACTAATGTATCATGAGTTGTAGATTTCTAATTTTTAGAAGGGGTTCCCTGAGACTGGATAACTATGTCAAGGGTTCCTCTGTGCTGAAAAGGTTGAGAAAGGCTGCTCTAAATGATCCAGGGAGTAGCCACTCACAACTGGATAACTCAACTGTTGGGTAAATCCTTGCTTGTAGATCTAGCAGCCAACAAGTGATTTATAGGTTAGCAAAGTCTCTGCCACAGACTTGGTTGTGAAACTTTAGATGAACGTACAAAAGTCTCTCACAGGAACTTAGTTGTAACTGAAGGATATGTTAGGAACTTTTCTTACAGTACCAGTATCTTGCAGCCGGTCCGGCGATACCGTAAGAAATGCGGATTCAATTAGTGTCCATACAGCTCAGCTTCCAGGCTCTCACCGAGCAGCCAGCCTCGTGCGTGGCCCTCCTCCGAAGAGTCCTCCCCTGGTCGCATGCAAAGGTGCTGGGCCTCTCCAATCCTGAGATGGCACCGGAACACTTCAGAATCCTCCTTCAGTTACTGCGCCTCGAACTAGCCAGTTTCGGGGCTCGGAAACAGATGGATCCGCACCCCAGGCCATGAGGGCCCCTGGGGCTCGTCAGGAGGACCAGGACCATGGAGTCAGCAGGCACTCCTGGGCCAGAACGGAACCCAGGCCGGAACAGAAACCCCACGTGACTTTAATACCTTAAGTACCCTCTCCTGGAATACACAGTGGGACAAACGCGCCCACTGATTGGCTCCAAGCAGAGATTGGTACCCAATGCGTCCAACCAGACTGCATTCTCAGGCCTGTCACAGGTGCTCACCCACCTATGACCAGGCAGAACCTCAATACAGCCTAGCCAAACTGATGCCAAAGCATAATTTAGAATAATTAACCCCAAAACTCAACTACAGTTTTGGGCAAAAACTAAATTTACATGCATAGCGCGTACTTTTGAAAAGTACCGGCTCTACATTTTGACAGGTGATATAGAAAAAAGCATGCTGCTGCTGCTTAGGCCTGGTTCACACCTAAGCGTTTTTTGGTGCTTTTTGCAGAAACACTCTACAGTTAATTTAACATGGTTTCCCATTAGACACGTTCACATCTATGCTTTTTTCAGCCGCAACGTATTTGGAAAGGGTCAGGGACTTTTTTCAATGCAAAACGGTGCTTTTTTGTTTCAATACACTTCAATGGAGAAGCTGCAGAAAAGCATGTAGTGCATTGTTGCCGCAATTTGCATTTTTTTATCTGCCCAACAACAAATTGGCCAAAAAAAAGCATAAAAAAATGCAAAACGCAAACTGCAGAAAAATCGCACAGCAAAAAGCATTGCAGAAACGGATCAAAAGCAAAATGCATAGGTGTGAACCGAGCCTTATGGTGGCCACGACACGTATTGATTTTCAGAGGGGCGTGGCCAAGATGGCGATCGGGACAGACGTCTAGGAGCGGAGCTCTGCACCAACTGCACCAACGGAGGGGATTTCATCCTAATTCATTACCCTGACCTGCCTGAAAAGACCCCTAATACGCACGGTTGGTTCGTGTAGATGGTCCAGACTCGGAAAAGCAAAGGTGGGAACCAGAAGTCGCAAGGAGGGAGACCCCCAGCTCGTCCACCTGCCGCGGCCGCACACGTGGAAAGAACATCCAGCATGGCGACTCAGACCTCTGAAGCTGACCCGGCCCTCACTGAGAACGCTAACTTCTCTGCGCTCATGCAGGCCATTAATGGATGTCAAGCGGCTCTGACCTCCAAGATCGACTCCCTGCAGTTAGAAATGGGCCTTATGAGGAAGGACTGCGAGAAGATCCGCAGGCGGATGGACGAGGCAGAAAGACACATAGGGGACACGGAAGACACCATGCGGGATCATACGGCTACCCTTCACACTGTACATGTCCGCCTCAAGCATCTGGAAACTAAGTCTGAAGATGCAGAGAACCGAAACAGACGAAACAACCTACGTCTCATAGGCCTCCCGGAGGGGACCGAGGGCCCGGATATACCAGCCTTTACCGAGCATCTCCTCCGCACGCTGTTCCCGCAGGCGCCATTTTCCCAGCACTTCGTGGTGGAGAGAGCGCACAGGATGCCATCCACCCGCGGGCCCCCGGGCGCCCCACCGCGCACATTCATCTTCAAGCTGATGAATTTCAGGGATCGGGATCTCATATTGAGGGAGGCCCGGAAGATGGAGAATGTCCGGTACGAAGCATCCCGCCTCATGTTCTTTCCCGACTTTTCGGTCGGCACGCAAAAAAGACGTAAATCCTTCGATGCGGTCAAGCAGTCTCTACGGTCCCGCAACATCAAGTATAGCATGCTGTTTCCCGCACATCTGCGGGTGGTGGACGGAGAGTCGGCCCGGTTTTTTACTGCACCCGAAGAGGCGGCGAGATGGGTGAACACCCTCCCACGCGAGTGACCTACGGATACCACTACACTTGCTGACACCACTAGAACGGAGCTGGGAAACGTGAGTTGCTGTGTACTTTACTGTGTGTCCCCCCTGGAGTGTGACTTGCTTGCCGGTTGCCGGCCGCTAACATGTTGATCTCCCCTGCTACCCCACCGGGCTACCCCCTCCTTCCCTTCCCGCACACTCCTGGAGACCCTGGCCGCTGGCGGGAAAGACACTGTCCGGACGCACCTGGGGGGTGGGGGGGGGTTTTGGGGGTTATACAAAGGCATGTGTGCTGTCCAGGTAACCGGAGGAATGTGCTGGCTATGCCCCGGTCTGTTTGCTACCGTTCTCTCCCCCTTAAATGCTATGCAACTCCCAGCACGTATTGTATGGGGGACACACAAACTCACACCCTTGACAAGCACCGACTTTGGCAACACGTTTTCCCTCAGCCCTCCCGTCTCTTGATGATAGGGCTGGATGTTATGCAACTACTACACAAACGTACCTAACCCTGGCTCAGCCAGGAGGCTATTGCAATCATCTTCCCACCCGTTGGCGGCATCTCTGCAACCCCTAGTGAACTCAGTGCCCAGGTTTGACTTGCCTACTTGCTTTCAAGTTCATGACCCCATGTGGTTGACGACCATGTTTGTTACAGGGATCCAGGTGCACCCCGGTTGGAGGGGGGGGGCACAGGGTGGGGGGGTGTTGGGGAAATTGTTTTATATTTCTTTTGTTGGTTTTTTCTTTTTTTGGTCTTCTCAGGCCTGTTTTATTGGTTGAAGGAATGATGTATACATATGCTACGATTGTGATGCTAGTGTTCATGCAGATGATGGGTGTAGGTTGGAGATGTGAGCTCCCCCCGGGGGAGGCCCCGGTGATCCTGATGTGGGGCTGGGTACCCACCAGATGTGTCTATGCAGCCCCCTATGGCTCCCCTGACGGTCATAACCTGGAACGTCAGGGGACTCAATTCCAAAATTAAACGTGCTCTCGTTTTCAAATTCTCAAGCAACACTCCCCTGATATCTGCATCCTCCAAGATACACATTTGGTGGGAGGCAGAGTCCTGAGTCTCAAGAAACCTTGGGTAGGGCATTACTACCATGCCACCCACTCCACCCATGCCCGTGGAGTTAGTATCCTTATTCGAAAGACTCTCCGGTTTGTGCTCCTAGACCTACATTTGGATCCCGAGGGCAAATATGTGGCCCTACATGCCAATATTGAGGGAATGCCTGTAATGATAGTGGGTCTATACAACCCCCCCCCCCCCCCCCCCCCCCCAGCTACGGTTGGACTCCTCACTAAGATCACGCAGATTCTGGCCTCTCATTCGGCTACTGCGGTGATATTGGCTGGGGACTTCAACATGGTCCCATGCCCGGCTATGGACAAACTGTCCACTGATGGGGCTGTGGACTCCCCGCTCTCTCGCTGGGCCAATGCGGTGGGACTTACGGATGTCTGGAGATGGAGATACCCTAGGATCAGGGGGTACACATGTAGCTCTGCCACATACAAGGCTATGTCACGAATTGATCTTGTTTATGTCAGCAGCCCTGTCCTGCCGAAAGTACAGGATATAACTCTTCTTCCCAGGGGGGTATCAGACCATGCGCCTATCCTACTGAAGTTACAGGTCAGGTCGAATCCAGGTGAGTCCTTGTGGCGTCTGTCGAGATATTGGGTGTCGGATGAGAGGGTTGAGCCTGTAGCTGAGTCGGCCATTGTAGAATACTGGGCCCCTGACCCGGAGGGAACGGAGACGCCTCATAGATGGGAACAGTTTAAAGAACATATCAAAAGACAGTATAAGACGGTTATAGGATCGGCCCGCTCAGCCTCCCAGGCTGCGCTTGTGCAGGCTGAGGCCACTGCTCAGAGGTTGGAGAGTGACTACACTATGGGTGGGAGAGAGGACCAGAGGAAGGACCTAATGGTGGCATGGAGGGAAGTACAATTACTCAGAATATCGGCAGCAAAGAAACAGATATTGTTCCAATCCCAAAGAGTATTTGAACAAGGAGAGAGGTCTGGCCGTATGCTCGCCTGGCTCTCTAGGGAGCCAGTTGACACTACACATATTGCCAATATCAGAGATGAGTCTGGGGAAAGGGTGTCTGACGCGGGAGAAATCAATACTCGATTTGTGACATATTATAAGAACCTGTACTCCTCCAGAGCTGTTCACACCCCTGGTGAACTACAGGCCTTTCTGAATGATGTCCCTTTTCCCACACTGACAGACGAAGCTCGATCACACTTAGATGCCCCTATATCCCTTAAGGAGATTCAGACTGCAATAGCCTCTATGCAGGCTGGGAAGACCCCAGGAGATGACGGCCTGCCGGCCGAATTCTTCAAAACACACAGCAATGTGGTGGCGGCCAGATTGCGGGGAGTCCTCCTGACTGCTTTCAGGAGTGGGTCCCTGCCGTCTTCTATGATGAGGGCAGTAATTGTAGTTATCCCCAAACTGGGGAAAGACCCAGAGTTATGCTCCTCATACCGGCCAATATCACTTCTGAACGTGGACGCGAAGATCCTAACTAAAGTCCTGGCCAATAGACTCAATACAGTTATACTGTCCTTGATACATGGGGATCAAACTGGATTCATGCCCGGCAAGGGTACGGATATAAACCTACGAAGATTGTTCACGGTGATGGACGGGGTGGCTGGAGCAGGGGGAGAGGAGGTGGTTGCATCCTTAGACGCCGAAAAGGCGTTTGACTCGGTGGAGTGGGAATATTTATGGCTGGTACTACAGAAGTTCGGTCTGGGTTCGGTATTTATTCAATGGCTCCAGATGCTGTACTCCAACCCATCAGCGAGGGTCCGGACAAACGGTCGCCTTTCTATGTCATTCCCACTCCACCGGGGCACACGGCAGGGGTGCCCCCTCTCCCCGGCTCTCTTTGCACTTGCTATTGAGCCTCTGGCCATCCTTCTCAGAACCTCACAGGCCATCGCCGGTATCTCAATCTATCCCATCGTGGAAAAGGTGTCCATGTATGCGGATGACACACTCTTATACCTTAAGGACTCCCACGATTCACTAACAGCGGCTTTAGAACTAATTGACTCCTTTGGTAAATACTCAGGAATTAGGATTAATTGGGACAAGTCGGTTATATTCCCACTTGGCCCTAATGCGTTAGCCCCGAGATCCACCACTCCTCTCCAGTGGGTGGACAGTTTCAAATATCTGGGTATCCAGATCCACAGGGATCTACCACAGTACCTGTAACTCAATGTGCAACCTGTCCTACACAAACTCACACAAAAATGTACAGTCTGGAAGAACCTCCCACTCACGCCGGTAGGGCGAGTAAATCTAATTAAAATGTCATTTCTCCCCAAATTCTTGTACGTATTCAGGAACACCCCTATTATTATTCCCAACTCCTTCTTCCAGAAACCAGAACAGATTATAGGCACGTTTATTTGGCAGGGGGCAGTCCCAAGGGTGGGCAGGTCTATACTCCAGATGGCTTTATCTGGAGGTGGGCTTGCCCTCCCCAACTTTCGTAAATACTATTGGGCGGCGGTACTGGTAACGGTGAGGTGGTGGTTTACCCAGGATAAATCTAATCCATCGGTAAAGCTTGAGGCAGCGATAGTGGGGTCCTATTCGGAATTGAGCAACCTAGTCTACAGGGGGCCTAAGTCCACCAAGGACATCACCACCCCCATGAAAACCACGGTTTGGGTCTGGAGACAAGTCTCTAAACATCTGCAGAATCCCGCTACCCTCTCACCACACATGCCACTATGGGGTAACCCTGGTCTGCCCCATTTGCGTACCGTGCCTGACCCGCTGGTATGGGCGAGGTATGACATAAGGACACTAAAAGACGTTATGCCTGAGGGACAGATACTCCCTTTTGGAAGACTTAAGGACAAGTTTGGGCTACCCCCCTGGATGTACTTCAGATTCCTCCAACTTAGACATGCTCTCAGAGCACAATTCCCGAACCCCGTCACCCTAGAACCACATCAGGTCGAAAGATTACTTACCTCACGCCTAATGGATAGAACGCTCTCCTCCATATATCTCCGTCTCACGTGCAGCAGTGGAACAGACGCCAACAGAGCCTTTTTGGCATGGCGCCGGGACCTCCCTGCGCTGTCAGAGGAAGATTGGTCAGCGGGCCTGCAACAGTTTATACCTCTCATGATCTCAGCTAAAGATAAGTTTGTCCAGCTCAAATTTCTCCACAGGGTACACTACACACCCCAACGGCTGGCACGAATCTATCACACCTTAGATGACAAATGCCCTAAATGTCAGACAGAGGTGGGTAATTATATACATATGGTCTGGCAATGTACCAAAGTACAGGAATTCTGGCGTGCAGTGGCTGCTGACATATCTGTAATTAGCGGACTATCTATAGGCCTTGACCCCCTGATCCTTCTACTGGGTATTACAGACAACCTTCCCACCTCCACACATAAAAAAACCTTCGTCTTCTACACAGTATATTATGCGAGGAAGACAATCCTCCTCCAGTGGAAGTCGACGGAGCCCCCCAGGGTTTCCACCTGGAAGGAGCTGGTGAACAAGGCACTCCCCCTGTACAAGCTGACCTACATGGGGAGGGACTGCCCCCAAAAATTTCACAAGATATGGGCATCATGGGCGGAGGCCAGAAACATTACGGTATAACCCCTGACAGGAGTCTCCTCCTCTCCTCTCCCTCCCATCTAAACCTCCACCATCCCTCCATACAGAGACCAACATGATGCTCCTGCATGTCAGGAGATGCGGGTTGCGGCTGCACCCGATCTCCCCCCCCGTCGCCCCCCCATCCCCCTTTTCCCCACCTGCTTCAATCTACGCTGATACAGGTTACGGGCTATACTATGTGTTTTTTTTTCCCCTTTTTTTCCTTCCTTCGGAAGGATGACGCTTGGGAAGCTGTATTACCTTGCTGTAAAGAGTAAAGGACGATGGGTCGCAGCCCTCCTAATCTTCAATTGGCTGTCTGCCCTGGTCCCATGAGTCCTTGATATATGTTTTTGTAGGTATATCTGTAACATTTGTATTATATGTATTCCCACCTTGTTTTACTGTATACTCCTCATGTGAGGAAGACTTAAACTGCAATGTATTGTCTGCACTTTTTCACATGTAACTGATTGAAAGCTTCAATAAACATTCCTTCTGTCTGTTAAAAAAAAAAAAAGTTAAAACACACAATACACATACAGTACTGTAATCTTACAGATTACAGTACTGTATAAAAAAAAATTACACATCCCCTTTGTCCCTAGTGGTCTGCCCAGTGCCCTGCATGTAGTTTTATATAATAAATACATTTTTTTCTGCCTGGAAACTGGAGATTGTCCATAGCAACCAAAAAGTGTCCCTTTATGTCAAAAGTGGTTTTAGACCAGCTAGAAAACAGCGATAATAAATTAGAATCACAATTCATCATCAAACACTAAATTTAATGACAGTGACAATTCTGCAACTGAGCAAATTTCAGTGTTTTTGATTTGATTACATTATTGAATAATTTTTATAGTTATTTATTATATTATAATTTATGATTTTGTGTTTCAAACGTTATCATACCCGGGATGTCTACTAGACTCTGGTTTGAACAGATTTAAGTGAGTTATTCATAAGAATTGCATGCCTACAATATAAAACGCCAAATTTCCATGCAAAATAATTGTACCGCTTTTGGTACAAAATTCCTGACATAATCATACCGCCAGGGAAGTTAAATTAAAAATTTGATCTGAGTCTGATGATATTTACCAAATTTAACCTTTCATTGTAACATTCTATGCATTAAGATAAAAAAAAAACCTCCAGTGTGCAGCAGCCCCCCTCAACCCCCTTAATACTTACCTGAGCCCATCTTGATCCAGCGATGTTGCATGGGAGTCTCCGCTGCCTTCAACTTTCCCTTTGCAATGGCTGAGAGAGCAGCGGGACAGCATTGGCTCCTGCTACTGTCAATCAAGGTCAGTGAGCCAATGAAGTGAGGGGGTGGGGTCAAACCATGGCTCTGTGTTTGAAAGGAAACACAAAGCAGCGGCTTGGCTCAGGTGCTCCCATAGCAAGCTACTTGCTGTGGAGGCAGGATGGAGGGGCCAGAAGTGCTGGCATGGGACCCAAGAAAAGAAGGATCTGGGCTGCTTCTTCTGTTTGTTATTTTTAAATACAATATATAAAAAATGGTGAAAAGGAGCAACTGAGAGATATTTCTAGAAGAGAAACCTTGTGGATTTATGATTCATGGTTTGAATATAGAAATAGATTTCAGTTGTTTTATCTCCATTTATTAGGAAGGAGATATTTCACACTACTGATATTTTATAATTCTAACTTAGCTATATGGGTGTTGATATTGTTTCATATATGGGTAGTACAATTCATTTTAATTCTCATGTTATCTGTTCTATTTTAACATTTATATTTTTTTCCATAAATTAGATACTAATAAAGTTTTATCATAGTATGAACAGGTTGAGAATATATCTTAAATTGCCACTAGATGGCATTAGACTGTATATGCATTTTTGATGGTGAAGGCTCTATATTACAGCATCACTAGACATCATTAGACTGACCTGGATCATTTGGGTTTTTGCATCTCCATAGATATGTAACATTGTATCTATATGGACATGTTAAGCTTGGTTCACATACAGTGGTGTGAAAAAGTGTTTGCCCCCTTCCTCATTTCCTGTTCCTTTGCATGTTTGTCACACTTAAGTGTTTCGGATCAAACCAATTTAAACAATAGTCAAGGACAACACAAGTAAACACAAAATGCAATTTGTAAATGGCCCTGTGTGAAAAAGTGATTGCCCCCTAAACCTAATAACTGGTTGGCCACCCTTAGCAGCAACAACTGCAACCAGCGTTTGCGATAACGTGCAATGAGGCTTTTACAGCGTCCTGGAGGAATTTTGGCCCACTCATCTTTGCAGAATTGTCCTAATTCAGTTACATTAGAGGGTTTTTCGAGCATGAACGGCCTTTTTAAGGTCATACCACAACATCTCAATAGGATTCAGGTCAGGACTTTGGCTAGGCCACTCCAAAGTCTTCATTTTGTTTTTCTTCAGCCATTCGGTTTTGGACTTGCTGGTGTGTTTTAGGATCATTGTCCTGCTGCAGAACCCAAGTTCGTTTCAGCTTGAGTACACGAACAGATGGTCGGACATTCTCCTTCAGGATCTCTTGGTAGACAGCAGAATTCATAGTTCCTTTTATCACGGCAAGTCTTCCAGGTCCTGAAGCAGCAAAACAGCCCCAGACCATCACACTACCACCACCATATTTTACTGTTGGTATAATGTTCTTTTTCTTAAATGCAGTGTTCCTTCTACGCCAGATATACTTGGACACACACCTTCCAAAGAGTTCCACTTTTGTCTCATCGGTCCACAGAATGTTGTCCCAAAAGTCTTGGGGATCATCAAGATGTGTTGTGGAGAAATTGAGACAAGCTTTGATGTTCTTTTTGCTCAGCAGTGGTTTTCTCCTTGGAACTCTGCCATGCAGGCCATTTTTGCCCAGTCTTTTCCTGATGGTAGAGGCATGAACGCTGACCTTAACTGAGGCAAGTGAGGCCTGCAGTTCCTTGGACGTTGTTGTGGGGTCTTTTGTGACCTCTTGGATGAGTCGTCGCTGCGCTCTTGGGGTAATTTTGGGCGGCCGGCCACTCCTGGGAAGGTTCACCACTGTTCCATGTCTTCGCCATTTGTGGATAATGGCTCTCACTGTGGTTCGCTGGATTCCCAAAGCTTTGGAAATGGCATTATAACCCTTTCCAGACTGATAGATCTCAATTACTTTCTTTCTCAATTGTTCCTGAATTTCTTTGGGTCTCGGCATGATGTGTAGCTTTTAAGGATCTTCTGGTGGACCTTAC